>CAIGQV010019186.1:8966225-8980746 GCA_903798115.1 Danio jaintianensis | reverse complement strand
GACTGAAAGGCAAAAAAATCCTTAATGCATAATATCTGTTGAAGATTTGAAAACTGTGGCATAATGAATTAAATAAGTGCCTCATACACATACTAAATGGATCAATTTAGCAAATCAAATCACAGTATTTTAAGCAGCTCAGCAGCCAGACTAATGTGCACTTCATTCAATTTGTTTACAAAATCTTCAATTGGATGATTTAAGGATCATTCTTTTACCAACCCAAATGACTATTGAATGCAAATACGGGGTCACACACATTGCTCACCTCTTGTACTGTCTCCATGGGTGGTGGAGGGTCTTTGTTTCGGCACAGGTTGACAATGACCCAGGTGACGTTTCTCAAGAAGGTTATGGGGATGGAAGGATTAATAAACGACAAGAGAGGTTTGACCACACCGAGCGAGATGACATAATCTCTACACTGAGGTCCATCACCTGCACAGAGCACATAAAACACAAACACGTGCATTAATGTCGGAAAAACACCACTGATGAGCATCACAACAAATTATGTGGATTTTGTGGGATACGTTTGCTGGGGCAATGCAAGCTTTGAAGTCTTCTAAAACAAACATTAATAAACAAATTTGTATACTTTTTTCATATTCTCCAGTCATTTGGAACTGAAAAATTGTTTTATAAAACGGTCAAGATTTATAAAGCCATATTGTATCTGATCAGTAGCCTCTCATTAACCCTTTTATCTAGTGAGGGACCATATATTCTCACTTCACTTGACATTGATTACAATATAATAAAAAAAAAAAAAAAATTATCATAAAAGTTGAAGTCCCCCAGAGTAATCCAGTGAGTGGCCTATAAAGGGTTAATGAGTGAATGTGAAATATGACAGACTTACAGGTTACCACATTTTTATTATCCTATTTTTTATTCAATAAATCGAGTAATCCACAACAAAAACCTATGATAGAGACCTATATACATATTAAATATACTTACACACACTTTGTTTGAGAACATTACATTTACATGAAAATTAACTATTAAATGAAATTCCTTTACATTTATAACTCATGACTGCACAAAAACAGTCAAAATATATAAAACGTACATATATGTACTGATAAAACAACAACAATATTACTCTTGGAGGATAAAAATAATTTAACTTGTTTCATGCCACAATGGTTTATCAACATGTGTACATATACATGTTCATCAACAAAATTGGATGAAATGTTAGAAAAATATATACAGTTGAAGTCAAAATGATTCACCCTCCTGTGAATTTTTTACTTCTTTTTCAAATATTTCCCAAATGATGTTTAACAGGGCAAGGAATTTTTTACAGTATTTCCTATAATATTTTAGTCTTAAGGCTGATTTATACTTCTGCGTCAAGCGCACGCGTCTGCTCCGGCGCAGCCTACACGTGGTCGCATAGCCCTCGCCGTGGCCATCGGCGACGCTGACCTTTCAAAAAATTTAACTACACGTCGCAACGTCACGTAGCGCAAGCTCTGTGATTGGTCGGCTTGGCAGCACTGATGAGTGTGGGCGTGAACGAGAGCTGCGGGAACCCGTTGGAGCGAGTGTTTACAAGCGTCAAGTCCCGTGAAGGACGTCCAGATGGAAAGTTTTGTTTTGTGTTTACCTTATGAATAAAGTTGTTGCACGTCTGCCGATTCTCGCCTCAAAATGAGCGAGTTTGAGCTACTTCTACATTAAGGTAGCGTTCAGAAAAAACAAAACATCAGCGAAGAAACTTGACACAGAGGAACATAAAAACCTCACTGCCAGCTAGCGTTTCAGAAGTGTTATTGCAGAGCAGCACAAATAGCGCGCAGAAGTATAAATGCACGTCAACGCGCAAGGCTGGTGCCGTGGATTACGCCGATCACTCGACACAGAAGTATAAACCAGGCTTTATTTGTTTTATTTCGGCTAGAATAAAAGCTGTTTTGAATTTTTTTTAAACCATTTTAAGGTCAATATTATTAGCTCCCTAAAGAAATATTTTATTCCGATTGTCTACAGAACAAACCATCACTATACAATGACTTGCTAATTACTCTAACTTGCCTAATTAACCTACTTAAGCCTTTAAATTGCACTTTAAGCCAAATACTAGTATCTTGAAAAATATCTAGTAAATATTATGTTCTGTCATCATGTCAAAGATAAAAGAAATCAGTTATTAGAAATTAGTTATCAAAACTATTATGTTTTAAAATGTGTTAAAAAAAAACTTCTCTCTGTTAAACAGAAGTTAAGAAAGAAAAATATATGGGGGGCTAATCATTAAGTTTTTTTAAACACTTATGGCTGATTTATACTTCTGCATCAAGCGCACGCGTATGCTCCAACGCAGCCTTTGCGCGGCCACAGGCCCCTCACCGTGGCTGACACGCACCTCTCAAAAAGTCTGCCGGTTCCCGCCTCTGAATGAGCGAGTTTTAGCTTCTTGTACATTAAATTAGCGTTCAGAAAAAACAAAACATCCATGAAGAAACTTGACACAGAGGAACATTAAAACCTACTGGCAGCTAGCGTTTCAGAGGTGTTATTACAGAGCAACACAAACAGCACCCAGATGTATAAATGTACGGCAAGGCAAGCGCGGTGGGTCACACCGATCACTCGACGCAGAAGTATAAATCAGCCTTAATACATTTCTAGATAATTAATTTGGTGTTTAATGTTATTTGAACCAACAGCGTCCAATATGCATATAGCAGCTGCTATGAACACGGCAGCAAAAACTTTCAATCTTATTGGTCAGTCTTTCTTTAATTGTTGTTGTTGCCAGGAAAGCAAAAAACACTTTGTCTAGCTTTCTCGTTATTATCATATAGTGCGCTCTCTGAACATTTGCTTCCTTTTTTATAAATTCAGAGTTAGTAACACCGAGAGGACATTTCACAGTTACTCACCAATGATGTTTCCCAGCGCCCACACGGCCTGCTCACACACATTCTGATGAGGAGAGTGCAGAAGTCTCAAAAACAATGGGACAGCATCTACAGAGAATAACAGGAGACTTTAACTACAGACGGAGCTGATAAAAGTCAAAACAACCAGATCAAGTCTCTGTCTGAACCACTTACTGGATTTGACCACTGCCTGTGTCTGTGCAGACGTCCCTGATGCAATGTTGGTCAAAGCCCAGGCAGCTTCAAACTGCAATGAAGGACTGATGAAGAAAGAGAGAAATAGATGTTTTTTTAAGGCAACGGTAAACAACATTTCAGCCCTGACCAGTCTGAATAAAGAACCACCGTCTGCAATACTCTGAATAAAGCAGCTCAGCAGGACTTTCCCACAGGATTGTGTATTTGTAACCGGAATTGACCTTTATAGAAGCATTTCTTGGCTTGTTTTGAGTCAGACATGACTGAATGTAATGACTCGAGACAGACTGAATGCTTCAACTGTATTACACACAGCAGTTTCATTAACTTCCCAGTAATTTGTGATCAAATAGATGAAAGTCTTTTAAAACTGTTGTTAGGGTGGATTTTCATTGGTGTATGAAGTACAATCATTATACTAATAACTACGCATTTAAGATGCTGTACCCTTTAACATTATTTTGCGAACTATGATGATACAATGCAATGCTAAACATGTGGTATGAAGAGTGTGTTTCTCACTGGCAGAAAAAAGCATGGGTCAGTCACAGAAAAAAATATGACACCCATCTATTTAAGCACACACTCATTTCTGTACTGCACTACTTGATTAAAATATAAAACCAAACGCCGTCTCCGAATAAGACTGCTCTGCACTGTAATCTGAACAAGTTGTGTCTGATTAAGCATAAAGTATTTATGGATAATGCTTCAGTGGAAATATAAGATTACCACTAAATCACACCTAAAGTCATTGAAACAAAAAATAAAAGAAAAAAAATAGTTGTGCTGCTTACATTATATTGAAAACATTTTTTTTCTGAACCTATTGAACACAGAATGTTTTAAAAGAACAAACAAAAAGAATCCTATCAATTAAATGCATCACAGCTGAATTGTACTAATACGTTAATAAAAATAAATTCTATAATTCACAATTTACCACATTTCAACGATGACACTGAAAAACTCATTAACTCTGGAGCATGTTTGCACACAATTAAAAATGCTTAGAATTATTTCACTTAATGCAACATATTGACTCACTTGTCATCCCTCTCCAGGCATTTGACTAGGATTGGAAGGATTCCACATTTTATCAAGTCGTCTATGGGGGGATTTCTGTCACTTGAGAGCAATTTTCTGCAAACAAAGGGTCAAAAAGTCTGTCAGTCGTCTTCATGTGCTCCAAATACATGTCAGCGGTGTAAATGTAATTCATTTAAAAAAGAATTTAAAAACAAGCATAATTCACTGAGCATGCCATTGTTCTGTTGTCACTTTTTTTAAACGTTCATTTAGATCTAGATTAACGAACAGACTAACATGCACTGACGATGATGGACATCAAGACCAAATAAGAATATTAAAGAAATGAAAATAAAAGTGTGTCGTGAACACACATTTAGGACTGTTTGCAGAGTCAGTGTATTAAAAGAAATTATATTGAAATTATATTTCTTACACAGACTGATCATTTCACTTCATAAGCCATGGCTACTAATTTTGTTATGCCTGTATGAGTTTTAATGACTCAAAGTGCTAGTAGCTGTTGACTTGCACTTTATGAACCACCAAGCACCTCTGTTTCAACTAAAAATATTCATCTAAATCTTAACTGAACAAAGACTGAGTAAATTAACTGGAACATTTAATTTTGGTATACCTTCAAGTAAAAAAGCTATTATTAGATGCTGGTGTAAACCTAATCCACCACAAATGCAAGATTGGATTGACAATTTGAAAAATATATTCATTATGGATAAAATTACATATTGTGTGCATAACCAAAAAGATTTGTTGACTTTTGGTCCAAATGGATTGATGTATACCTTTAAGAAAGCAAAGAGCGTCTATTTTGAAGGTATGTTGACCCGAGGCTAAGCGAGATATTTTTAGAAGGCATTCATGTGTAAAAAATGCAAATCTTTCATATCCATATCACAAAACTTTACCTGGCTGCTTGCACTGCACTGAGCTGCACCACTGCATTGTCGCTGGTGGCGTTCTGTAGAGAAAAAACAAGACAAATGGAGAATGAGAGGAAGAAGAGAAGTGAACCCTCTGTTAATGCCTCTCTCACCTACACTAACATCAACACATGTTAGAATCTTACCTGTAAGATGGCATCTAGCGTTACATTTTGCTGAAAATAAAGAGCAGAGAAGTTCAGAGAAACTGTATTAATTAAATGAAAGGTATGAAGTGAGCTGAAATCAGAAGAAAGGCTCTTACCCCTTTAAAGTCAGAGTCCACATCAGAGTCTTCCAGACTCTCTTCTTGTGGAACATTTCTTTTCTTCAGGAGATGCTCATCTCTTTTGTTCTATACAAATTGCGAAATAATAAAAAGAAAACATCAGCTTCTCTATGATTAATCTCATTTAAATGCATCCTCATTTGATCAAACGCACCTAAACAAATACAAACTAATCTGTGATTTTACATCCTGAGAATACATTTGAGTAAATTAGAGAACACTGCATTTTATGCATTAAAAATGTATATTGAATAACAGGGTACATATTACAAAATATTGGAAAGAAATACACAATGCCTTACAACATATTTTTTGTAATCTGTGATACCCTTTGATTGTAAAATTTTATTTTTTGGCTATATACCTGAGGAATGGTTAAAAAGAGATAAATATTTAGTGAACATCCTGTTGGTGGCTGTGAAAAAGAGCATTACCAAAAAATTGTTTTGACAAGAAAGTCCTACTCTAAATGCATGGATGGAAATTACAATAGGAATTTATAAAACGGAACAATTTATTTTATTCTGGGGAAAAATGGACCAATTATGCAACATCCCAAAGATTTGAACTTTTTTGTTAGTTTAAAATTGGAAGGATCACTCCCATACATAGCACATAAGCTGCGTCCCAAATGGCACACTATGCACTTGTGCACTATGTACTTATGCACTTACACACTCAACAGCATAGTATATGTATGTAGTGTCGTCCCATATGGAACACTAATGAGTTTTTTACTAAGAGGAAATTCAAACCGTTTCCCTGATGACGTTTGACAGTTGCCAAATTAGTGAAATAAATGACCAAAGTACCAAATAATACCTGCCATGAGTATAACCACATTCACCATCGGGAGGCGGTAAAATCGCTCTCGTAGGAGAATTTTGCTTTCACAATCCAAAATAAATAAAGTAACCCAACATGAGCGCCGAAAGCTCCGCCATTGCACAGCTGCGGTTGTTAAGTGCGTAAAGTGTCCATCATTACACACTTCATTTTATCGGTTGAATAAGTGCATCATCCAGGTAATTAAAGTGCACTTTTTAGAGTTTTCAGTGTGAACTTGACTGGTTACCTACATTATTTATACTACAAAATGGCGTAGAATAGTGCATAAGTATGCGATTTGGGACGCACCTATAGTTTTGTTGCTGATGTGTATGTGTATGTATATCTTATTTTTAAGACCTTTTTTAAGACTCTTTCCATACATTTTAAGACCTCATTGCCACTTGAGGTTTCAACCAGTAACATTGGGGACATTCTAACTTACAGTATATTTACTAAATAATGATAAGAAACTAATCCTAAACTAAAACATTATTCATTTACTATATAAAAATGCTAATCCAGCAGGTGGCGCATAAAGAACAGCAGGAATAACAGTGTTGCTTTGGTTACTGCAGTAAACAAAGCAGAGTCAAATCTAGCAAGATTTATCAATTTCATAAACTACACAGCCCCCGATATTCGCAGATTACATTTAGGCAAATTTAAGCATACAGCTATACATTGCATAATTAAAAATGATACAACATTTAATACCTTGTAAAATAGCATTTAAGACTTTTTAAGGGCCTTAAATTTCTCTAAATTGATTCATCAATTTTTAATACTTTGTATCTGACACCCTGAATAAAGTATTTATAATAAACAATCACTTTAAAAAGGCTATAGAATGAATTTTACTTCCAAGCATTTTTCTGCCATTTGTTGCCTTTAACACCGCTTTCAAACTAGAAATATTGGTTTGCACATGGCTTTTAACTGATGCTTGTATGAACTCAAACTGCAATCTGTACACAAGTCCACCTAAAAATGGTAGCCTAAGGTATGGTTTATGTGAAATTCAATCCTTCACTTCTGATGTGACCACAATTATATTAACCGGGGAAGCCACAGTATCCTTATAACATATGAATTGGTCTAAATGTGTATTTATTTGTTAAGTTTCCAGACAATTTTGCCTGAAAGAACATATTACATTTTATTGCACTTAACAAATACAAGCATGTGCTGTGTTTTTCATTTGAAAATTAAACTGAAAATTTTATTTCAAAATCCAAAGTTTGAACATGAGGCAAACAAGGAAGCAACAGTATCCAGCCATTTTGCAGTCTTTTGGCACTGTTGTTAACTAGCAACAGGGTACACAGCTGACACTCTGATGATGCAAACAAACCAAAAATGACAGTGTGAACAGAATCCAGTGGCAGCAGGGAGGGTCAGTCAAACTCTAGCTCAGATCAGGAAAGCAAACCTAGTGTGAAAGCACCCTATGGTAGTGTTTGTGATGAGACTGAAACAACAATTCAGTTCAGAATGAAATCATTTACAAATATTATATTTTAAACTTGATAAAGTTTGCCAGTTTGTTTCAAACACTGGAAACTTTCAAAAAGACCCATTTTTACTCTCAATTTTCCAAATTTGGTAGTCACACATTTAGCAAGCATCCGAAATACTTCATTCTTATTGTTCAAATACCAAATAAAATTACATTAATTTGGCCAATTACGTGCCAAAACTTTCAAATGTTTTCAGAATGTCAAGGTTTCAAAAACCAGTAGTTTCAGAAAGTCACTTTTGCAGCTTAGTCTAAATCAGTGTTTCTCAACCATGTTCCTGGAGGACCACCAGCTCTGCTGATATCAGTGAAATAAACAACATAATATCGAACCCTTGAAAAATTGAAAATATCTCGCAGAAAGTCCCTTCTGGTTCTAGGTGGTGAGAGAAAATAAAGTGAGTCTGAGCGGTCTGCGACTGTAATGTTAGAGCAAACAGGAATGCGAAGAGGAATGTCTCACACACACACAGAGCAGTACAGCTGCATTCTGTCCGATTCCTCTAGGCCGCCTAATATGGACAGGACATGCTGTGTCACCCAATACAGCAGCAAATTATTCAAAAACATCAAGGCTCCGGGGACTGAACTTCTGCTCCACATCAACATCAGGGAGTTTCTGCCCACTCACACTGTGACACAAAGCATGATGGTATGCATTTGTCCTAATGGAGCTTTGCTTCTGGTGACGACATGCCACTTAATCAAGGAGGGTTCTGTTAGGTTTGTTATTGGGTGCAAAAACACAAATAGTTCTAGCGAGGTTTTGAGATCCTTGTCAACGGGAAGGGAGGAGGGGGGTGTGTGACAAGGGAAGCCCCTCATTTTGGGGAGCAGCCAGACAGGGGCCCCGTGACCATGGATGGAGTGACCCAAATACTGCAAGCGCAAAGCAGATCTCCAACAGAACCACCAGCCGAGAGAACAAAGCCACGTGAGGGCTTTAATAACAAGACCGCTGGTTGAGGAGTTGTTGTTTTTTTAATCAGTCAACTAGTTAGTGTTTTTTTAGCTATATAGTGTGTATATAGGATTTAAATGTTTGTTTTGGCAAATACAAAACAATATGACATTCAGTCCAACTTTATATTACATTTAGTCATTAAGCAGATGCTTTTGTCCAAAGCGACTTACAAATGAAAAGGCATTCAGCAATTCACCTAGAGGAGGCAATACACACAAGAAGTGCTAATTATACAAAGTAACTGTTAATGCTCAGAGAATTAAGAGCTAGAGTAAGAAGGGGGGGTTATTTTTTATTTTTATGTGCTCAGATGATCACAGAAGAGATGAGTTTTTAGGTCGTCTTTCAAAAGATACTACTGAATCAGAAGTCCGTGTGGGAATGGGAATTAAGTGGTCTTAATTACTATGTACTTATATAATTTGATACAATGCACTTATGTACATACATGTTTTTACATTGTATTTATATTTTAAAACTGATCTATATCTAAAAATGTCTGTAATCCGATTTGTAATTACACCATTGACCCATCCCTTATACCCTAACCCACCCATACCAAACCCCATAGCACCATAAGTGCTGTGCAATGCAATGATCACAAGTACATTGTTATTATTTTATTGATGTAATGTGCAGTAGTTAAGGCCACTTAATATAAAGTGGGATCTTACATTCATTATGATGAATTATAAGAGAGTTAAGCTGACTCTATGGATGCAAGTGGTTTACTAAAATTTGATATAATTTAATAACTTTAATAAATCTATCACTTCAGACTGAACATTATAAATGATATTAAATTAAAAATAAATAAAATAAAAATAATGTATATGCTCAAGAAATAAGATTAAAAAATAAGGTTTTAACAACTCAAGTGCAAGAAATATTGCAAAGTGGAACAAAAATCACAATGCATTTTCACAGAGTAATACATAAATGGGTTCCTATTGCCATTCCCTTTATTCATCAGGGGTCGCCACAGCCGAATGAACCGTCAACTTATCCAGCATATGTTTTACACAGCGGATGCCCTTCCAGCTGCAACCCATCACTGGGAAACATCTATTCCCACTCATACACTACGGCCAATTTAGCTTATTTGATTCACCTATACTGCATGTCTTTGGACTGTGGGGGAAACCAGAGCACCCGGAGGAAACCCATGCCAACACGGGGAGAACATGCAAACTCCACACAGAAATGCCAACTGGCCCAACCGGGACTCAAACCAGCCACCTTCTTGCTGTGAGGCGACAGTGCTAACCACTGAGCCACCGTGTCACCTAAATTGGTATTAATAACTTATAATAAATAAGATGCAATAGGAGTTTTAGAGCAGCCAAAGCCATTTGTAACTAGAACTTGCAAGTTGTTGTTAATTTCTTAAAGTTCTAAAAAAAAGTTATGCTTTGTTTTTTGCGAAAATAATAAAATGTATTAATTTATTCTTCTAGTTAACTCAAATTAAATATAACTAGACAAATTAACTTCTCAAACAATTTTATAACACTAAAGGGCGGCCTCTAGGAAATGAAAATCTACTTATCTGCTCGGCTCTGATCACTTGTCTGATGCTGCAGCAGAATCTTTCTATCGCTGGTATTAAATGTTGGTTACATTATCACGCTCACTATACACACACCATACCATTGCTTCATCCTAAATAAAGGCAATAGCAAAGCATCCATGCACACTCACATGCAGCCACCACCTGCTTAAATCTACTGTAATGCATGAAGAGACTCCTAAAAGCTCCACGCTGAGGCCATATTTAAGCTACAGATGCTCCTCTATTTCTAGCAGTGATGCACTTCTCATACACACACATACAAACACAACACTGCCACTAAACTTAAACACATCAAGTAACTTCAGTAGAAGACCACAAGGCAGGTCAGTCAGTGGGGTGCATGCAATATCTCCAAAATAATATTATGACTGGGCGTTATATTGAATACTGGCAGCATGTTCCTAATTATTTATATTACACTAAAAAATTATTCAAAGATGATTCCTTAAAATTTACTTCTTTTTTTTTAAGATAAGTGGTTGCAAACAATTTATTTGAGCTGAATTTAAACAAATTAAGTTAAACATTACTAAATTTAATTTGTTTAAATTCACTCCATATAAATTGTTTGCAACATTTTTGCAGAATTTTTTTTTTTCAGTGTACTATTATACTTTATAACGAAAAATTACACTGTAAAACAATTTTAATATACTTTATTTGGACTTTATGACTGTGTCGGGCTAGTTTGAAAGACTTGTGAACTAAATGAAACATTTTAATGGCATCTTTGAGTCATCCGTAGCAAAAATATTACTGCGAATCAGTTAAAAGCCCATTTTATTTAATCAATTCAAAATGATGAGTCAGTGATTAAACGTTCACAGATCATTTAATACCATTTTAGAGCAAACATAAAAGCTGCTAGTGAATATTGAGGAAAAAAAAACATCAAGACAATGGTTTTTCGCACAATCCAAAATGAGCCCAAGGAACTCTAAACACAAGCTTCAAGAACTGAATCACTGCAATAAACAGCTTAATGCTGCTTCTGCTGCACAGTTATTTAGGAATGAAAAAAAAGCTAAAGAAGATCTAGTGTTGTAAGTCTGGTTTATTTCAACCAACATTCTCAGATGAGTCACATGTATTGCATCAGAATGCAATGTTCAGCTGCACACTGTAGCTTTAATACTTCCATGAAGAGCAAAATGTAACAGAAGGATGAATACACAAAAACTTGAAGCCATATTAACTGTCAACTTACCTTTCTCAGTTCTACTGTCACTTCATTACGATGTCTTCGCATCGTCTGAAAAAGAATGAGAGAAATAGGTTTGTTAACCCATCTTAGGTCGAACAAAAAAAAAAAAAAGATAAAAACTAATACAATTTAAAATTCATTAACAAAAAAGGTTCCATTGCAAAAGCATTGTGGCTTGTTGTCAGTGCTCTCCTCTCTGCTCTGCTTTTGCTTAAAGCTTAATATTTTGGTTTAGTTATTAGTTCAAATTCACAGGTGATTTGTTCACACACTGCTATGGTGAAATGCTCTAATACTGAACGTGCTCTAATGATGCAAACAAAACACTGCATTAATGCTAACCAAAGTCTGGCCACTCCAACAGAACAAAGAGAGGCAACCAACTGTGGTAACCATGGTGACGGTAGAACCCAGCTGTCACTCACTCACTCACTCACTCAGTGCAGACAATCACATTTTGTGGCCATTCTATTAGAACTCTTACATAAAACACAGCAGAACACACATCTGCACCAGAAAACTGCAGATTAACCTTTGAAAGCATTGGAACTGGTGCAACTAAGGTCTACAGGTGGTGGCACAAACACCTGATTTGGTAGCACTGTAAAACGTACATGTCAAATTAATGATAATTAAGAGATTGTAGGTGAATTGAAATTGCAAACATGATTACGCAAAGCTGAGATTGTCATGCACATCTTGTCATGTTAGCACGGTGTGATCTGTAGCAATTCTCCTCCGAAGGCAAGAGGGCACTCTCACGGAAACTCCAAATGCCCACAAAGAAACCCAGGAAATGGCCATAACTTTGCATTATAAACAGAAGATTTAACTGCTTTCATTGATTCAGTGTGACTAATATTCACACGACTATGGAATTATCTCACAGAAGGAATTGCTTTAAACACTTGACTGAAGTTGAGGTGAGTAAACATGTTATATATGTGATAATTTCACATGCAGCATTTACTAAACAGAGCCATAGTTAATTGAGAAGCTAAGGAAGAATCTGCCATTAGCCCAAAATGATTATCTCGACCAATTAAATTAAATCAAATTCAATTTTAAAACAGGTTTTTGTGTAGCATATCAGTCATCTACAACTGTGTAGTACATGCTGTTCCATCTGAATGACCTACCTACCATCTAGGGCTGCACAATATATCGTTTCAGCATCGATATCGCAATGTGTGTGTTCACAATAGTCACATCGCAGGATATGCAATGTTGAGTTGGTATTATATAGTTGATCAGCACAACAGTTGACAATACATAAGATTTGTGGAGTCATTGCAAAGTATAAACACAGCAGAGTGAATCTTTATCATTTGCATGTGTTTTAAAGGCATTTCAAGAGAGTTTAAAGCAGGGGTGTGCAAACTCTGAGGGTCAGTGTCCTGGAGAGTTTAGCTCCAACCATAATCAAACACACCTGAACCAGCTAATCAAGCTCTTACTAGATATACTAGAAACATCCTGGCAGGTGTGTTGAAGCAAGTTGGAGCTAAACTCAGCAGGACACTGGCCCTCCAGGACCAAGTTTGGACACCCCTGGCTTAAAGCATTCAGGCACAAAAAAAAGTACATTTGTAACTTTAGTGAAGAATAATTTTACTGAATTATTACAATGAAGACTATACAGTGTTATTTTACATTTCATTATTCAATTTCTGTACCTGAATGACTCTATGGAAAAACCGTAAAGTTTATTACACTTTTTTCATTGCTCTGCTATAATAATATTTGCTTGCAATTTGTTCATTATTTTGTATACATGATTCACATGCTTACAAAAACAATCACCCCAATCTATGTAAATAAATTATTTATTTCCAAATAGAGCTATAAAACATCTGGTGAAATTGTATTCATATCGCAATATAGAATCACAGACAAACTAAATATCACAATGTCAGATTTTTCCAATATCGTGCAGTCCTAGTACCATCTGTAAAATGTATACTTGTTGATCATCATGACCAAGTATAACAACCTCACTACAACAGCAAAAAAATATTCTATACTTTCTAATACTGTAAATCAAAACCCTAAACAGATATAGTTCAGATTAAAATGCACAATATGGTATAACAAAAATACTGTAGTTACATTATATATTTAATACATTAATTCAATATGATTCATTCCTGACGGTGGTTCCCATTTGGTGTCTCTACTACAGTGAAAGCATGATAATATAGTTGGCAATTTGTGGAACAAAAAGGTCTACTAATTGTTGTTGGCCAATATTTGAGCTGTTTTTCTCATCATTAGGAAACATGGACACCAACAAGACCTAGAACAAGCATTTAGAAATAAGAGTGACTTGTCATTTCCTGTCAATTTGATGACAAAAGACCCACAGGTCACTTTTGAAAATTGGTGCTGTAGACTAATTTAAACAATTGTTCAAGAAAATTGTACTTTAATGTGACACTGGAGAAAAAAGAAAACCATCAGCAGCTAACGATGTACAGACTTCCCATGCTGTGCAGTGGGGATGGTGGGACGGATCGGATTTGATCTTGTGACTGGGCATCCTAGTTCATGTTACAGCAAACCCACACTGTGCCTTATGCAATCTAAAGGCCATGGAAGGGGGGGGGGAAGCGAGGGGATGTTGAAGTAAAGCACAACTGACAAACAAGAAATGGATACAGAAAAAGAGTTTAATGTTTAATCACCACTGGATTGAATATGAGCATTTTTGCAGTGTTCAATTTAAAGAATTTACCCTTCTGGCAAATTATTCATCAAAGTGACATAGCAACCTAAGTTCGCTTCCCACTAGGGTTGTCACGATACTGGAATTCGATTTCAATCAATACTGAAATTTTAACCGAACTCACCGCTGTTTACTGTGTGTAAACACAGATACAGGGGCGCTGGAGCGTTTCAAAGTCACGTCAATCAGCTGGTTTGTCTATAAATTGACATACGAGCGATCCGCTGATGAATCGTGGCTTTAAAATGCTCCAGTGTTCCTGTATCTGTGGTTACACTCAGTAAACAGCGGTGAGTTCGGTAAACTGATGACCTTCACGGCCAATCACAGTCATTTCTGTTGAGCACGTGAACA
>CAIGQV010019186.1:8913837-8966215 GCA_903798115.1 Danio jaintianensis | reverse complement strand
ATGACCTTCACGGCCAATCACAGTCATTTCTGTTGAGCACTTGAACACAATGGAACAACGGTTTTTAAAATTTCTGTACCGATTGGTATCAAATTCCAGTATCGTGACAACAGTAGTCTGTATACTGTTCATATTTTAATTAAAATATGTACCAAAGTTCATTAGGAATCAAGACTACTCTTTCCAGAGATCTTGGTAAACTTGTTCAGTTTATAGCGAGTAGGGCAGCACAATACTGGAAGAATATGCGATTTGCAATATTTTTGTTGAGTGTTGCGATAATGTTATTTCTTACGATATAACCAACTTGTAAAATGCTATTTCATCAACCAATTTAATGTTATGATCAAACTAAAAATAATACAGTAATAGATCTTTTTCTAAGCTAACTATTTGCAAACATTTAGACTTAAACGCCACGAAATACTGAAAAACTATTGTCATTTTCCTCTCTTGTCTCCCAGCATTTGTATTTATTTTTAGCTCTAGTAACAGCACCTGCTGGAGAGGCGGGAATGAAGATCATAAAGACCCCATCTGATTGGTCAGATTTGGATAAATCTATATGCATGTAGAACAAAAATGCTTGGCAATAAAATGTATTTAACTTATTGCACTTCTCTACGATATGGATATTGCATATACTATTATCGCGATAATGCCAATTTTATAAAATAGCGACATACCCATTGCAGCATAAAATGTTTAGTGTTCTTGCAAGAAATCAATTAAAAGTTGCATTCCAATTAATGCCAGATCCAAATTGGTTTCTTCAGCAAAATCACCATGGCTTAAAGTTCAACCAGCCATAGTCTAAATATCGTGATGGAAAAAAAAAAAAACTCATTATAAAGCAGATTCCTGAGTTGTCAACATGAATGGTATTTAGCAGCACATACGATATGTATGAGTCACAGCAGCAGAAAGACAAGAGGGCAGAGCCGAGAGGAAGCGCTCCAGGAGTCAGCGGACCGATGCTCTGCCTATGACATGACAGCTTGGCACTCTCCAAACCAGCATAATGACACAGTATGTGTGCATGTGCTCGTCTTGTTGCCAGCGTGGTCTGAGAACATGCTGTCTCACTCCTGTTAGGTCTACGACATACTAATAAATAGGCTGACTGCATAATAACCACAAACATCAGGGTTGACTCTTTTTTTAGACCATGATGCTCACTACGTCAAAATCATGCATTTGAATCGCTTTCGAACACACTATCCCTGTGTTCACCTGGTATCAATGTGCCATGTGGTCAGCCGAGAGAGATTACTGTTCCAATTTATTTCATCACTTTTGATGGAGTGCTCAGTGCGATGTATGTGTGCTATTAAATGAACAAACCATATGCTACACAGCTTACGATCATGTGTGGAAGCAGGAAAATCTAAAATGTGGATGGCAACACAGCAAAAAAAATTAATGCTTTGCCTTGGTGTACTCTCTCACAACAGGAATGCATTGAATCTCATGAATGTTTACACTACAAAAGCAACCTGATCAAATGTGTTTTTGAATGTGGACCCAATTTGCACCAGTATTTAGCCTAATTCACTTTGCACTGTTTAAACTGCATCATAATACCAGGTCTAAACACAGAAACTGATTTTGTATTTGAATTTTGCATTTTAGTCGCTTTGGATAAATGCATCAGCCAAATGTGCAAACACAGTACAAGTTACCCGCATGTGATTTAGCTAATTTATCTGGCACATGTAAAACAGCTGGATATAAGCCAAGTAAGGGCTGTACTTCAAGTAAGGGCTGGCTTGACAACGTTGATAATCTCCAAAGGTCCGTTCTTCATATGTGAATTACTGAATTGGATTTGATGATTTGACATGATCCAGGATAGTTCTTCAAAACTCATCCAGGAGTTGTCATAGCAACAGGTATGCAAGCTCATACCTGCTGCTTTATATAAACAGGATTAGATTGAGTAATTTCAAGTAAAGGTGGTCCTGAAAGTATGCACCAACTTTTTCTCAAAAGTATTGCAGTAAATAAGAATATTGTGAGGAATATTTTGAAAGAAATAATTTAAAACGCAAGTAATTTACACTATAAAATGAAGGTACAAAAACGGTCACAAGTGTTGTACCTTTTCAAGGTATTCAAAGAGAATGACTTTTTATTGACTAATATGAACACTTTAGGCGACGCGGTGGCGCAGTGGGTAGCACGTTCGCCTCACAGCAAGAAGGTCGCTGGTTCGAGCCTCGGCTGGGTCAGTTGGCATTTCTGTGTGGAGTTTGCATGTTCTCCCCGTGTTCGCGTGGGTTTCCTCCGGGTGCTCCGGTTTCCCCCACAAGTCCAAAGACATGCGGTATAGGTGAATTGGGTAAGCTAAAATTGTCCGTAGTGTATGTGTGTAAATGAGTGTGTATGAATGTTTCCCAGTGATGGGTTGCAGCTGGAAGGGCATCCGCTGCGTAAAACATATGCTGGATAAGTTGGCGGTTCATCCCGCTGTGGCGACCCCAGATTAATAAAGGGACTAAGCTGAAAAGAAAATGAATGAATGAACACTTTAGGTACTAGTATATGCTTTTAGGATGCCAGCATTATGGATCTTTTAAATACAAAAGCAAATTTTGAAAAAGGTACTGCCCTGGCTTTAGTATGATTTCTGATAGACATGGCCAATATTCTCATTGAGAGATTTTTTTTGTGAAGGAATAATTATATAATTTACAAGAGTCATGCACACACAACATTGACAGTTAATATGCTAGTAGTTTGCTGCAGACCGCCTCTCAAATATTAAATAGCCAGTTATGGCTTACGCCACGGAATTAACAAACTTGAATACATCACAACAATCATGAGCAGTTATCTCAGATTAATTCATCCAGATATTTTAATCTGAATTGCAAACTTGTTTGAAAAACCAAATTAGCCAGAGAGCAGTTATAACGATTAAAAATCCAGGAACCGCCAAATAATATTAATAATATTATATACATAATAATATAATAATATTAGATCGAGGTATGAAGAATGGACCCCAAGACTTCAGTCCACACTGTTTTGCGATGATGCATGAACCTTTTTTGCACACATACCGTTAGATTTTTCACAATAAACTTAGCATGTTATTTCTGAAAAGTAACAAAGTACAAGCTTTCAAATTCCATCAGTCAGATCATAAAATTGCAACATTTGTCATTTTGATAATCTTGACAAGTGTTTTTTAGCAATATTGACAACAGTAAAACAATTTCTTAATATTTACTACCAGTAATGTCACAAAATTATGTTGAGAAAAGCAATACTACCAAAAGACAAGTATTGTGATTTGCAACTGCTCAGTGTTTCAACCATGAAAAGACATTAATAAAACAGCTTGTAAACAATGTCACATAACATTCCATTTAATGTTCATTCTCATCCTTTAGCTACAAATAAAATATCTAAAAAGATAGTTTTAGCTAAATATACACAAATCTATGTATTCCTTATACAACAATTGCTTGTGATCTCTTATGTTCACATCTGAATAAACCTATAAGAAAATTATGAAAGCCAAATTCCAACACTGAACTGGAGTAGAACAATTAACTCTTTAAAAAACAACTGGCTATATATTATAATGTACCAATTGAAAGGCTCTCTGTATAATTTACAGCATTAGAACAGATGGTCTTTTTCCTCATGAAACTAGATTTTAGATAGAACCAAACAAACTGATACTGAATCCAGTTCAGAAGAGTTTGTGAATCCAAATCGAATCGTACATTTCAGAGGCAACACCTAACCTTCATAACCCTATCACAAACGTATTTTCAACATTGTGCAAATGTTAACACGATGAACTCTTCTGACCCTCTTTTGACCCTGTTTGTATCCGGTTTGTAGCGTAAGAGGATGTGACATGGCAGACGAATCAAGTGGCTTTGTTTCATTTTCCACAGACATTTAGCAATGCCAAACACAGCAGCACTTGTCGCTCTCTCAGTTCACCACGATTACAATGTTCTGGGTTAAATCGAGTAGCTAATGAGCCCAAGTATCCCACAGTCCGTTGCTGGCCACATCAAATGGGTCATGCACGAGCCTTTCACTCTTAGAAACACAAGATGAAAAATCTGAATCTGCTTTGCAAATTCCCGGAATAGCTGCAGAAGGGGACAGCTTTGCTGGCTTCATCCAAAGCCATGTGTGTGTTTGATGGCTGAGTCACACCGGGACCCTGCAGTCGCAGTTAATTCACACCATTAATCTTAAAGGAGGCCTCAGGGGTTATAGATGAGCCCACGGCAGAAGATGGTAATGATGTCTAGTATCAACAGGGTACGAGAGCAAATGAGTTCATCATATATGTGATCGCAGCACCTTGATTATAAAAACACCCATTTGAAAGGGAGTTCAGTCTCTTATTATGATGGTCCTCTTGGTTAGATATAATGTTCAAATAGATGCGTTTCAACTTAACTGACAATGTTTGATTATGGATGTGTAGTCGAGTTATTTTTATTTGTACTGTGCTTTTCAATACACATATTGCTTCAACACAATTTCAAAGAACATAAAATTTTCATAGCTTAGTTACAATTAACATATTTGAGATTTGCAGTAATATAGTCAATATTTTGAGATCAAAAGTAGTTGAAATTTGCTATATGGTGTTACATGTGAGTCTTATATCCGAGTACTGTTGGTATGTGGATACATTTGGATATGCTTAAGCATGCATCCAATTTTACATCGAAATATGCTATTATATTGCACATTTTGTAGCTAATTACATGTTGTGACAAACAAGCTGGCTGTTGAGATTTACTATATAGTATAATGTTTTATGTGAGCATATAAATAAATTTGGACATGCTAACTATAAAGATATTGCTAGCCAAAAAATAATAATAATTGTAAACTTCGCAAAAACAAACAAGCAGCTGGCAAATAGCAACAGCATCTACTGCTTGATGTACATTTACTGTATGTATGTGAATAAAGTTAGACAGACTATATAGCCAACTTGAAATGCATTGCTGGCCAAAAAACAGCTCACATTTTGCAACAATACAAACAATGAAGCAGATGAAATTGTCTATACAGTATATAACTTCATGTTCTGTAAGTGCACTGCAAGTATGTAACATGTAGCTAAAGCGGAGTCAACATACTGTACTGTAATTAGCATTTATTAATTTGTCATGTGGTCATGAAGATTGTGAAAGCGCTCGGTTTTTACTGATGACAACAGTTTGATGTAATACAAGCCTAATTTCTGTTTAGTTATGTGCATTTCTGGCACAGGTAAATGACAGGGTTAAAATGTCATACGTTCTGCCCAACCAAGATAACTGAAATAATTGACATTAAAATCAAGTTATAGCCAACTCCGGCAAAGAACGGAAAAACTCAGTTGTTGCATTACATAACCATTTTTACAGCACATCCTGGCTTCCTAATATTTCTAGGTCGCTTTGATGCAGCCTAGATTTTGGTTTGCATTTATGAAGACTACCATCTGGAGTTTTTCCTTCCAGTTTGATGGAAATAAAATGAGATTTTTTAGCTCTGGTGTCTGTACATGGAAAGCTTAGATGCTAACTACTACACCAAAGGGCAATCTTTGTGAAGAGGAAAAGAAGTTAAGCAGCTGACATTTCACAATGACATCTTCACTAAAACAACCACGTTCGGCTCAAATCAACGAACACGTCTGTTAAAATCCCCTACAGAAGGACTGCTAACCTGGCGTGACTGAGCAAGCATTAAAGAGGTCAGATGTTGAGATGTGACTGGTCACTAGTTCAGTTCTGGAGAGCTAGCTAAAGCCGGTGTTAACACACTCTGGCGCATGTATCTGGTTCACAAGTTATACATTACGTTATTCGCAAGTGTTCAAGGTGTTTTAATTGTAGACATGAATGTTAAATGCGTGGACACGACAAAACACGAGCAAACGTATTAATTAGACGATTAACTGCCGACTGCTAACCATTTAGCAGTTAGCATCGATGCTAGCACGATAAATCTGCATGTTTTTGACACAGCGCAGTTGTAGATGTAAAACTATGCGCAGAGTTACCAAACCAACATAACAAACAAATCCGTCTTGATTTTACACGACTAGACAAAGCACTACAACCGCCAAAATCCGCGTATAAACCGCGATGAGCTGTAAAATATTGAAGGGAAATATGTTATAGAGGCCTCTATGTAGGCCGCGCCCGCTCCCCATGATGCTCTTGCTGGATCCACAAACACCCGCTCCCTTCTGGCACCATAAAACCAGAACCACACAGGCTCAAGGGGAAGAAAACGAGCTGAAACAAAGCCCAGGGTTAAAACTCTCTAGCGGACTTACCTCCACATCTCGCCCCTTGTTTTTGAAGCTCTTAATGCGATGGTTTTCCAAGCCGGCGTTTTCGGCCATGGCTCTGTGTGTATGTGTGTGTGCGCCTGTAGTCCCGACCGACGTGCGGAGCTCCGCTCGGGGAGGAAGAGGAGGGCGGGGGGGGTGTAGCGACGTCTGATTCGCGAATCAATGAGTCGGATCTTTTTAACGAACCGGTTCGCTAAATGAGCGGTTCTCGAGTCACATTAAGGGGATAGTTCACCCAAAACTGAAAATTCTGTAATCATTTACTCGCCCTTTCGTTTTTCTAAACCATGGTTTCTTTCTTGTGTTTAACACAAAAATATATTTTAATGAAAGCTGAAAACCTGTAACCTTTGACTTCCATAGTATTTGTGTTTCCTGTCAATGGTTTTCTGAAAAATATCTTCCTTTGTGTTCAACAGAAGACAGAAACCGATAAAGGTTTATAACCACATGAGGGTGAGTAAATAGTGAGCAAATGTTCATTTTTGAAGTGTTCTTCAGCCGCTGATAAACCTATGGTGAAAGGTTGATGTGACTATCTTCGATTTCATAATGTTCTTTTTTCAGCATCGATATGTAGTTTAATGAAAATATAATCCATTAAAATGACTTAAGCATTCGTTTAGTTATTTAAACGTTAAACGAGATCAAAAGTCATTTAAATGCAATTGCCATCAGGAGCAGCAGGCGAGTGCAGAAACTCCATCGAAAATTCTGTCCCTGCATTTCCAGGCTGGTTTCAGCCATTTTCAGCCTGGTCTTAGCTGGTCAGGCTGGAAGATGACCAGCTAAAATCAGCCTGACCAGCTGAAACCTGCCTGGAAATGGCCAAAACCCTTCTAAAACCAGGCTAAAACAAGCCTAAGGCTGGTTTAAGCTGTTTTTTTTAGCAGGGGAGGTCAAATAAATGTACATATTTAAAAACATGACACGGAACAATGGAATTTAATGCAGGGCTCCTTGTCCTCCTGTCTGAGACCCACTTTATATCGTGTATCAATCGGGCAGTCATTCTCATCTTTCACTTGCAGCAAACCTACAGTTGGAGGGGCGTGGCTAAGCATATTTTTAAACATGACGTCATCAGAGAAAGACAGCTGTTGAGGAATCAAATGGTTAGATTTTGATTATAGGTTACCAGTTCAAACTTTGGTTTGCACTAGCATTTACAACCGCTTGGACCAATAACAGCAATGTGGTTCATGTGGGAGTTTGGAACTATCAATATGCTATTATGCGTCAGGTATTTTGCTCTCTCTCATAAATGCACTCAGGATACTTTGCAGTGGCTATACATAATAATACTGTTGTGAGTAATGTTCAGTTTCGCTTCAAAAGACCCTGTACTGTCAGGAGCCATGTTATGGATAATATTAGTTTTGCTATGTGTGCATGATTATTTGGACTCTCGAAGTGACAGTATTCACTGACGAGTTTTTGAATCTAATGAGTTATCAGTAAATAAATATTTACTGAGGGTGAGGGGGAGTAAGTTAAATTATTTTTGGTGAACTATCCCTTTTCATTTTGAGGTAAGTTACAAATGTGATAGAAGTGAAAATATCTGATTATCGACACAGATAATTGTGTTATTTTTTACCACAACTTCCAAAAACCGCCGAGTGAATTTTTGCATTGTGTATGCAAATTATAGGCTTTAAATGAATCATTTGATGCTTTTAAAGGGCTGTCTGAATCATATACAACAAATTGAATTTAATTGATTTGATGGACGAACGACTTGAACTTCATTTTGTATCCAATAATATGCCACATTAGAATGATAATAACCATTATGAGTTAAAATACTTGTTAGACCTTTTATTGAACTGGTTCATAACTGTAAAGATCCGAGTCGCGGAAATGAATCACACTTCCTCTCACTTGGGGGGAGCGGATGATGGAGCATGTACGTAGAACCGGGCGGTGCGGAGCAGACCGGACACAGAGTCCTACGTGGTACCTGTAATTTTATTAACTTTTATATTATTTTATCATTTGATAGCAAAGACGCTACAGTGACACTATAGTTTTACGCCACCTCTCTAGGGTAAAATGATCTTAAATATATAGCGAGGTGTTTGATTGGACCCGTACAGTAGGCTAGTTTTGCGTCAGTGTGCGTAGACCAGCGATTGCGCAAGTTCTCTCAGCTGACATAAGCAGCTTGCGTACGCCAAGAACGCAAAAGCTACGTCACCGCACACTACAGTAGCCGGCGAGATGATGGTCTTCAATTTGCATTTTAATAAGCGGTAGCATCGTTTAAGTGGAAAATTAAAGCCGATACAAGGCAGTCTTTATGCACAAAAGTCAAAACCAAAATCTTTATTGCTAAGAAGACACACAACACGTAGAAGAGGTCAGATTAGAACATAAAAAAGTAACACCATCTTGAACATTCATTCATTAAAAACAACTTTGAAATTAATGACAATTTCTCATTCAAGAACAAAAAATGATCAGATATCATTTAACCCCAAGTAAAAATATGACTTTTTTCTAAACCTCTTTCAAATTTCACACTTTATACATTAGCATTGTGCACAAACTGGAATAATTATATGAGACACAATGTATATCAAAAGAAACATGATATGAAACTCACGATGAAGGTATGAGTGTGGGATACAAATCAAAGTCATTATGATGAATATGGAGTGTCTGGGTCATATATCAAACAGAAAAGGTGATGTAGAGTGTTGACAGTGTTTTAAGTCAGTTTCAAGCATTTCAAGTCAGCATCACTTTGTTCTTTTGAAATGTATAAAGTTTCAGTCATGATTGTCAGCTGTAATTTATGACTCCAATATATACCCGTTTCGTATTCAAACCAGCCTTAAAACAGAAACCCAGATGATCACAACAGTACAATGTTAATATACAAGTAAAAGCACAGTGCAAAATGAAGATGGATGCGCTGAATGAACTTTGAGATCAGTGCACAAATAAGTGTGCAGAAAGATGAAATCGCACAATAAGTTCACATGAAAAGCAGAAGGTTGTCTGTCGTTTTGACTCAACTCCTTTCAGCAGTCTGAGCCACCCAATAGTTAGGAATCAATCCTAACCATAGCACGTCAAATCCCGGCTGTGGAGTATGTTAGTGTATACATACTATAGTGTATACAACAGCACATTGTGAACTTTAAAAGATCTGTTGCTCGAAGAGAATCTTCTGGTAGCCTTGTGGAGGAGGATGATGGAAGTCACCGAACTGACAATCCAAAATTGCACTATCATCCACTGTGAGGGACAAGATAAAGACATACATGTTTAAGTGTGTTAAACTTCACATATTACACTAATTACTAGGAGGATGTCTATTTAAACTTTTTGTATACACACACACGCGCACGCAACTCATTTCCCCTACAATTTAATAAACCAAAAACAAGATATAATGCTAATTATTTTCAAAACACAGAACATTACAGGTACAGACAATCAAAATAAGGTTGTCTTTAATGTTTAAAACACATTTTTATTTTTATTGCAGAGTAGGAAAAAGACTTATGATTGTAATTTTAACAAAACCATGAAAGGGGTATACAGCTATATATTTTTTTCTGAACAAAAAAGCAACTGATGAATGAGATGATTTCCAGAAAACACCAACTAAAATGTAATTCAGTGTAACAATAGATTATATTTACAATGAGAATATGATGATATATTAAAAGACTTCATTTAGGGATCATAGAGCAGCCCCAAAATACTAATCTTTATACTGTTCCACTGTCCTCCAAACCACTAAGTTTTACTCATTTGCAAGCAAAAATCATTTCAATCATGTTAAAAATGATATAATTTCACTTATCTTTTTAATAAGTATAGAATACATAAATATATCTGATTGATGATGTAACATTACTTCTCACATATTTTTGACATTTTATTTCACAAAAGATTTTTGAATCCTTTTGTGTGCACATAGTAGGGCTGCACGATGTTGGAAAAAACTCACATTGCGATATTTTGTTTTTCTGCGATTATATATTTTGATACGAATATAATTTCACGATATGACTTAAGTAAATATTTGAAAAGAGTTCATAGGTTTACATTGGTTGGGAAGATTTTATAGGGGAGCACATCTGCATAAAATACACAAAATTATCCCAAAATATGCAAAATACAATACGCAAAGCATGGATGAAAACAAAACCAAAAAAAAATAAACAGCACTTTATGGTTTTCTGTGGAGTCTAACAGTATTCATTCATTCATTCATTTTCCTTCGGCTTAGTCCCTTATTTATCAAGGGTTGCCACAGAGGAATGAACCGCCAACTATTCCGGATGCCTTTCCAGCCGCAACCCAGCAATGGGAAACACCCATACATACTCGCATTCACACACACATTCATACACTACGGACAATTTTGTTTACCCAATTCACTTATAGCGCATGTCTTTGGACTGTGGGGGCAACCGAAGCAAACCCTCGCCAACACGGGGAGAACATGCAAACTCCACACAGAAATGCTAACTGGCCCAGCCGGGGCTCGAATCAGCGACCTTCTTGCTGTGAGGCGACAGTGCTAACCACTGAGCCTCTAACAGTATTGATGTACAGAAATTCAGTAATCAAATGTAAAATAACACGTTCTGAAATGTGGCTCCTGGTTAATTATAATCCCAACTTGATATTGTAGATTCTGCGATGTGACTATAGTAGATTCGCACATTGCGATATAGATGCTGAAAGGATATATTGTGCAGCCCTAACACATAGTACAGTTTCTACTTTGAACACTAAAAAGGACCTGGCCTTTGACCTAATTAGAGTACAAATGACAAAAAGGAATATACGAAAACAATAAAATACTCACCATAAACTACAGGATAAACGGTTCCTCTAATGCCTGATGCTGGACAGTTCATATTCTTCCCGTTTAGGTACAAATTCAGCTCCACGTGGTCATATG
Organism: Danio jaintianensis; assembly: GCA_903798115.1. Classification (NCBI taxonomy): domain Eukaryota; kingdom Metazoa; phylum Chordata; class Actinopteri; order Cypriniformes; family Danionidae; genus Danio; species Danio jaintianensis. The sequence continues at coordinate 8,954,948 of CAIGQV010019186.1, read as the reverse complement.
TAACACCCTTCAAGCACACAAACATGGTAGAAGCCAAAATTAGATGCATGAAGCTATTATATTCAAAACGAACCACCAGCAAATTAAATGATATTTACTGTAAGTGCAGTTTCTTTCAAGAGGGTTCTCATGTAACAGTTTAGAAACTTACAGCGGGGAAAATAAGTATTGAACACGCCACAGAAAACATATTTCTAAAGGTGCCGTTCATTTTAAATTTTACCCAGATGTTGGTAACAAGCAAAAAATCCATATATGCAAAGAAAACAAATCTAATTAGTTTACAAATTAAGTTATGCGTAATAAAATGAAATGACGCAGAGAAAAAGTATTGAACACACAAAGAAAGGGAGATATAGAAAGACAGTGAAAGCCCAGATAGCAGCTGAAATCTCTCAGTAGTTATTCAGCAACGCTCTGCCCTTCGTCATTGTAAATGAATATTAGCTGCTTCAGTCCAACATCTACATTATCAGGATGATGAAGATGAAACCAGGGTGGACATTTCAGCAAGACAATGATCCAAACACAGCCAAGGAAACTCTCAAATGCTTTCAGAGAAAGAAAATCAAGCTGTAGAATGGCCCAGCCAATCACCTGACTTGAATCCAATAGAAAATACAAATTAAAGATCAGATTTGATAGACAAGACCCACAGAAACATCAAGATTTTTTCACTCTGTTGAAGTCTGTGAAAAACTCACACCTGAGCAATTCATTTGACTTCATTCTCCATATGAGAGGCGTCTTTAAGCTGCCATCAGCAAAAAAGCCTTTATATAAAGTATTAAAAACGTTTCAGTAGTTTCTCCTTTTGTCATTTCATTGTTATTACACAGAACTCATTTTTCAGATTTTTTGTTTTGTTTTATTTTGTATGCTTGTATTGTTTGGGGTTTTAACAAAATCTGGTTCAAATCCATGTCAACAGCTCCTTTAGAAATATTATTCTCAGGAAAAAACATGACGTGTTCAATACTTATCTTCCCCGCTGTATAAGAAAACTCAGTAAATGTTAGATAAAATACAACGCTGCTGTCATGAAATGTAGCACGCACGCACGCCCCTCCCCCTCAGAATTAAAATCTGAACTGACTAAAATCCCAGACAAAATATTTTCTGTCCTGTAACGCGAACCTAGCCGTACTAAGCACAGCAATGCATTTATCTATGACCATATAGTGATATAGTTTACCCAAACATATTAATTTCTTCTTATTTAATTCACCCTCAGGCCTTCAAGATGTAGGTGACTGATTTCCTGGAGTAGAACTGTAAAGAAGATTTTTACTTTAACCATTGTCCTCTGACATCCATCCATATAATAAGTGCTATTGCTTTGATATAAAAAAAAAAACAGAAGCAAATCCTAATTATTACCCGTAGCTCCTTGTAATGCAGTCCTTATGAACCAAAACCATTGCTCAGTGCAGAAAAGTGAACATTATCTATGACTTTATTACCTGTATGTACTATGAGCATCTCATCTTTATTGATGTATTTGCAGGTGTAAAAATCACATGTGAGCTGAATCATTATAAATATACTGATTATTATTGTTTTTATTACGGTTATATCCTAAAATGTTGATTGTTAAATGTACAGTGTATTCTGATCTATAATTTTTATTGATTGAGTTGTATGAATATGATATATAAAATAATAATATGATATATTGAATAATGATATGATATATAAAAATGTTATTGAATTATTATAAATAAATATCTTTTTTATAAAAATTTTTTTTTTTTTACTACTACCATCTACTGTGTTTTTATTATACATGTATCTTACTTTTTTATGTAAACTTTATAAATGCTTTGGCAATACATTTGTAACATTTGTCATGCCAATAAAGCAGTTGAATTAAATTGAATTGAGAGAGAGAGAGAGAGAGAGAGAGAGAGAGAAAAATGGTATGACTTTGATTGTAAAACAATAAGGAAAAACAGCTCAAAACAATTGAAGAATCTTTGAATTCAAGTAATTTCTGGGACAACTGGAACCCCCTTAATAAAAAGAAACGTGAACAGCTAACAATACAAAATGGAGACACCTGGAAAAACCACTTTGAAAAACTGTTTAGTAAAATAAACATGAGTACTGAAGAATCACTTATATATAATAAATTAACCCATACAGAGCAAATATTTGGCAAATACCAAAATCCATTAGACTACCCAATCACAGAAAAAGATAAAATAAACAGATAAAATACAAGTCCTACCAACAAAAAAGGCAAGTGGTCCAGACGGTATCCTTAATGAAATGATTAAAAACATAAATCACAAATTCCAATTGGCTATAATGAAACTGTTCAATTTGGTTCTGAGTGTTGGTCATTTTCCTGACATATGGAATAAAGGATTAATAACGCCCATATTCAAAAGTGGAGACAAATCAGACCCTAACAATTACAGAGGCATCTGTGTGAGCAGTAATCTGGGGAAGCTGTTCTGCAGCATCATCAACACCAGACTCATAGGCTTCCTTACAGAGCACAATGTCCTCAGCAAAAGTCAGATTGGGTTTCTGCCAAATTACAGAACATCAGACCATATCTTCACCCTTCAGACTCTGATTGACAAATACGTCAATCAAAACAAAAACAAAATATTTGCTTGCTTTGTAGATTTTTTTTTAGAAAGCGTTTGATTCAATTTGGCATGAAGGTCTGCTGTCTAAACTTCTAGAATCAGGTATTGGCGGTAAAACATACAACATTATAAAAACAATGTATTCGAACAATTCGCGCAATTAAAATTGGAAATAAGAGAACAGAATTCTTCACTCAGGGGCGGGGTGTGAGACAGGGCACTGAGACAGAGACACTGTCACCGACCCTCTTCAATATTTACATCAATCAATTAGCAATGCTCCTAGAGCAAGCAGATACGCCGGGTCTCACACTATACGACTCCAGTGTGAAGTTCCTGCTGTTTGCAGATGATCTGGTGCTGCTGTCGCCAACAGAAGAGGGTCTACAGCAGCAGCTGGATATCCTGCACAGCTTTTGTCAGACCTGGGCCCTGACCGTTAACCCAAAGAAAACCAAAACCCTAATATTCCAGAAAAAACCCAGATGTCAGGGAAAGAAACACAGCTTCACCCTTGGTATGACAAAAATTGAACCTGCCACAAGCTACACATACCTTGGTTTGAAAATAAGTGCTAATGGAAAACTAAATTTGGCTGTGAATGAACTGAAAGAGAAAGCAAGAAGGGCTTTTTACGCCATTAAAAAATCAACACAAATAGAAATTCCAGTTGGAATCTGGCTCAAAATTTTCCAGTCATTCCAGTGATTGAACCTATAGTGCTATACGGGAGTGAAGTGTGGGGTCCTCTCCTCAGTCATGAGTTTGATAAGTGGGATAAAAATCCAATTGAAAGCCTACATGCAGAGTTCTGTAGGAGCATCCTCAGGGTACAGAGGAACACACCCAGCAATGCATGCAGGGCAGAATTAGGCCAGTATCCTCTACTCATGCGCATTGAGAAACGGGCCGTCAAATTTTGGAAACACATAAAAATGAGTGACCCCAAGTCTTATCATTTTAAAGCCCTCAAAAACCAAGAAATAGACATTGAAAAAAGCCCCCTGATTCAGATGGTCCTAAAGCTACAAACACAAACCAACATAGCAAATATGACTAACAGCAGGCAGCATCAGGACAGGGACATGCTCATCCACAGAATTAAGCCCAATTAAATAATAAATGCACAAAAAGAAGAGTATCTGATTTACTGGAATGAAGCAGCAGGAAAACAAAGTAAACTTCAATGTTTTTTAGACCTAAATAGAGATTATAGGACAGCAACATATCTGAGTGCAGTAAAGAACAGTAAATTAAGAGCAACACTGACCAAATACAGGCTGAGTGCTCACAGTTTGACTATAGAGACGGGCCGATACAGACAGAACTGGCAACCCAGAGAGAGCCGCATATGCCCACACTGTGCCCAGGCAGAGGTGGAGACGGAGAAACACTTACCCACCCACTGCACAAATTATCAGCACATCAGAGAAACATTCTACCCCAAACTCCAGAGCATTTACCCTCAATTCACTGAGTCAGACAATACAACACAACTGCAATATTTACTAGGGGAAAAAACTGACTGTATCCTTCTAGCGGCACAATACGTTAATGCCTGTCACAAAAAAGAGAGAGGAGACCAATAAAAACATCAGTGATGCGCTTGCAAACACACACGCACGCACACATCTAGATTATTATAAATGAATCATTGTAAATATACTGATTATTTTTGTTTTTATTACTGTTTTATCCTAAAATGTTGATCGTTAAATGTACAGTGTATATATATATATATATATATATGAATAATATGATATAAATGAATATGATATATTGAATAATAATAAATTGAATAATAATATATTATTTATTTAATTATTAAATGTATATATCTTTTTTTTTTTACTGCTACTATTTACTGTGTTTACTGTTTGTTTTTAAAATATATGCATGTTCTTTTATTTTTTTATGTAAACTTTATAAATGCTTTGGCAATACATTTGTCATGCCAATAAAGCAATTATTGAATTGAATTGAATTGAGAGAGAGAGAGAGAGAGAGAGAGAGAGAGAGAGAGAGAGAGAGAGAGAGAGGATGCACCTTCGGATATGTCATTATGTAACAAGACGTTTGTAGTACATACTTGAATGTACATGCTCAGAACTGTTTGGCCAGACTGTGAATAGCAGGTAATAAAGTTATAAATAATGTTCAGTTTGTTGCAGCGAGTGATGGTTTCAGTTCATAAGACCTCAGTACATCGACAGAAGCTGCAGGTAATAATTCCAATCTGCATGCATGCTTTTTTTTTATCTCAAATGATGGCACCCATGGACCTCCATTATACAGTTGAAGTCAAAATTATTAGCCATCCTGTGAATTCTTTTTTTCTTTTTCAAATATTTCTCAAATGATGTTTAACAGAGCAAGGAATGTTTCACAGTATTTCCTACAATATTTTTTATTTTTTTAAAAACATTTTAAGGTCAATATTATTAGCCCCCTTAAGCAATATTTTTTTGATTGTCTATAACAAACCATCGTTACACAATAATTTGCCTAATTACCCTAACTTGCCTAGTTAACCTAATTAAACCTTTTTAATGTCACTTTAAGCTGAATACTAGCATCTTGAAAAATATGTAGTAAAATATTATGTACTGTCACCATGGATTATTAGAAATGAGTTATTAACACTATTATGTTTAGAAATGTGTTGAAAATCTTCTTTCCATTAAACAGAATTTGGAGAAACATATACATGGGGCTACTAATTCTGACTTCAACTGTATGGATATACCAGAGGACAACACTTTTAAATAAAAATCCTTTTTACTTTTCTACTTAAAAAGGAAAATCATCTACATCTTGGATGGCCTGAGGGTAAATTAACAAAGATAAATCCATTTTTGGATGAACTATCCCTTAAGACTCACCACAATGTCCCCTTCCTGCGGTAAGCTGTTAGCTGGTAATCGGTTCTTTTCTTCGTTGTTATGGTACACGGTGCCATCTTGCCGGAGCACAAGGCTGTGTGGATCTCGACCCAGAGGGATCTGGTTTAGATTTGCTTTCTGAGTTGCCACTCCTATTCCCCAGACACCTGCAAAGAGCAAAGTTCACTGCAGTCACACCTAATAACTAGGAGGAACTAGTGACTGATGGCTCATTTCCACTGAATGGTACGGTTCAGTTTAGTACAGTACAGTATGATTCAGTACAGGTCATCCTGATTCAATTCAATTTTTTTAAATTCATCTTTATTTCTATAGCGCTTTTGAAATGTAGATTGTGTCAAAGCAGCTTGACATAGAAGTTCTAGTAAATTGAAACTGTGTCAGCCCAATTTTCAGAGTTTAATTTCAGTTTAGTTCAGTTCAGTGTGGTTTAATTTACACTGCTGAAAGTCCAAACACTGAAGAGCAAATCCATCGATGCGCAGCTCCACAAGTCCCTAAAGTTCCAAAACCAAGCAAGCCAGTGGCGACAGCGGTGAGGAACAAACTTCACCAATTGACGAAAGTGAAGGAAAAAAACCTTGAGAGAAACTTGGCTCAGTTGGGCACGACCATTTCTCCTCTGGCCAAACTTCTTGTGCAGAGCTTACTGATCAGGCTTGCGGTTCTACTGCCAATAGTATGTTTACTTGGTAGGATTGGTGTACGCCAGAAAGTTAAAATCGACATCACTTGATAGGTGTGGTGTATACTGGAGAGCAGCAATCGATGACATTCTTACGTGAAGAATAAGGCTCTAAAAACAACAATGGAGGACATACAGTACATACTATTCTTGCTTCTTGGTATGCATCTGTTTGTGACTTTTCACTTCTCACCATGCCATCAACAATGTCTGCACTTAGACATTGCATTATAGTTTCAGCTGTGTATTTAAAAACAGCACTTCCTGTGTTGTTGTTCCGCTTGCAGCATGCACAAGTTACAATTCTCTGCAAACCAATCAGCATTCTGCAGTGAGTCTAGCTCCACACTTTAGGTATTTTATTAGGTACTTTTTACTGTATGGTTGTGCTGAGTACAATTTGGGTACGGTTATTTGGAACATTAAAAACTTCTGACAGTGAAAATCAAAATAATTGCTCATCATACTGAACCACACCGTTCAATGGAGACGAGCCATAATTGTAGTAAATGCTCATACACACACACATCATGCCTTACCTGTAGACTGAATCTTGAATTCAAAGTAGCTTTTGTTTTGATGGAGTGGTGCGTTTGCGGTGCAGCCTCCGGTTCCACATATGCGTCTTCCACTCTTTACAATGACAACATCAGTACCTGAAAATATCATAAAAAAATATTTTAAGGGACTTTGTTGCATTTATTCTGCATCACAACATAAATTGATGCGTAATTGTGCTTTTTTCATCTGCATATTTTGTATGCTGTGCTGTGTAGATTACTTACAAAGTGTACTCCATTAATGAATACAAAAATGACATGCTAAAATCATGTAATCTAATATATTAGAATATAGGTAATATAATCAAACTACTGTTTAATTTCTTTTAAACCAACTTGTCTCTCACACTTATTTGTAAAGAATAATATTGTATCACATTAAAGCCGCAGTTGGACATCTTGAAATAAAATACAAAGGGAAAGAAAATGAATTCACTTTTTTTGTTGATTACTTGCAAACTGTGTAGTCCATTACTAAACAGTGAACACAAATTACATCATAATTGTGTAGTCAGTAAAGTAATTTAATAGATTACATTTTAGGTACCATAACACACTATTTATTGACATTTTAAGTTAATTTGGATAATACTGTACTGCATCAATAAAATAGAAAGAATAAAAATGAATCCACTCTTTATCAACAACGTGTCGAACATTAAAAACATCACAAATTAAGTGTAGCAAATTATGGAAAACAACTTAATAAATTGCCTATTTATTCAAAATAAGAAATAAATCATCTTAAATATATAAACAATCTTGTTTTGTATGTGTTGTGTGGCCTCTAATGATAGCAGTCTGACAGGTGGCCATTCTGTGCAACTGTCCAAATATAGAAAACTTTACCAACATATTTCTACAGATATGTTTTAAGACAGGAATATGTGTATAATGATACTAATACTATTATTGATAATTATTGATAATAATAATAAACATTGGGGTAATCAGTGAATTATGAAAAATGGCCGTTTTGCAGTACAAGTAGTCACGTAAACTAGTAACTCTTGCCTGACAAAAAGAGTAATAATAGTAATATAAGCGAATTAACGTTACAAATATTTCCTTGTTGAAATGATTCGCAAAATTATTAATTATCAGCACTGATTTTGTTCCATTCCCATCTATACACACATTTATCTGACAGCACTAATAAAATTGTCATTGCACTGCATCGTATAGAGACAACGACACTGCCTGTTTATGATACTGTCCGACTCTATTAGTGTGTTTTTGGTTAATATAATGGGTCTGAAATGACAGATTCATCACTCACCCATGTGATGAGTGTCCAGCTGAACCGTGGGCATTTCCTTCAGTGTTACGTGGCCGCTGTTATTATCTTCGCAGCAGCCAAAACAGCAGGAAAACAATGCCGCCATAATAGTATTTCTCCCACAGCGGCACCGTTACGGTTAAATAATGTGATTACACTCAAGTTTAGTTGTTATACGGGGCTATTCGAACCAGCAACCAGCGGAGGTCATTTTAATACAATCTAGATGCTAAGCTAACAGGATATGACGTGGTAAAAGTCCACCTTCCGAGGGAGTTTGTTTCTCTTTTAGAAAAAAACACCATTTCTAGTTCAACGGCGACCTCTAGTGTACAACCGACGCTTTTATTAAGAAGATCACTCAGCAAACATTTAAAACCTGTCATCATGTTCTCACCCTCATGTTGTGACAAACCCTTAAGATTTTCCTTCGTCCGAGAAACAAAAAATGCGTTACTCACTCTTTACTTTTATTACATAGAAACACTATGAAGTCAAACGGCAACCCGCCGGTCCGAAATCGCATACATTTGATTTTCAAACGTACCCCTTGACCGTTAAAAACGTTCGTTATATGATTGAGGGTGGATTTAGTTGGTATGATTGAAATTCACTTACAATTTACAACTTTTCACGTAAAATAAAGATTAGGGTACGTGAATAAATTATTACAGACGTCTTATTTTTGGATAAAATATCCCTTTATGAGTAAACTTAATTCCGTTCGACTGGTAACTGGATTACTATCACACATCAGGTAATTGGCCGTTCTGTCTTTGAAAGATGACATATTTTGCAGTAATTTGTCAACAAACAGATCTCAGGTAGTAAATTTAGTTGTCTTTTGAGCGAGGATCCAAAAATTGTGCGAGACGGAGAGCAAATCTGAGGGATCAGGATCGATGTGACCTTAAAAGCTTTTATCCTGCTCTGTGCCACTCAGTTACAGCTGTGAAGTTTTGCATGGCAACAACCTCGCCGCTCGAAAGTAAGGGGCGATCTATATCCGACCAACTTCTCTCAAAAACGAAAACATGCCTTTAGTTGTGTTCATATATTTACTCGCTCTCGCACTGAAGACTTGTTTACTTAAACATTTCGAATAAGGATCGTTTATTACTTTTGTAACGCGTAACTTGCCTGTTAACTTTTGTTTGTTGTTTTTGAAGTTCGCTAGTGTTGAAATCTGCACAGCAACAAGCGCCATGATTGCGTTTGCGGAGTGCCCTAGTAACTGGCGCGCGCGGTTTCTATCCAATAAAAGAGCGCGTGATGTGTTCGCAGTTATGCGGTGGAACTGTTTTTCCCAACATCCCTACTTTTCATGGGATTATTGCATTATTATAGAAACTATTTATTTTGACTTACCTCACGTTCTTGACCTTTGGGTGACTAGTAAGCAGATGTCGAGGTAAATGGACCAAATGAAGGTACAGTAGGCACAAACTTTCATCATGGTCTTCCTATGTGATTGTTTAAATAGCTATATATTCTGATTTAGCTCTAGATGGTTTAATATGTCATAGAACATATATCTAGCAATCACTAGAGAATATGTTTGTAGTGTGTATACACTTCTGATAACTTTACCGTATTCGTCACACTATGATTTCGAGATGCAGGTGATGTTATTTAGTGAGGTGATTGTGATTTCGCAATGTCATAAATGAGCTTAAAACAGCAAACAGATGCTGAACACGAGCGCACTTGTCTGCGTGCCTTTAGTATTTTGAACAACAACAAAACCGTTATTTTCAGGGCTACCCAATCAGATTTCAGCATAAACCTGCGCGCTGCTCAGCTGTGACACTCCAAATGAGGTTTCTGTGGAAATTAACGGGTAGGATCTCGCCTTACCTGCCAAGAATAGGTCATTCAGAACAGAAGGGGGAAAAGTTGTGCAGACCTTTTGGGTGCACTATGAATTTCCGCTTCAGAAAGTGTTCAGTGCGTATTCTGAAGTACAGTATTTACGCTCTTGTTCAGTCTAGGGATAGAATAACCTCAGTGACATGAGAAAGAGTGACGTAAGAGCAGAAGAAAGTGACGTGGTTTCTGCCCTATTTTCTCTTTTTTGGGGGGGGGGGTTCGCTTGTGGTATCTGTCATGAATGTCATTCGACAATTTGATTGATTTTACGTGTACCTGCTTTTTATTATTATAACGCGATGTACAATTGATGTGGATATTCTGTAAGGGATTTAAAAAAATACCATATAAATAATAAATCTATTGTAATTGATATGAAGCTAGTAAAAGCCAACACATTTTGCTGTACCGGAGGCACCAATTTTATTTTATTTTTTCAGAAGTTATTGGCATTTAAAAAAGAAAAGAAAGAAAACAATCGATTACATAACCATAAGTGACCAATCAAAATGACAGAAGGAATACAAGCCATTATATAGATTTATTCATGCTGACCTAAAACAATAAGATTTACAATGCATAGCTACGCATCAGTAACTTTTCTTGTACAGATTTGACCTAAAATCTTTTATTTTTTACACCCACGTTGTGTAGCAACTGCCATTCAGCATCCAAAAAGTATTTATATTTGTATTAAGCGTCGTTAATACACACAATTACCATTAACGGGATTCAGTGAAGTTGTTTTAGTAATTAATGTTACATAAGTACTGTTTGTCTTTAAACTTTGCACGTTAGAGGTAATATTAACAGCTGAAGCGTTTAGTCAACGCATGATTTCCATGAATGCTGGGTGCCAGATGAATTTACATTAACGTTAGTTGATTGGCAGCTGGACATCTAAGTTGGTTATTTTATAGCTGACTTCAACCGCATTTACTGTCATGTTGGTCTTTGAGCAGCATCACCTTCTGTCAGAAATGTGAGATTCAAGAGCTGCGCTTCGTCGTCCAAGATAATCAAGGGGTTTATTTTAATACATTTACCAGTTTTAAAAATGAAGTTATTACATTTAAGAGGCAAAACCTGCTTGTACTGAACAACCTACAATTATTAAATTTTTTACATATCATAAAAAAACGACATAAAAAACAAGGTAGCCTTTTTAACAAGCGAGCGTCGATGTGACCGTACATCGAAGTAAACGGTGTTCATCTATGAAAAACATTGAATTTAAGTTAAAGTTAAATCTTAGCTAAAATTTATTTAGGGGTTCGTGTCCCTTGAGGCAACAAGGTCAACTTCGTGTTTCTAGCTGAAGTGACCCTAAAAGTTTTAGATAAATTCGCATTTTTTACAGTACATTTTTCATCTTTCACTTGCTTATTTGACACATTTCTGTACAATTAATCCAGACGAACGCAAACTTTTCTTAATCTTGGCCTGGTGGTGGACACGAATTTGAAGGATGGTTTCCTCAGGATCGCCTGAGGAGAGAAACGAGCGTTTCAACGGAGAGGGAGTGTAAATATACTTGATATTAACGACCCTTACCTAGGGAAAGAAACGCGGAAAATCAAAACAAACGCCGAAAAGTATCAAAACGGGCCTTTCTACCGATTAATTCTGCCAGCACCCCTCCCCTAAATAATAGCTTAAAAGAAATGTGGGCGATCTAAAAAACTTCAAGCCATTTTAAGTTTCCCAGAAGATGGCGATGCTGCGTTATACAAAATGTGAAAATAAAGCCGGAGAGTACATTACTGATGTGATGATGCCACAACACTGTAATACGACACATTTTAGGACTCTTTTCAACGATGTGCCTCGACCAAAAAGTTAGCAGGTAGAGCTCCTTGCCGTCTAGAAATAGTAAACGTTTCACCCGAGAAATGATGGTATTTGACATACAGCCCAGAATTCAGTACATTAAACAGGCTTTCATGAAAGGATGGTGATTTGAATGTTTTTATCTTTATTTATTTTTTATTTCATTTTCAAGTACATTTTTATCAACGAGCTCAAAGCACTTATGCAGAAGCATCAGATCCATCTAAAAATCCAATTACAAACAATTATACAGCGCATTGGATGAACTATCAAATTTCATGTCATCTGTTCTCCGAGAATAAAAGCATTTTAAAAACAGTCATTTGGCCAAGCACGTCATTAGAAAGTCGTTGGTCTTCAAGTGACGAGATGAGGGATCCCGAGGCCCCCGCAGACGGTAAACGGCCCGCCTAACTCCAGCAGCACGGTCAATACTGGAGGATTCGCTAGTGCTTTGACTCCAATATTTACGTGCTGCTACAGCCAGGCAGCCAGTCTGTCACACGGCCAAGTTCAGGAGACTCGCAGGCACACGTAGTCTTGCTGCTGCCGTTGTTGTTTTAGTCTACTTCACCTTTCTTCTTCACCCGTTTGAATGTGAAGTGCGCGTCTGTCCTGTCGTTGTTGCCGCAGCACAGTACGGCCTGCACCCCCGTTATAACTCACAAACCATTCTGTGCTGCTACAGTACCGACAGGCCCCGCACAGAACGCGCGCACACGCACTCACGCGAGGCGCGCGCCCACACAACCGCACACACACACACGCACGGTCCCCGTTTCGCAACCTGAAAACACAGGATCAACACAAAGAGAGTTAGAAGTGTCAATACGGCTGCGTCTTGTAATTCAATAACCAAAATGACATCGAGGACGAAAAAGGATCCACGCTTGCTCAGAACATCTGAAACTAACATTAAAAATAGGAATAAAATACCAGATTAAAATGTGAATTCCCCTGGCTCGTGGGCTGTTGTGGCTCACGTTTGGTTTTGCTATACACAGATTACTAAGATAATGACGTATGAACAAACGTGCAAAGTGTAATGTATTTTACTTATTTTTTTAGGTGTCAAGTGAACATAGTTATTTTGCTCTAAATGGAAACCTGGAAAATTGGCAGACGTCAGTGTTCAATTTCAAGGTCCTGCATTGTTTTCATGTTTCAAAGTTTGTTGTGAAATGCGAAATATTAAGTGAGCTTATGTTTTTAAATCTATACAATTATATTAATGTTACATTCTTGCTTCTTACACTGTTTGTGCCTTTTATATGACCAAATGTTTTATATTTTGTTTAATTTACAGCACATTGTTACGCTACAGTGATGGGTGGATTTGATTGCAGAAGTGCTCTGTGCACAAAATCTTTTGCACACTTCTAACTGTCTGGTCAGTTCTGGTAATATGGTACCTGTTCTGAGAAAAACATGATAATCACGCCATTCTTACACAACCTGTCTTTCTCTCACTGATGAAATCACCGTTATCAGGTAAGTGCGCAGCTTTGAAATTGACTGTATTCAAAAGTTTATTTTATTGGATTAGATTTGACAAACTATGATGAGAACTTCAGAAAGCCAATGACGTCTAAAAACTCAGTCGACCTGATTTTAAATGTTTCCTAAATTTATTTGGATATTCAAAACAAAAACTGCGAGTAGATTCAAATCAGTCGAGACATGCATTTTTAAAGAACTAAATGAGTAAGCTGAGCAACAAGGCTTGGTACGCTTTTGTCCTAAATTATCTTTGAAATGACTCTTACGTAGCGAGTGTAAGAAATAATTGACATGGCTTGTGTGCAAAGTGCAAAATGAGTGGGCTATTAATAACAATCATTTCAGGCATGACTAACTTTCAATATTTATCATGTTCTATTTCTGATGTTAGTTGTTTTTGTAAACCCTCCCCCAGGTTTCTGTTCCATTCAGCATGTGCTCATATGCTTTTGTACCAGGTGAGCCCACACTGACAATAAACTTTTGGAGTCACACAAGCGAGAGGACAGTGAAGCATCTGCTGTCTATAAGGCTAAAATTACAGGTTATGAAAAGAGCCCCATGGACTTCTGGGAGAAAAAAAAAAAGTGTTCATGGACAAAAGCTTGTAGCCTCCCACATTATAATATTTACTTATGTTGTTTGCTCTGTCTGTATGCCTTTCACTTTTTTTCCCTCTCTTTTGTTAGGTACTTCACAAGGATATATAATTTATTTGGCTTTTCTATAATTTTTAATGCACTACAAATTCACATTTCTTACACTCTATTCTTTTTATAGCCAATAATAAGGTTAAATCAGTGGTGTACTTACAGTCACAGCTCAGTGTCATGCCGTGTGCTCTACATTCCTTTCCTGGAGAAAACAAAAATAAAGACATATTTATGAAGCACAAATCTTGGCTTTTTATTATTATTTTTGTTTTACACATAATTACAGGTAATTATACCATACATTAATTTTACTGAACTGGTGTAATAATCTCATGTTTGTAAATTATGTGAATTATTTGAATGAATGCTGCGTAATCTTTTTTTTTAAAGATAAATCCTTATGTCATGGTTGTGTGTGTGTAAGAAAGTTAAACTGTCCCCAACAATTAAATCAAAACAATATTAAATCTATGAATGTTTTTCAAAAATGACATGTTATATATATATAAAATTCAACATAACTTAAAGATGTGGAAGTAATAAAATCAACACTTGTCCATTAGGAATACAAAGCATGAAATGTATACCAAAGGACACAAAGTAAGTTCTAATAACACAAACAAGATCGTAATAATTGTACTGTATACAAATTTAAGATAACAATTTGACTAAACTAACTTTTACAGGATACCATGAAAGCATACAGCAACGTAACAAAAAAGACGAGTCATCACTCCACGCCTAATTACAGAGGAACATCAAATTAAACGTTTTTTTAAAAACCAACATATTTTATTTGAAAAACTGTTATTTATGTTTGCAGAAGATCACTACTATAAAACTTCATAAAGCTCATTGATGATTCCAATGAAGTGTATTGTCTCTGTATTTACTGACTGAATATTACAGGGCAATAAAACTAAATGATGAATTCCACAACTGCATCGTGCATGTACCCAAATGAAACAAAATAGAGCATACTCAAACAACAATTACTATAATTGCCAACCAAACTAACAAACCCTAGTGATGTGTTAGGTTTAGTCTGATTAGTGTATTTTTTTTTTTTTACGAGACGGCAGCTAGCTGTTGTTCCCTCTAACTTTCTATGCCAGAAGTTAGCAGAGAAACATTTAGTTCCTACCACAGAAAGGGGAAGCTGCTCCCATCATTTGCTTTTACAAGAGTAACAAGCGAATGGGGACACAAGTGTGTGTAAAAAGCACACTTTACACACCTGATCTGTCCAGAAATTGTATTCTATTAATTTTTAAAATAAGAATTCTTTAATCCCACTCTACACCACATTTAGTTAAACCTAAGTGTATTTACTAGACTACCCTGTAAGCTTAAATAAAGTCTTTTAAAATGTCAGTCTTGTTCTAAATATGCTTGACAAGACTTTTTGGTATATAAACTATTGTTACACCGAATGAATAACACATCAGTAGGTGTCTTCTGTGAATCACGGTGAAAGTGTGTTGTGGACTTGTAGTCATTAGTTTTTGCTAAGGAAAAAAATTTAACTAAACTGGACAGATTGTAATATGTTAGAGGGAATTAAATGCTATATTTCAAGTTTTTAATGCTAGAAAAGCCCTTTTTACATTTGACTCAATTTGGCATTATCAGATGTCAGCATCTGTACAATATGTTGCAGTAATGAATATGCAATTATATTTTTACTGAGTTTATTATTTGCAGAGCACATTTTAGATTCTTTCCAGTCTAATAAAGGAAATGCACGACACTGCATGTACCTTGCCATCTAAGAAAAAGTACTACTGATCGGCCAAAGACACAATTATCTGGATAATATTATGTAATTAATATCAGTAATGATCATTTATATATATTTTTTTTATACAGACGTAAAAGAGTGTTGTTATCTGAAAAGCATTAAGCATTTTATTATGAGCTTTTCAACCTCTTTTTATTACATTTATTCAATTATTGTCATAATTCCATTTACCTTGATGAAAGAATTAGCAAATAAAATGCCAAGAAAATTTGACACATTCTTAAATATAACAACTTGGCATGTGACTAAGCATCTGGAAGACAAGACACAACCATACAATAACATTGTAATGAACATATAAATGTTACATAATAAATATTTATATTCTTCTAGAACTCATAAGATAATACTACTTTAGTATTTGGACAACATTAACGCCACCGCATTTTCTGATTTTTAACTGGCATTAAAGATAGATGCATTTTTTTTAAGAGTAATGTTTTTCCCACACAAAGTATTCGAAGTGAAGTAAAGCTTCAGAATGTTAAATTACCTTTGTAGAAGAATCAGTACAGTACAAAAGCAATATTAAGTAACTTCATACCACTGTATTAGCCACACACACCAAGCACTTTACTGGCATAATACCCCACAACAGCACAAGTCCCCATAACAAGTGCATTTGCCTTGGTAACGTCAGATGGGGCAGCCCCTGGCAGCACATCTACAACTAAGAAGAGCTCACAATAAAGAGCTCTACCGTTTGGCATCAGAAATCTCGGCTGGTGTGCTGTTCCTCTTAGCAGATAGCTTTGTAATTGACACTCAGATCAAGATTTTCATTTCTGTCTTTCGCATCTAAATGATCGTTTACAAAAAGGACACACACAACCACCACAAACCGAGACTCCTCTGCCTCTGATCTGCCTGGGCAAACACACTCACACAAGGCTTATGACGATATAGAATTTTCTTTTATAATGATATATGGTATTATCGTGATATTGACTTATGATATTGACACTTTAATAGGTATAATAAATAAATTAGTGTATTGGTTTTATTGTATATACATGTGTAGATTTGTTTCAACCAAATTCAATTGCAAAAGGATGATGAAGTATAATATGTAACTCACAATTCAGTAAAATTAACAGTGAGGAAGTAAAAAAATTATTAGTTACCATGATAATTTGAGTTTTAAATACAACTGGATTTTATTAGTTATTAACTCCATTTAATGAAACTATTATGACTTGTAATCTGATTATGACTATGATTATAACACATTATAAAAGCTTTTGTAGTTTTTGTTATGAGTTTAGTTAAATTACTAATTTTAGCTATTGGAGCCTTGTTGCTATAGTATATAGTCACAGAATTTTCAATCAATATTTCCGCATGTAATCAGATTAACATGTGAAAATGTTTGAACTATTAAGATAACCAATTGAGTCTCCAAGCATGTGGTGCCGTTATGAACACCACTGCAAATGCAATGAGAATATATTTTTAAAAAGCACTCTTAAAGTTTAAATAAATAATAATTATTCACTGTATTTTGAAGTACTCACGATATCAATATTGTGCATGTTCATTATCACAATGTATTGAATTATTAAATATCAGGATATGTCTACAACACAAACACACTGAGGCCTGAGTTAGCCCTGAAATCATGTTTCGCACTGATCAATTTACTATTAAGTGAAGCTATGAAATCAAAATCCCCCACCACAAATGTCACTGACTTTCAGGTTTCATGATAATAAAGCGACTGACTCTTCTTATTTTTCTCCCCTTCAAGCTACTATTTGAAACTACATCACACCAACTTTGACTCTTAGAGGCCCTTCTTTAACCTTGTGGTAAGAGACATGTTGAAATGAGTAAACACAAAGAGGGAGGAGGGGGCACAACAAAAACCTCAAACTCATTTTGGTACCAGTTCTGCTATCACATTTACTTTATAAAGTCTCTACACAATGGAGACATCTGTATAAAAATGAGCTTGAACAGTAGAGGCCTGTAATATCTACAGGAGCTGCTGCTGTTACAAATAAATTAAAAAAAAAGTCTCACTTTGAAGTTAATATGGCACTTAAAAACCAAAGCATCACACAATGTGAAACTCCACAAAAAGAACATAATAATAAATAATATAGCCAGTGATGATGTGCTGTGTTTTAGAAAATTGGTGTTTATCTCATTTTCAGCTTTTCCCCTTTTGAATTAAGAGAATCAAATAATAATTCAAGAAAAAATATGAAGACAACTCGCAGTTCCTGCACCTACATAGAGTTTTTCATATAGTGTGGGATGAGTCAAATGCGAAATTACATAACCATTAACATGAGAAGAGAAAAAAAATAGCACTAATCACTGGGCGTATCACAGTGGCCAACAAGATCAATGGTCTTAGCAGTACGTGACACACTACTACTGTAAAATACATATGAGGGTTTCCATTTGGATTTGGGCCAAGTCCTTACAAGTCTGTTCAAATTGTGAGAAAGATACTTGCAATACACATCATAATGAACTGGTGTAAGTCATAATGTTCAAATCTGTGACTAATATGTCACGGTCACAGAGACACAAGAGAACCAGCTCACGCTCACCAAGATCAAAGGTTATCAGGGCAAAATTTGGAGAATTGTAACGGTTTGGGGAAAACACTGCAACTGGACCTTGAAGAGGCGATGAGTGTTTTCAGAAAATATAAGATTGTTTGTGTTAATATGTAACAACCTGCACTTAATAAAATAACTTTCAAGCATGAGTAATTATATCAAACACAATCTTTGGCCTTGAGGATTTATTTTCTAGTAGCGAATGCAAGATTCGAGCAAACAAAGGATTTCAAGGGTGCCAAAAAAAGGTCTAGTTTTATTTTTGTATAATTTTATTTTTAAAGTGACTAATTATTGAATACCTTGTTTTATATCATACATATATACATGTAATTTAATCCAAATGGCTGGCCTAAACTCTCTCCACAGGTAAATATAAAATTAAATGCATTTTAAAATGCCTTTTTTGCATGTTTTTGTCATCATGTATAGTATTTTAACAGACATCAGCTAATGTGCTGAATGTATAACAGACAGCATAATATCAAGGAAACACGAGACCTGTAGAAATGCTGTAACCTTTAGTCTTAACCTGAAGACAAACTCAACGTAAAGTGGTCTAACTAAGTGGGTCACCGTCATAATGTCCAGCTACTCGTTCACAATAGAGCCTCATGACCACAAATCGCACACTGACATGAAATTATAAACACACACACACAAGCTTTATTCCTCACACAAGTGTGACACTAAAATATCAATAATTAAAACTACATTTTTGGTCTGTTTTTATTTTGAAATCATTTGCTTTTATTAGTGTGAATGAAGAGACTGGGTGGATTCATACAGCAGCATTCAGTTATGAAAGAATAGTTTTTGTTGTTGTGGCTGGACAAGTAGTAACGGAGGCATATCTGAGACAATTTCTGTTTTATACATTCCTGATATACTTTTTTGTAGTCGTATTCTGACAAAGATAGCACTGATTTTATTTAATTCAGAACAAATTATGTTTACAGACTCTTTCAACTGTTTGTTTAATGAATTAATTACATCTTTAGGTGAATGTGTGTGTGTGGTGTGCATTGAATGAGTCAGTAGTCAACTTTAATGATTAACTTTTTCCAATTTTACAATAAATCTACAAAAAAAAAAAACATACTATAATTAAAAAGTCTTTACACAGTGCTCATATAATTATGTAGCTACTTCCAGACTTCTCATGATCTCTCTTTTCTGGCCAAAAACCTCTTACACTAACCTGGAATGACTAGGCCTACATTAATTCATGGATATTTTCATTTGCTATAGCAAAAATATGATTCACAATAATATGATAAAATATTAAAAGTTACTTAGCTTAAAATCACTGCCTCTGAAGTTTAAGGAAAAACATGTATATTTATGTTTAGTGGTGCTAATACAAAATGACAATAAACGGACTATAAACAGAAAGTAAGCTTCTTAGTTCATAAGTGTTTTTTTTTTAGATGAGGTGTAGGGCTGCACGATATTGAAAAAATCTGACATTGTAATATTTTGTTTTGCTGCGATATCTATATAGTGCGATATGATTATTTTTCTCTAGATGATTTAAATAGCTCTATTCTGAAAGATTTCATGAATTTAGACTGACTGGGGTGATCGAGTCTTTTTCTATGCAGTTCATCTGCATAAAATGTATATATTGCATATAAATTTATATATTTTAATATTAGTACATAAAAATATGACAAAGCAAAAATAAAAGTTTAATAAACAGTTCTTTATGGTTTTCTGGGGAGTCTAACAGTTTTTAAATACAAAAATTGAACAATCAAATGAAAATAACAGTCATCATTGAAATAAATAATTTTATATAATAATATAGAAATAATATTTAATAATATCTCTGTCTTTTCATCTTTAATAAATAATCTAATCCCGCGATGTGACTATTGCGGATACACACATTGCGATATCGATGCTCAAACAATATATTGTTCAGCCCTAGTGGGGAGACTATATTAAATCATTAATATTTTGATTTATAATAACACAGACATTTTAATAATAATAATAATGTCAGAAATAACATTTTTATTTTTAAACCTACCTTTGAAAAAAAACTTGCTGGTGGTATATTATTCATTGCAAAAATGACTGGCCATCAAGCTCTTACAGTGCAAAATGCAATGACTAGGTCTTCAATAAACAACTGACATTGAAATTTGCAACAAAACATAATTATTATTTACAATAATATCAGACATACTAAATGAAAAAAATGAAAACACTATTTCTAATGCAAGTTGACAAAAAATATTAAGTAGTGAGACTAAAAACTGAAAAAAGTAAAAAAGAATTTTTGCAAAATAAATATTGATGACCGAACTCTTACACTGCAGCATGCAATGACTATGCCTACATTAAACCTAGGCCACCATCATTATTTTTATTTGTAATAAAACACCCACTACTGCTAAACATAAAAAAAGGCCTTAACTGATCCTTAAGTTTCAAATGAAAACTATGAGAAATATAATATTTTGAAATAATTCATATAAACTGCAATACAATGCAGTTAGGGAAGAAAAGTGCATGTACTGTATGTAGTGTGATAACTGAAGAAAAAAATCCACTCAAACTAACACTTGGCCTCAAAAATGTTGTTACAGAGTGAATGGACAACTCACACCGTCTTAAAATCTGGTAAAACAAAAAGTCTTGCACTTTGACAAACTCCAATATCAAACTTGTATAAACAAATTAAGTAGTTTGTGTGCGTGTGCTTTTTGCAAAGGCCTGTATGACTTAAAATATATATTTAAAACTACTATCTCTTAAACTTCAGACTACATTTGTTAGTCTGATGGCCAGTCTGCCTATATATGGCATGACTGTATAAAGAGTTAGCAATAAAATAAAGCATACAGGAAAAAAGTTTGAGCATAATTTTGGCTCATTTGAATCTCCAGGTGCAGCACGCCCTCCAGGAGACACCCAATACACACAGCCTGAATGTGAGCAGAGGAACACACACCTCAGCAATTCTGCAACTGACATAGGCTTTTTCTCAACAGGCCTGCATTTTCAATTCCACCCCCCCCCACAGTTGTTCAAGACTTACTTTTCCACCCAGTCCAGTGCAAAAACTGCACAAAAAGTTACTTTTCAAAAATGGAAACACTACATCCGACAGGAAGTTTGAATAAATATATTTTCCAATAGTGCTGCTAAAAACCGACAATAAATGCTGCAAGTAAATTACTTAAAAATACAAATATTTGTTGTAGGCCAGGAAAGAATTAGGTTTTTATTTTTTAAAGCAAACCCCGTGCGTAATTCCACTATCTTACATAACAAGGTGAAATTGCCATGCTTGCAACCATACTCTGCTGAACTCCAATTCACATTTCCAAGAAAAGCTGAATAACAAGAATCAGTCTTTCTCCAGCAGACAAAACGCGTCCTCTGCTCTAATAACTCCCAAACCAGAACTATAATATTTTTTTATAAATACTCCTACACACGACACTTGACGTGTTATAATATCCATATTGTAACGCAAGCCAGGACAAAGCTCTACCTTTACAAGCCATGTCAGTTTTTTTTAATAAAAGTTACATAAACTAGTTGTCCCTTCAGTTTAGATGTAACATATTGCATTGTGACGTCTCAATCTAGCGTGTTAAATTCTGACAGCGTCAATTCACTACGAAACAAAAGTTTTACTTTTCTTTTAACGTAAATAAATAAATAATTAAATAAATAAACAAACAAACAAACAAGAGCTTTCGTGTATGGACTGATAAAATGGCGCATTTCCCCTAAAACCAATACGCTTTTAAAGACAGTTTCACAAAAATGTGGTCTTTTAAAAAATATCGTAAAAATATATTTTATGACAAGCTCGAAAATAAACACCTTACCGGTTGAAATGGCTGATGTGTCCTCTATAATCTAAGCTCAGTGTGTGATGCTTCACAGGCTGGGACTGAACTGTGTGTATCCGCGCCAGCAGCTCGTCCGTTACTCCCGCTCAAAGAGCGACGCGAAAAAACACCAAAATGACACAATCTTCACTAATACCCCGCCAAATCCCGATACCAAGACCCTCTGGTATTTTCCAGAATTTTTCTATATTTTTCCCGGCGTACAGCGATATTTTTATACATTATTTTTCGAAATTTGCAGGTTTTCCCATATGTACGCAGCTGAACGATAGCCCCATTTTCTCCTTCGGCTCCACAATCCGTTTGCGCTGGTCACTTCTGCGGATGTCGACACTACCTCGTAGTCGATTTTGCTCTTTAAGCGTTCTCCAAATCGTGCCGTTATCCCAAATTCAGATAATAAGTCTTATTTTTTAGGCGAAGTGTCGCGCGCACTGTGCCTCTCTCTCTCTGTGCGCGCCCTCAGTGTTGATGTTATCGCCGCTTACTCGAAAATGGCGCCGAAAGTGACTCTGCTCATTCAAATCGCTAAGAGCCGCCCACAGCTCGCATGTGCATGCCGGGAACATGGACTTGGAGAGCGGTTTTGAAGGTGGGAGATAAAGAGATTTTACTGGAAGAAACGTTTTTTCATTACCGTCAAAATGACATGAAACAATCGTATATTATTTAGAAACTGGTCGTTTAAAACTCTCCTGTATTTAGAGCAGAATAATCCCGTGCGCGACTGACAACTGATAGAGGAAGCAGACTGATCTGAACACCAGAAGCCTCGAAAAATAAAAAAGTAGCCCTTGGCTATAATGATTGTCATTTAAGCTATTTCGTCCAGTACTTCCCTGCCAGCTCCCTATAGAGGAACTTATGTAAGGTGTTCTTCTGTATACGCCCTATGCAAACTGATAGTTCAGTCTCAGTGGTGTTGTAAAATATCCATTCTGCTCAGAAAGAGAGGGAGATATGACCTGGTTTTTCCTCAGCAACTGCTTTGTGACACACTTGAACGCCTAAATCGTAATGCTGCCCACTTAACTCCACACTCAGATACTCTGTGTCTGAGATACCAACAGAAGAGTTAACCAGCTTCTTGTGTCTTAGGTGATTTGTTACTAACCAACATTGAAATGCACCAATATTAGAGATTTAACAAGTCAAATGAATCTGCATTACACCCGGTGCACCTTACTGCCAACAGATTTGACAATCTTACATTTTCTTGGAAGTTTTGCTAGCTTTATAACCTGAACATATTAACTATCCACATTTCACAATTGTATATAATAGATGCCAACTTTGCCATGACTTTTTAGAAGTAGACTAGGCTCTATAAATACCAAATAGCCATGTAATTAATTAATATTAAAAGACACCGTGCTAATACAGCATGGATTACAGCCACATACATGAAGCACAACACCTTTGAAAGTGTATAATGACCAGATGTAAACTATCAAAGTCCTTCATGAATATAACAAGCTATTTTCACAGGGAAATTGTCGACGACAAATGTACCCTTACTTCAGCATGTTTGTTTTTTAAATACAGCTAAGCTCTTTACTGTTTAATGAGTTCTGAATTCAGGATTCCTGTCATGGGTAGTGTATCATGTTGTATATTTTCTCACAATGCAAGTAATGTTTGACACAATGTTGTACTGCAATTTAACAGTACTCTCTATTCATAATCTGAATCTCTGAATCAGATTAAAGATTCTGCCTTTTCACCCCAAGCAACATTTGAAATAGACAAATACTGCAGGGTTTGCAACTTACGTTCAACAAAATGATAGATAATTTTATTAGCTCATTTTGTGAGTTTCCTGTTGGTGTGAGGAATGTCTTGCCTTACATTTTTTAATTGTAATTTGATGACAACTGTGTAATGTTGAGGAGGATATCAGTGTAAAAGATACAATTACTAGCACCCTTGTTGAAAAATTGCTGAGTCAGATAGGGCCCACTACAACTGTTTGATAGTTGAAAGCAGATACTGAACTAGTTTGATACTGAAAGT
This sequence comes from Danio jaintianensis, assembly GCA_903798115.1. NCBI lineage: Eukaryota > Metazoa > Chordata > Actinopteri > Cypriniformes > Danionidae > Danio > Danio jaintianensis. The sequence continues at coordinate 8,930,807 of CAIGQV010019186.1, read as the reverse complement.
TAAAATGTTGTGTTCTGTTTTATGCAATAGCAGTTTATTCAGTCTCTTTACATTAAATCCTTGACCTAATGGGTTACTTATTCACGTGTAATAAACTGACCATTAAGGAATCAATCACAAATCAAGCCACATTGTGCAGTAAACGGTGTATTATTTGATTCATAATTCTTCTATTTCAGCAATTAGCAATGTATAAGTAAGGACAAATACGTCTGCTGTGCCCTCAATGCACTCTTGCACCCTCCACTTGTCAAACATTTTTTTTGTAGGGGTGTGAAAATAGGGGCAGTTGTAAGGGGTGAACTTGAGTGTGTGTGTTTATGAAAGGGTTTTGTTCTCTCATTGAAGGGTCTCAGACCCCCACCCCACCCCAAAGCCATCTGAAGCAGCTGCACCCCTGTGATCTCTTTAGTGTGAGGGAGGGGGTCGGAGCATGTGAGGGGACGGCCCCCCCTTTTACAGAGGCCAGAGCCTACACACTTAAGTAACAACATCCATCAAAAGCCAATAGATGCCTGCAAGTCAAGTCTGAGAATACAACAGCAACCTTCGACCCCTGTTAAGTGGGCCGGCCTAACAAGACAGCCACTGACTCATGCTGGTTTGTTTAGTTTAACTTCATTTATTAGAGACCCAGAGCAGGAGAGATCTTGCTAAAGTGAATGGTGTCTGGTCGCATGGCTTTACAATACAAAAAGCTTTCCAATTAAATGTTTTATTCGATATAGAAAAGGATTATCAAAACATGCACACAAAATAGGTTAAAATAGGTCCTGAAAAGAGCTGACCTCAGCCCACATGACGTGTTAACAGGGCACGATTTCTTAAATTGTACATTTTGTTTCTGCTGTAACAGTCTTTTGTATGTGGAAAATGTTTTATATCAATCATAATAGAATGATGTGGCACTAGCATCACAAATGTGCTTCATGCAATGAATGGCATAGGACGGACTTTCAAACATTGATTATATGTGGTATTTTTTGTATTAGGGTAATGTCTTTATTTAGTAGCAAGTCATTACATGATATTTCATCAACCCTATCTAATAAATGGCATGTCATTATCTATCATTATGAGCTTTTATGAAGAGTGCCGGCACAAAACCAAACATTTTGACTGGAGTTTATTCACAGATCAGTGCCAAAATGCTCTCTGGATAGAACTCGTGTAAATAAGTTCATGTCCTGCTTTAAGTCGTCCTGAGTAGTGGTGACGTTTGATCATTTGAATGTGGCGAGCTTGCTTCAAACAAGACAATTGAGCCATTTACGACCTCGAAAGATTTCCACACATCCGTCAGTAAAGCGACCGGTCAAAATTGTAACCATTACTCTGCTTGTGGCAGTGAAAGCGAGGTGATTGCGCGGAGACCTACGGATACACAAAGACACAACAGAAAGAGCAGCCGCTTCAGCGGTACGAACTCAAATCCAACCGGAAGTCCCGCCCCCCAGCGGCTTTAACTTCGATGATGTAACCCCTGTCCAAATTTAGAATGTTGTTGATGGCTCAGAAGTTTTTCCTCTGGCTGAGAGAGCTGTCTATCACTCGACGTCACGACTATCCTGTTATTATTGTAAACAGTCTACCCGTTCTTTTACTGTCGTCCTCCACCTCACGAAATTCTCCCCCGGTCCTTTGTTCGCAAAGTATCGGATCGGCATTAACACCAATAGCACAGGCATCGTTTGGTGGCTGAAATCAAACGCGCCTGTTCATACTCACTCGTAAGAATGAGCAACATGTGAGAAAATATTGTTTTTGAGACGCACAACACGTCCTCGTATAATTTTGGAGCGGCGGAATGGAAGCGGAATGCAGCTTCAGTGTAGTTGAATATAATAAAACCCGGCTCTTGGCTGCTAGGCTTTCACTACAGCTTTTTGTGCTCGATGATGTATGTGTACGCGCTCGATCCGCTCTTTTGATGTGCTATTCAACCTTTGCGATTCAACGAAATTAATCGTGGAAAGTGTCATTGACATTAGGCGACTTCTACTTCAATTCCCCCCCGCGAGAGCGCGTCCATCGCCTTTTGTTGTAAGCCTTCACGAAACACAAATAAACATTCATTCAAAAAAACTAGCGCCTTCCTTTTCGGACATAATAATAACTGTGCGACCCGCTGTTCACCACCTCCTCGTATATTTTAGATAAGCCCGATAATGAATTGTAAACAACACGGCAACTTTCGTCCTCAACCATTTAAATCGTACAGCCAACGCAAGAGAAAAGGCACAGTGAATGGCAACTCAACAACAAAGCTTCGCTCCGTCGTATTTCCTCTTATGAACCAAGGGAGCGCGAGCGGAGCTGGAGCGATTGGCTACGGGAAAAAAAGAAAAGGCTGGTTTATGATACTTACTTCAGGCTTGGAATAACCTGGGAAAGTGCAATTCCGTTTTAACGTGTACGTCGAGCCAACGAAGCGATGGGAAGGATATTCCGGTAGAATGCCGGACTCCTATCAGTGTATCGCTGAAGCCCTTCTCTATCTCTATTATTGCAATTACGCCAAGCTTCAAGGAAGTTGTCCTTTTGTTCCAGCATTTATACATTGCGTCAATGTTGCGAAAAGAGGAGGAGGCGGAGCGGTGGCACTTGGAGTAAGAGAGAGAGAGAGAGAGAAAAAGAAGCGAGCAGCACACGACCTTATGTACACAAAACCCAGACCCTCCACCCTATAACAAAATCGACGGGATCAGATGAGATCACGTGCCCCCCCCCCCCCCCCCCCTCTCACTGTACAGCTCAACTCATACGGGGCAAGATGCGCGCTCGCTGGGGTAGGAAGCGCGAAGTGCCAGGCAAGTCTCCATCAAAGCGCTGCGATGACAAGCTCGAGCAGCTTATACAGTGACAGCGAAAGCGGATATCTTCATTATGTGTTTGTGTATGTGCTTAAATCCTTTAACGGCACATTTATTCGTGATTTGTAAAGTAAACCTCTGCTCCTTTTTGTTTGTTTGTTGGATATTTCTTCAGTTGTGTCAGTGCACGGTGACGATCCAGTTGCAAGTTCAGGTGAAACGCCTAATGTTGTCATTGTGTATTCACAAAAATCTAAAATGTTTTATGCTATATAAGCAAATTCAATACATACATGTATGCATACGGTATAGTTTGTAATGAATTGGATTACTTTATGAAATGATGTATGCTTGTCCAACTGAATGAACCGGACCATTGCTTCAGTTACAGCAGAGTTGCATCACGGAGTTTGCTTGTCGCTTTTCGCTCCGCGGCCAATATAGAGTCTAGGAGATACTTAATTAGATTACAAATTGTTGTATCTAATTGTACTCAACAAATATATCTACATGATTTAATCCAGATACAAGCTTATTTGAAAACCGTACTTGTGAATGCTGACTTTGACGGTACTTTATGACATCTCGTTCATTTGATGAAGGTTTACGCATTTTCCTCATGTTACAAACCCTATTTTACAAACATAACAAACTTTATAAGCAGTATTTCTGGAAAGGATTTTAAAATCATATATTCTAGAGGCTATAACAGCTATGTCAGTGTACCAGGGCCTGTTGAGTTCAGCTGAGGTGACCTTGTCCCAAAAACATAATGTATCCCGTCGGATCTTTTTTAGATGACGGTACATCTAAAAAGGTAAACACCTGAACATTTGTGAACAGTGGAAACAAAACAAAACAGATAATTCAATTAAAATTTTAAGTGACTTTATTTTTTTTAACCCAGAGGTCAACATTTGAGGTTGTCCACCATGCTCGAAAACTGCCATTAGAAATGTCAAAAGTTCGGGTAGTATTTTCTATTGTAGTGCTGATATTTAAAGCACGTTACTTGCATAATAATAAATAAAACATGCAATTTACGAAGCAAGATAAGATAGTTTTTTTTTCCATGGAGATCATAACCGATTATTACTTCCACGAAAACAGACGCACTTTGAAATGGAGGGTGGAATATTTCATACTGGAGTGCAATATGAAATGAATTTAATTTAAGGTTCTTCTTTGGGCAATTTCTGCCTCTGTGAAATAGGCCGAACTTTTCAGAGAGCACTCACCTTTTTTCATTTCATTTCTGGAAACAACAGCGGAACAAACGTGTTCCTTTATGCAGATCATTGTAGTTTATGGCGACATAGGCTATTAATTGGAAGACCTAAAGACAATAAACTGATGCGACCTTTCTTTGTTTTAGGAAACATAATTGAGGAGAACTGTATGTCAGACTACATTTGCATTTGTTTAACAACAGTTTCGAGGGTCCCAGTAGGCTACAGAATAATATTCATGTGCAATATAATAGCTGGCTATTTAAACTTCAGTGCAACAGGTTAAATAGACAGCATTTCATTTTATTTGCGATGATCTTACAAAACAAAATATTTAAGAGTAGGCTATTTAAATAGTAGCCCTTAATTCTTCATATTGTTCTGAGAAACCTTAAAAGTTTGACTATATGATCAAAACAATCTGGATGATTTCCGTGTTTTGAAATAAACAAAAAGGGTTGAATAAGTGTTTTTAAAGCTGTGAGCTGACAACTGGGACACAGAACGGATCATACAAATGCGCATAATGTAAAATATTTAATAAGTCAACTTATGCACGCAGTTTAGAATAAACCAAAACTATTAATGTTAATTTTAGTCACAAATTTTGACATGTATCTGTCGAGGAAAATGATCGTGAAAATATACAGTAGCCTCTGACAAGATATTGTTTGTTGTCATAACTGAACGAATTGACATGAATTCGTTTTGCGGATGGACATTATGAGGTCAAAATGCGTCGTGTCTTCAGTATCTCTATGAAACTGAAACATTTCTTTGCTTTAAAAAGACCAATTTACATTAATTAGTCTTCTGTTAGGTGTCAGGGGATTAAAACAATAAAGTGTCTTAAAAATAATGATTTTCTTTTTTTTATGTTTATTATTTTTAAACATATTTTAATACAGCTATTTACTTTTAGTTATAACTGGAAGATAAGCGATTCATAAGAACTGAGTCGTACCAGCTACAAACAGTCCAGTAGCATTAAATTAGTGTTCAAGAAAATCATATTAATGAGAAGGGCTGAATGCATACGACGTTTGTCTCTGTGCAGTTGCTTTAGCCTACTTGACGCGGATTTACGGGGAAATGTTTTATCGTATGTTTGATATAGATTAAACGTGTTTTAAAGTTTTGTTGCGTGATCTGAGTGCAATTTAAATAAAAAAAAAAGCGTGTTTATGTCCGCTCATAAGGGGCGTCTTCGGCGATTCAAACGAGACTGTCTCGGGAATTAATATAAAAAAGATGTAAAAAGGTTATGAGTCTAGATGTGGTATTATTTCACCAAATGTAATGATGATATAGCCTATATTCGTTATAAACACGTAAACTGCTTGAGGTTGTGGCATCAAGAATCATTGCATTTTTAATAAGACATTAAAAACAACTAATAATTTCTGATCTTTTTGAATTAGCGTTATAATACGTTTTAGTAAATGTAACATCTTCAAATCGAGTTCAATCTGATTTATGGACTGAACATAAAACACAGCATTACAGATGTGGATTCAAATTTAAATTCAGAGCCGAAATAAAATGTTAAGTGCTTCTTTTTACAGCTTGCTTAAAAGTGTTAATGAAGCGAGTACAAATCTTGAAACATTGACTGTTTTGTGTCCTGTGTGATATTTGCTGTGTATTGCAAGTGATTGAAACGATTAATAACGTAGAGTTGCGCAATATGCATTTATCCCAGGTTTATAAATCCAGTAGGTCTTTACCCCAAAGTGACTTTTCTGTTGAACTTGGTTTGATGAAACTGTGGGTGCTAGCTAACTGTGCGTTAGCTCATTTATCCCGTTTTTAGGTTCAAGCGGTTAAACTAAGTCTTGACGTACCTTTTCAATGTGATGATCTCATCCAGAAAGTTTTGCACCACCCTCTCACACCTGTCATTGAGAAACATTTCAAAGAACAGAGGCTGTCCCTCACCCACGGATTGTCTATCTATATCCTTATATCCATCCCTCATGTTCCCTGTCTCTCGCTTACCATCAAGCAGAACGGTTGTCTGCACCTCACCGGGTTCATCCTGGGTGTGCTCTGGTACTCATGAAAGTCTGGACAAACTGACCTGAGATCAGATTCCTCCTCACTTTACAATGATAGCGACCCAAGCCTATTTATAAAGAGTTGCTGGCCTCTTCGATTACATACCCCTCTTCTCCCAGATCCCCACTGTATCCAGGCTCTCTCCACTGCCCTGTCAAACCAAACAAGAAAATGGCCACAGAGGGGAATTCAGAAGGGTGTGTGTGTGTGTGTGTGTGTGTGTGTGTGTACTAAATACTATACCCAAAAATATATTCTGACTCAATTGGCTGAAATACTCCTCACTTTTATTTTTAAAGGCACTTTTTTAAAAAAAATGCTGATTAACTCACTGCAGATGTGCTGTCCAATTCAGTATTCAGTAACATGTATCAATTGTGATTAATTGGTTTTAATTCTTAATTTAATCTACCTATAGTTTCCATAGATGGGGCATTGTGTCTTGAAGATGTTCTGTGGGAAATGACAGGCCTCTGAAGGTGTAATTGAGCTTGTTGATTTGCCATCTTGTAAACCTTCCAAGGTGATTTAATGAATATAACCCACAGAAATTCCAAATCTGCCGTTGGTCTCAGGGCCTGAAAAACATTAGAGGGATTAAAACTTAAAGCTACTGTGTGTTAACGTTTAAATGAACAGATTTTACTCAACTAAAATAAATAGATATAACAAATGTAAACAGTTTCCATACTGCCCAAATCATAAATAGTCAGAATATAGTCCGGTAAGACTATATAAAAAAGCTAATTGTTTAATAATGTTGACCCCGATTTACAGCATATACTATAATTTAAAAAATTTAAATTGCTAACAGGTCATGATTCAGGTGATATGTTTAATATGTTTAATGTTAATATGTGGCGGTTCATTCCGCTGTGGCGACCCCTGATTAATAAAGGGACTAAGCCGAAAAGAAAATGAATGAATGAACGTTAATATGTTTCCTGTCTTAAATATAAATGTCAAAGACAACTGAAGTAACAGCAATTGCTAACATGTTAGCTACACTTGAGTGCATCTGAATCAACAAGTATCTGGAGCAGGATTGTACTAAGAAATATCAACTATAGTTTAGGAAATCTGAAAGTGATGTACACAGAAATAAGTAACAACAGAATAAGTAATTAAAATGTACAGGAAAAAGCAGCTATGAGAGTGTTTGGTTAATCATACAGCAACCATCAAAGACATCAACTCTGATAGATGTTTTTGGATCAATATTCAATATTCCTGAAAGGTTATAATGTAATAATATATAATGTTCAGTTTCTTGCACAAATTAATCCTTCACTTCATGAGTCTTCAATTTCATCTAAAAATCCTTTTTAAATAATAGAAAATGTCCATTTTGTTTAGATGATTTAATCCTTAACATCATAAAATATATAATACAACTGAAAATTGAATTGTCCAATCAAGTTTTAGTGTTAGGAGTGAGCACTTTTTGTATCATTAATTCATTTTCCTTTGGTATAGTCCCTTATTTATCAGGGGTCGCCACAGCAGAATGAACCGCCAACTATTTTAGCATATGTTGTACGCAGTGGATGCGCTTCCACACACACACACACACACACACACACACACACACACTACAGTCAATTTAGTTCATCCCATTCAGCTATAGCGCATGTCTTTGGACGGTGGAAACCCACACAAACACAGGTAAAACATGTAAACTCCACACAGAAATGCCAACTGGCCCAGCCGGGACTCGAACCAGTGGCCTTCTTGCTGTGAGGCAACAGTGCTAACCACTGAGCCACCGTGGCACCTTTTTGTATCAAAGTTTGAGTTTTAATGTTAGAGGTTGATCCAGGGAGATGTCCTAAGTTGTGATTTTTTAGCCAAATTGTAAATTCTGAACATAGAATTGTGTCTACTGAATGGTTCGAATTAAAACTGAACTCCCAGCAGTCCTGTTTAAATCACACACACATGCTGTCTGCACACACACACATGCCCAGCTGCTGTCTGACTGCATGACAAAGCTTCCAAGCGAATAAAAAAAAAAGCAATACCAGAGACTTACACTCCTCACATAATGCTCGTTTCTCCTCTTCTGATCCACTCACCTTTGGACCCACAGTCTCCTGCTATGTGTGGATGTGTCTGTTTGAGATTATGAGCAGGTACATTTGTAGTGCAATGGTTTGTGTGTGTGTATGGATCAGGGCATGCTTTCCTGGCATCCCAATCATTTGCACTTGCTGATGAGGCTTGCCAACTACACCACGCTTCACCCTGCGAACATGTTTTCAACCCAAACATGATGACACTCTGTAGACAGACACTCCAAACTGCTCAGAAGTGCATAGGTGGTGGTAAAAAAAAAAGAAATATGAATTATGAATGGGGCTGCACGGTGGCGCAGAGGGTAGCACATTCGCCTCACAGCAAGAAGGTCACTGGTTCGAGCCTCGGCTGGGTCAGTTGGCGTTTCTGTGTGGAGTTTGCATGTTCTCCCCGTGTTCGTGTGGGTTTCCCTTTGGGTGCTCCGGTTTCCCCCACAAGTCCAAAGACATGCGCTATAGGTGAATTGGGTAGGCTAAATTGTCCGTAGTGTATGTGTGTGAATGAGTGTGTATGGATGTTTCCCAGTGATGGGTTGCAGCTGGAAGGGCATCCGCTGCGTAAAACAAATGCTGGATAAGTTGGCGGTTCATTCCACTGTGGCGACCCCAGATTAATAAAGGGACTAAGCCGAAAATGAATGAATGAATGATGAATGAATTCAGAGACTCTTTGTACAGTACATGCTACTAAATAAGCTTGTGCTTTGAATATCACCCTCGTAAGTCTAATATATGATTATAAAAATGATAAAAAAGAAAGCAAGTCTATAAAGATGCCATAATTTGAAGTTGAAATATGCTCATGTAGTACTTCAGAGTTGAATTTTAAAGAAGATGTCATTTCAGTCTTTCTACCATACCCTTGCAGTTTCTTTGTAACTATTTCTGAAATTTTGTGAAAGTGAAAATTGTTTCTACGCCAAAATTTGCACGCCATGCAAATAAAATTGCCATTACCTACTCTAATGTTGTCCCAAATCTATTTCTCGCCTCTTTTCTCATTTTTCATATCAGCACTTTGTTGTGTCTACTGTACATCTATGCATCCTTCATCTTGGAGCAGTCAATAATAATTTGTCACCCACTTTAAACACAAACTAGTTTTCTAAGATGCCACAACATTGTGAAAACCACAGAGATTTAAAGGGATAGTTCACCCAAAAAAACTAAATTTCATATATATTAAAACCTCAAGTGGTTACAAACATTTATTAGCTTCTTTAATCTGTTGAACACAAAAGAAGATATTTTGAATAAAGCTGGAAACCTGTAACCATCTACTACTATAGTAGGATAAACTATGAAAGTCAACAGTTACAGGTTTCCAGCATTTTATAAAATATCTTCTTTTGTGTTCAACAGAAGAAAGTAAGTCCAATAGGCTCAGTAGAAGTAAAGGGCTTGTAAATGATGACAGAATTTTTAGTTTTGGTTGAACTATCCCTTTAAATGACTAAAAAAACATATGGCATACATTTTCACGGGTTGTTTTTTATATGAATATCTCAATACTCTAGATTTTATTGTGGTGTATTTATCTCCTTTATCTTGTTTATGGACGTCCAATCCTGCTCCTGAAGAGAAAATCCATGCAGAGTTTAGCTCGAACTTGCCCAATTCACTTGCCTGAAAGTTTCTTGTGGAGATGGTCTGAATTTGGGAGATGGAGGAGTCTGCGGCTCTACCATTGGAGAAAGCAAAACAGCCGACTCGGATCACATGTGCTCTTCATAACCAATCACAATACACCCTTTACGTCCATTGACTTTCTGTCAGAGTTGTGCGACATTCAGACCACAGGAGTCCGTTAAAAGTCTACTAAACTGTAAAAAAATCCATTTACTAACAGTTATCTGTATATGTATATTTTTTATGCTTTTGAACTGCATTATGAGACCTTGATCTCTGCTTTGACAACCTTTGATGATGACAAGTTTAAAAAAGTCGAACATTTTCTAAGTGTTTGAAGTGATGTATTATATTGTCTTGGTTGGTCATGTAAATAATGGAACAAAAAATTTTTTTTAGAATTTGGTACTTGTTGTTTTTAGGATTTATTCATTTAATATACAATACATTGTTTCAACCTTTACAGAAAAATCACAAGAGCATCACATGAGCTTGAGATCATGTTAAAATCACATGTGGAAAATATATGAAACAGACATGAAATGTGATTTTGGAACATAGACGTGAAAAACGGTGGTCATAAAAATGTTCCAAAATGACACTTCATGTGTCTTTCGGGTTGTGTCAACTTAGTTGACCTAGTGATGCTCATGTGTTTTTTTCTGTAAAAGCCAAAAAACTCACGTTGCTAAAGTGTGTAATAAAACATTTTAACATAAAAAATTTATGAAGCCGAGATCCATTTCCCATAATGCAATTCAAAAGCATGAATAAACTGAAAGCACCCTCAAATCAGGAAATATGGAAACTGTAAAAGGGATAGTTCACCCCAAAATGAAAATGTACTCCCTATTTACTCACCCTCAAGTGGTTCCAAACCTATGAGAGTTGAACACAAAAGAAGATATTTTGAAGAATGCTGAAAGGAAAAACAAATAATGATAAAAGTCAATGGTTACAGATTTCCAGTTTTCTTCAAAATATCTTATATTAATATAATAAAGAAACTCATAAAGGTTTGGAACAAGTGGAGGACGTGTAAATGATGACAGAATTTTCTGTTTTGGGTGAACTATCCCTTTAATGAATGGATACTTTAATTGTGTGCCTGTCTCAAAAATGTCAATTTATTAAATAAAATTTATTAATAAATTGTATCAAATATTCATTTATCAATATTTCATTTATCAATATTCATTAATAAAATATTGTTTTTTGAGGTAAACTCTGATTAGCTGGGTTCTGGTGTGTCTACACTCTGCACAAACCTGGTCCTCTAGGAGCAGGAATGGACACTCCTGGTCTTGTCCTACACTGTATAAAAAATGCTGGCTTCCACACAATCGATTTGTGTTGGGTCAACATGACGGAATTAAGTTAACTTATTAGTTTTTACAAATTTATGTGGATTGAACATAAATCAATTAAGTTGTCTCCCAAAAACCTCAATAATTGTGTTGCTTCAGCTCATTTTAAATACGTAGTTTGAACAAACAGCAAACGTAATTTTTTAGTGTATTGTGTAATTTTAGGAAAATAATAAAAATGCTGAAGTTTAGATATTAAACATGCATACAGTTGCCCTTTAGCTCACAGGTTTCAATATTTCTGACAGCTTGCATGTAATCGTTTTTTTTATGTACTATTCAATTAACATCTGCCATTCAGTATTCTATATTATATTATTCAGTATTTAATATAGGCATATAAACTTATAATTACATAATAAAAAAAATCTAATAATTCTTATGAATAATTCTTTGGTTTTGTAATCTACAGTAAGTGCATGCACGTGTCTACAAGTGGGAAAGAGAGATTCAGTGTGTAAGCATGTGTTTTTGTTCTTGCTCATGTATATGAGCTCACACGTTTATGACTGTGTTTGTGTAAGAGTGTGTGAGCGTGCATGCTTTCGAGAGAGAGGTGGATGTGTGTGTGTGAGAGGATCACACTACCAGATGGCCACAGGGTGAGATGATGATGCTTCCATAAGGTCACTGGTGCCGTTCTGTTAGAGCAGTCATTCAGTTCAGACTGAATCACCCTCCATCAGCCTGCAACCCACTCCGGCACACAACAAAAGAGAGAGAGATAATTATAGTGGCGGACCTCTGAGTTCGCCTGCTTGCTGTTACAGCAAAACAACCACTGTATAGGAATAAGGTCAAAGGTCATTTATTCTATAACCTGTCTCTTTATAATAGCACTTAAATGGTCTCTGTGGGCTACTTGTGATTTCACTACAGCGATGTTACAATACAAGACATTACAATGGCCTTAAAAGTCTTTAAATAAAACCACTTGGCCATAGTATGATGATACACAAAAGTGCAGTCTTACATTACTAGCATCAGTGTTCATTTCATCAGTGAAAATAAGGGGGAAAAATGTTTGTTGCTTATAGCTTGACACAAACAGAAACCTGACAGGTCCTCTATGCTAGTACTGTGAGTGAAAACTATGAATGCATGCGGTCTGATCTGCACATCTGATGAATGAAAATAGTCTAATAGTCAAAAAAAAACAAAAAAAAACCAACATTATTTTTTGTTATAATACTGCATTGTGCTGTTCATTCATTAGCTGAGAGATCATTTAGTCATGTTACTGGTGCAGCAGATCTGTTTGTGTCAAGCCATTTTTGTTGACAATGACAATGACTAGTATTATTAAAATCTAAAGTAAAAAAATATATACTATATGTAATATATACAATTTATAACAACATACAGTGTAAAAAAAAATCTTATTAGTTTTTACAAATTTAAGTGGATTGAGCATAAAACAATTACATTTCCTCACCAAAAAAAACTCAAAAATTGTGTTGTTTCAGCTCATTGTAAATAAGTAGTTTGAACAAACTGCAAACATATTTTTTGAATGTATAGAAAACATGACAAATAACAAACATTAACGTTATTGTTTTGCATGCAACAGGAGGTTCATATTTTGAAAACCACTGGAGTCCAAACGACACTGAATCCCATTGATGTCAAAAATGACAGAAATGGACCCTTTTCACATTTCCGGGTTTCTCAGCAGCGGAAGTCGTCATGGTTGGGTAAACGTAGAGCACAGTGAATGGGAGAGTACAAAAAATCATTTTTTTTACAATCCTATTTGCTGAAATAGTAAAACAAAAACTCCACGATGGTGTTATCAAGACTCTCAGAAAAAGGAAAAAAATTGTGTGTGACTGACAACAGCAGCCAGAGGAGAGAACAACTTTCCTGCCCATAGACACTGCATTAGAAACACCTCGCACAAGCGGTAATTCGTTTTTTGTAATTTGATGCAAAGATGATACAATACATCCATTAATACAAATAAATGTATACAAGTTTTTAAAAAAAGTCAAAATAACAGTCTTGTGAAAAGGGTCCATGATGACAGAATGGGCATTTTGGGTCTTATTATGCTTAACACTGTCACATGTAATTCCTACAGCTGCAGCAGATCACAGCAGCATATGTATGGTAAGTTGTTTTTTCTCTGTCAGGGAGTTAAATGTGCTCGTCTTTCCCACCGTTGATGAGAGTCTCCTGATCAGTAGTGATCAGTCACATGCAGATGCCGGATAATCGAGGGTCAGTACGGTGCTGATGCTAACAGCAGCCCACAGCACAGCCATGTGGAGGACAGTGGGTAAAATCAGAGAGACCACCTCAGACAAACACAAACGCTGACTCAGAGATTGCTTCTGCCTGGACAAATACAGCGAGCAGACTCCAGATCAGATTCTGAACCTGAGTCTACCCATCCTAAAATGTAAATGGCACCTGTATAAAGTATAAAGAGTATAAAGAATTTGTTTACACAGAGAAACAGATTCAATTTCATTAAGTTTCATAATTACATTATGTTTTACTCCTTATAGTACTGTAGTTAATCATTTACACATTTTACTTATTTGATCAAATCATATTAGCCATTTAAATTATTGTTTATTAGTGTCAATAAAAATTTTTAATCATTTATCTGAAGCACATTTTTGATCATTTTTATATTTGAATAAATTTTAATCGTTTTATTTGTTTTATTTTAGAATGTTTGTAATTATTAGATCATTCAATTTTCTACTTATTTCTTTGTTTCTGTTACACTAATCAGTCTCTGAAGGGATTTTTTTGAGTCCTATGGTCCTTGAGATCAAAGAAAGAATAAAATAACAGGATTTTTGTGTATTTGCACAGCTAAACACCATAAATGAAGCAAATAATGCCGTACGTTTTGAGAAAAGACAAAATCAATAATTTTAGGGTGCAGATATAAAAAGGTAATGTCCCTACAAAATCCTGGAGGAACTGACTAATGTTTGTTTACACTTATAATATTGATAAAATACTATATTATAAAATTTTGACTTGTCCCTAATTAACTTGTCCCTAAAAAACTATGGGCGAATGGTCGGAATTCTGTAACAAAGCACAACAACCTTACATTGTTATATATATATTTTTTCAAAGGCATTAATCTGGTGTCTCTATGAGATTTTTTTTTTGTAAATTATAGTAAACACTGATGCAAAAGCAATTTTTATTCAGTGCACATGCCATAAATCCAGGTGCATAATTCGTAATTCACCCAAATATTTCTATTGCATAACTTCTATTTCTCCATAATTTAGATTCTTCTTGTTATTATTTTTGCTATTGTTGTTATTAATTTAAGCTCACGAGTGGTTGTGTACGCATTTCACTGCATATCATACTGTGTATGACTCTGTATGTGACAAATAAAATTTGAATTTGAAAAAAAATGTAACCTTTGCTTTGCAAACCAGCAATATCCTGATAACTTTAGCAGTTTCCCTCAACTGCCTTAATATGTGTACAGCTGTTTTATGTGGGCATGCATGTGTTTCTGTGGCAAACCAACATTAGTGATTTAAGTAGAAGAGGAGAAAGTGAGTGTGCAAAAATCGGACAGAAAGAGTGAGGTGCTGAGGGGATGATCGAGCCCTCCAGACTGAACGCTTGGCTTTGTTCAGTGGACACAGGCGTAAATGTCCCTTTGTACTCTCCCAGCATTTCAGATACACACACTTCAGCTGGTCACACGCACACCCTGCTGCATTTCCTCCCACACGCATCAGACACATCAAAACAGATTTGGACATTGCTTCAAATGCTGAAATGAAGCAAAACACAGAGATAAGCTGTGAATGGAGTCGTAGAAGTGCGAATAATTTATGAAAGAATAATTAGAAAAAAAAGAAAAAAAACCTGACATGAAAACTAGTCAAACTGGAAGATGTAGATAAACGACTCTTGCATAGTTATTGTAAATAATGTGATAAAGGTTAAAAGTGTATTGACATGTCCAATTGTACAGTCGTTAACTGTGTCCTGCGTACGTGTATTTTTGAAAGCTCTTCATCTAAAAGTACTGCACCCGTGAGTCACAATCAATAATGAGTCACACACACACACACACACACGCACACATACACACACATACACACAACCACACACACAAAAACAAGACTTTATTTTGTCTCTTTCAAAGAATGTTCAGCTGCAGGATTTTCCATGAAGTTCCATTTGACAAGCATTAGTGAAAAAATTAAAAATAAATAAATAATATTTTCTACATCACTGATTCATCCACATTTATGTGAAACGGCAAACTGAAAATAAATAAATAAATAAAGTAAAAGAGAATTTAGTGGCCCTTTTGCCCTTGCATGTTCCACGCGTATCACATTTTCTGACTCACCATCAAGAATGATTCACAGTTCAAATGTGAACTATTAATACACTAATGGACAGAAGCATAATAATAATAACCGTAACAGCAATAATATTGATTATTATTTTACACAAATATAATAATGAATACACTAAACTATAAGTATGCGTAATAACAATAATGTGCATTTATGTCTTTGTGAATTTTAATTAAATATATGTATAAAAACAACCATGTCCACTAGTTCTACAACTAAATAATAATAAATAATAATTACTTGTAATAATTATGATCATAAAATAACACTGTTATTACTAAATAAGTAGTTACATTAGTATTAAACATGAACACATTTATCGATGTGCTCTAATATGCAATAACAGACATATGTTTGCTTATTTTGAACATCTGCTACACATATTTGTAGACTAAATTAATATTTATAGGTTTCATATGCAACAAATTAGTGTTTTCTGGTCAATGTATAAAATTGCTCTCTGTTTTGTGAGAATAAGCACATGTGGGTTTGTGCCTTACGTAATCATGTCTCATAAGCGTCTCATTACCGCTGTTCAGCATTTGACTTATATGATGTTTCAGAGCAGTTAACAAGAGCTTTATTGATGAGTGAATCCATGTGATCTTATTCGGATCTTGGCTGTACTTTTTAAACGCGACACATCGAGTATGTTCTCTCTTTCTCTCTATCATTATATGTGCAGCCGGATGATTTGAAACTAAATTACAGGTTTGTGAGAGTTTGTACCGTGGCGAGGTCCAGTCAGGCCAGGTCCACATTACGAGGAACATTTTAGGTTTATAATAACATGCAAGACTTCTTCTCATTCAATCGAAATATCTGTTTTCATATTAGTGAGGTGTAAACAAAGTTTTACCAAGGAGGATGGATGAGTTAACTTTTTTTTTTTTTAGCAGGCTCAACATTGTAAAGCGTAAAACTACAACTGCAAAAAAAAAAAAAAAAAAAAAAATATATATATATATATATATATATATATATATATATATATATATATGTGTGATTTGATAATTCTAATAAATGGGATTGTTCACCCCAAATTAAACATTCTGTCATCATTTACTCAACCTTAACTTGTCCAAAACTTATTTGAGTTTCTTTCTTCTGTTAAACACAAAAGAAGATATTTAGAAAAATGTTGGAAGACCTGTAACCATTGACTTCCATAGTATATCTTTTTTCGTACTATGGAAGTCAATGTGTCCCAGCAACCAGCATACTTCAAAATATCTTCTTTTGTGTTTAACAGAAGAAAGAAACTCATAAAAGGTTTAAAACCACACACTATAAAAAAATGCTGGGTTCCACAAAAAGATTTTGTTTTACACAGTGGACGCCCTTTCAGCTGCAACCCAGTATTGGGAAACACCCATACACTCTCACATTTTCACACACACACACACACACACACACACACACACACACACACACACAC
>CAIGQV010019186.1:8899347-8913827 GCA_903798115.1 Danio jaintianensis | reverse complement strand
ACACACACACACACACACACACACACACACACACACACACACACACATACACTACTGCCAATTTAGTTTATTCAATTCACCTATAGCACATGTCTTTGGACTGTGGGGGAAACCTGAGCACCTGGAGGAAACCCACGCCAACACGGGGAGAACATGCAAACTCCACACAGAAATGCCAACTGGCCCAGCCGGGACTCGAACCAGTGACCTTCTTGCTGTGAGGCAACAGTGATAACCACTGAGCCACCGTGCCACCCTATTAATGAAAACACTGGAAATATATATATTGTACTCTTTAAATTACATTAACAAGTTAAATAGAGAATTAACGAATGACAAACTACTGATGTCTTTTCATTACACAAAACTTTTTGGGAGTTGATGTTGTTTTGCAGGCCTGACTGCAGCACATGAAGCAGCAGAAGTGGCACCTGGTGACTGTTTTGCTATAGAGACCATCGTCACAGCAGGTCTCTGTGGTGAAAGAGTGCTTGGTGATCTGGTTCTGCAAGTGCATTCAGAGGAACAGGTTTGACAGCATGATCCCTGCGCTCATATTGTGAACACGCTGCTCATTAAGTCAAATGTATGAGAGGCAGGTCACAGAAAGAAAACAAACATGCATTTAAAGGAACCGTTACACATTATTATTGTCAGTATCTTGGATGAAATGCTCATATAGAAGAGTAAAATATAGGTAATGAGAATGTTTTCATGCATTTTTGACAGCTAAAGGCTTTGCTAGCATGTCTTCAGAATATTGTTTAAGATGGAAATCGCTTACGGCATATTTAAATGACACAATATATCAACAGAAAACTCCACATTAAACTTTTTTGTAAGATACAGTAGAAAACTGTATACGTAACCAATTATTATTAGTTTTTTTCAAATGTGAATTGTACGTCTTTTAAAAAAGGATGTTGGTGAATATTTGAACTCAGTTGGATACCATATGTGTGAACACATGACATCATAGAGGACAAATATCATGGAGATTCTTTCCCTGCCTTAAAAGAGCAATATTTTGCTGACTTCTAAAGATTTTCTGAAAACAAAAGTTTTTTCAGTTTCATTCTGTTTCCATTTTTTACTTCCATTTTGGCCTACGTTTGTCCAGGTCAGTACATCAAGCTAAAGTTGTTTCACCAAATGTGTAGTCTTTTTAGAAATTAGGCATCAAGACCTACAGTGTAAACTTTACATGTAAATTGTTCATGACTTCTTAAATAAAATGTAGCATATCTATGTGTCTATATTAGTATTTGAATGCTACAATATAGTTTTTTAGCAAAAGGAAATGTGTTTTTTATAAAAAGGAAACATACCTTCACCAAGACTGGACGCGACACCGGGTGGAGTCCTAAAGGCAAAAATGACGGCCGAATATCTCAAATACGTGGATCATTTCCCAATAACAAAAACTGTAGAGATGAACACAGAAGGTAGATAAACTGTTTTATCTGTTTAATATAGATCGACTACGAAGTGTTTGTATCATTATTAATTAAGAGTGCTGCTGAAACGGATATAAAAATTACTCTACACAGAGAGAGGTAAACATGATAAATATAACAGCAATATTATTGAATTAGAGCTTAAATAAACTTTGTAAAGCAAAGCAACATTACGCATGCATATTAATATTCAGCTGTTTTGTGTCAGTTGAATCAGTTGACCATTGAAATTGAAATTTTAAACCCACCTATATTAAATAAAAAACCCAATAAAGGTTAAAAATGACTATATAAAAGATATTTATATATACTTATTCTATTAAAAATATATACCTAATATATACCTAATAAAGTGACCGGTGAGTATATATATATACACATACATACATACACGCACGCACGCACACACACACACACACACACACACACACAGGTCACTTTATTAGGTACACCTTACTAGTACCGGTTTGAACCCCCTTTTGCTTTCAGAACTGCCTTAATCCTCCATGACATAGATTCAACAAGGTACTGGAAATATTCCTCAGAGATTTTGGTCCATATTGACATGATAGCATCACGCAGTTGCTGCAGATTTGTCGGCTGCACATCCATGATGCGAATCTCCCGTTCCACCACATCCCAAAGGTGCTCTATTGGATTGAGATCTGGTGACTGGGGAGGCCATTTGAGTAGAGTGAACTCATTGTCATGTTCAAGTTACTAGTCTGAGATGATTCACACTTTGACATGGTGCGTTATCCTGCTGGAAGTAGCCATCAGAAGATGGGTACACTGTGGTCATAAAGGGATGGACATGGTCAGCAACAATACTCAGGTAGGCTGTGGCATTGACACGATGCTCATTTGGTACTAATGGATCCAAAGTGTGCCATGGAAATATCCGCCACACCATTACACCACCACCACCACCAGCCTGAACCATTAATACAAGGCAGGATGGATCCATGCTTTCATGTTGTTGACGCCAAATTCTGACCCTATCATCTGAATGCAGCAGCAGAAATTAGACCAGGCAACGTTTTTCCAATCTTCTATTGTCCAATTTTGGTGAGCCTGTGGCAATTGTAGCTTCAGTTTCCTGTTCTTAGCTGACAGGAGTGGCGCCTGGTGTGGTTTTCTGCTGCTGTAGCTTATCTGCTTCAAGGTTTGACATGTTGTGCGTTCAGAGATTCCTCGGTTGTAACGAGTGGTTATTTTTATATATTCTATCAGCTGGAACCAGTCTGGCCATTCTCCTCTGACCTCTGGCATCAACAAGGCATTTGCGCCCACAGAACTGCCGCTCACAGGATATTTTCTCTTTTTTGGACTATTCTCTGTAAACCCTAGAGATGGTTGTGCGTGAAAATCCCAGTAGATCAGCAGTTTCTGAAATACTCAGACCAGCCCGTCTGGCACCAACAACCATGCCACTTTCAAAGTCACTTAAATCACCTTGCTTACCCATTCTGATGCTTGGTTTGAACTGCAGCAAATCGTCTTGACCATGTCTACATGCCTAAATGCATTGAGTTGCTGCCATGTGATTGGCTGATTAGAAATTTGCGTTAACGAGAAGTTGGACAGTTGTACTTAATAAAGTGGCCGGTGAGTGTATATTAAGTTTTTTTTTTACTATTATTGTGCATAATCAACAGAAAAATAACAAAACACAATAAACAGAAAGGTTTTCAATTGTTTTATCAGTAAATCAATTACATAAATTATTCATGTATTTCAAAAAATATTTATATATGGACGTTACAGAGTAAATTGAACAAATAACCTATTTTTAGCATCTTCATCATTTGCATCTTGCATTCTTTCTTGCTTTTGCATAATGTTATTTAGCATGAGCACACGTTTTGTATCATCACAACCTAGAAAATGAAAGAAAAGGGAATGGAGACCAAATAAAACTACTGGCAATGACCACACAAGAATCAAGGCAATCACTGAAACACGACTGAACTACTGAACTACATATGTATATCAAATATTGATTACATCCTGATCTGCATGTCATTTTGTTCACACATGCACAATCTAACAGATATTCAACTTCAGCTTTTTGCTGGGACATTAATTATTAATAGGCACTTTTGTTAATTTAAGGTTAGCAACTTGCCTTTCACCATTCGTGCTGCAAACACGAATCGAGTAGCTTGTTTAGAACAGGTGTGCGATCGTTATTTTAAGTGGATGCATATTATAAGACTGCCTGAAAAAAATATGCCAGAAATGTTTAGATGGACTCATGTATTTAGGATAATATAGAACCAACTGATCGCAACATTTAAGGCAGATATTGTGACAAATATCTGAGTGAAATGGCCTTTCAAACAAGAAAAAAAACTAACTTGCATTAGTTCTGTTCACTTTCTCATCAGCGCTGGTATCAGAAGTATCCCCATAGGGATTTTTAAAAAAAATAAAGGGAAGATAATGCACAATAAATATATGGACCAAACCAACCAGCGAAGAAGTGGATCACAACATTACAACAATTAGAAGCAAAAATAGTATAAAAATATGACAAAAAAAACCAAATACTATGTGCATTTAAAGGTGAATGGGGAAAAGGACTACAATCCCATGAAGCATTGTAAACAACACAGTCTAATTAAAAATGACGGAGCAACTTAAATCTATTTATTTAAATCTATCTATGTTGTTGTACACCAATATTTAAGCATTTTGAGAGTGCTTCATGGAAGTGGGCAGAGCTAAATATCTCTTTTTGAGCACTTTGCTAGGCGCAGCTCTCTGATTGGTGAAGTTTTCTGTTTCACAGCACAGCTAACGCATCTTTTCAGCAAAAATTCTGCAGTCATAGTTGCAAACAGATTGATTCGACAACAGAAATATCAGAGCGCACAACATTTCAGCCGTGAAAATGTTTTTACCCCTGCTAACCAACCATTGTGCATCATAAACACATCGTCATTAAAAAAAAAAAAAGATTCAAGGACTAGAATAGAATAAATGATCAAATAACAATTTTGATTAAAACTATGAATGCACATGAAAAAGAAAAAAAAAAGTAATAATTCATAATGCTGCAAAAATAAGTATTGTCCGTTGTTTGTATTTCATAGAGACGAACAAAGAAAGTCTATGTGCAAGAACTTCAGCACCTCACAAGCCGCCGAGCACTAAACCACATGTTGCACAAAAGCGAGTAGTAAATGAACGGAGTGTGTCTGTGTGTGCAGATGGAGGGCAACCAGGGACGCACAACTTGCCGTGTTTTGTATCGATCGTGCTTCAGCCAGAACTCATCTACAAGCACAAACCCTGAGGCTCTACAAGAGACGGACAGACAGACAGAGTTGGGGAGACAGAGACGGACTGCTGGAAGGAGGGGGCTGCTGCTTGTGCTGGGTGGGGGATTGTGGAAACAAAAGGCTCCTAGAGTTTTACTCCTGCTCCTCCTGAAAGAGCGTGTAAAGCAGGAGAATGAGATTGAGGACGAGAGAGAGAGAGAGAGAGAGAGAGAGAGAGACTGCTGGCTCTCCTGGCTCGGATCCAGAGGATGATGTCATGGAGTATGACTTCACCATGCAGTGTCATCACTGCCCCCCCCCCCCCCCCCCCCCCCCTTCCCTGCATCCCTCTCTCTTTCTCTTTCTCTAACAGAGAAGGTGCTGCTTTGCTCATCCGTGCCAGAATGACAGATAAAGAGAGCGAGGGATGGAAGAAATGGACAAAGAAGACAACAACGGAAGAGAACTAGTGCTTGCCTGTGCAAAAGTCGCTAATACAATGCTGTAGTGTTCGGGATTGGTTCTAGTGTTCTGCTGTACAGGTGTAAAGGTGTTTTTCGGTGTTTTGGAGTGTGTTGGCATGCGGTTACTAGGGTGTTCTGGGTGGCTGCTCAGTGGCCAAGTTCAACGAGTTCATCGCCAAGTCCCTCCTTCAAACGTAGGGCTATGGCTTTCTTTTTATGGGAAACACACACAAAAGAAGAGATCTTGAAGAGTGTTATTGTTTATATAATGAAAGTCAATGGGGTCCAGAACAATACGGGACTCCTGTGACTTTCATTGAATTTTTTTTAATAGATCATTGAAATAACATGAGATTGAGTAAATAAACAACACTACGGACAGTATAAGATATTCGGAAGAATGATTGTCTGTTTTGTATTTACATACTGGAAAGACATTAGGGTCCAAAACATTCACTTTTCTTGTTACTAAAAAAAATCTAAATATCGTTGGAACAACATAAGGTGTAAAACACAAAAGAAGATATTTTGTAATGTTTCAACTGCTCGTCTGTATAATGAAAGTCAAAACAATACCGGACTCCTGTGACAGTTTTGTTTTG
Organism: Danio jaintianensis; assembly: GCA_903798115.1. NCBI lineage: Eukaryota > Metazoa > Chordata > Actinopteri > Cypriniformes > Danionidae > Danio > Danio jaintianensis. The sequence goes on along the minus strand of CAIGQV010019186.1, from coordinate 8,908,038 downwards.
TTTTTGATAGATCTTTGAAATAACATGAGATTGAGTAAATAACACAACAAAGAGGATAAGATATTCTGAAGAATGTTTGTCTGTTTTGTATTTATATACTGGAAAGACATTAGGGGCCAAAACATTCACTTACACTGTAAAAAAAAAATCAAAATATTGTTGGAACACCATGAGGGTGAGTAACACAAAAGAAGATATATTGTAGAATGTTTCAACTGTTTGTCTTTACAATGAAAGTGAATGTCTTTCATTGTATGGACATAAAGAAGAAAACCTTTCTCAAATATTTCAACTGTGTTTATCTATTTAACAGAAACAATGGACTTCACTGACTTTCATCACACCTTTTTTACCAGACTATTTTTTTAAATACCTTTGAAACAAGAGAGTAAATCACACCATTTTTTGTCTAACGAAATTAAGTTAAAAAAAAATAAAAACAACAACAATGGAAAATAAGATCACTATGCCAGGTGGATAAAAGAAGACAGGACAGTGGGAAGACACTGAGAGACACTGGACATTAGAAGAAAGAGAGAGCGAGATGGACAGATATTGAGATAGTGATGGGAGGGGAGGGGGTGGGTTAGTTTAATTACATTTCTCAGTGCCACTCTTCTGCCATACGGACCAACAGTCAACACACACACACACACACACACACACACACACACACACACACACACACTCGCACACACATGCATGTAAACACTCAGCAAGACACAGGGAGGGGTGGTTCTGTCCCTCACTAACCATTTCCTCAATTTTGAACAAACAGATAGCATCGAAAACACAAGGTGAAAACTGTGGACACTGAAATATCCACTGTCAGTTTCATTTTTATATTGCATCATGAAAAATATTGCAATGATACAGATCAATTTATATGAAGATGATTATCTTATCGTTACTATAATTGCTGTCATTATCATGGAGTTTTTATAAAATAACCTAAAGGCATTTCTTTATCATAGCCAGAGTGCTTTATAGATAACACACACTGCCTTTTGAAACCCTTATAAAATAAACAGAAAACTGCAACTGCAGAATTTGGTAAATTAAAAAATCATCTAAATATTTGTAAAACAACATCAGGGGGAGTAAAACACAAAAGAAGGTATTTTAGAGAATGTTTCAGCTGTGTTTGTCTATATAATGAAAGACAATTGTGTCCAAAACAGCAATGAACTTCATTTACGTTTATTATTTCAATATAAAAACAAAACAAAAAAATTCTAGAGAGAGAGAATAAACAACATAGGGGATAGATGACTGTCATTATATGGATATAAGAAATGATTTTCTTAAAATAGCATGAGTACAACACGAGTGAGTTAAATTCAACTGTTTTGATTATATTAATAAAGTGAATGGGGTCCAAAACAGCAATAGACCTTCATTGCACGTACATAAAAAAGAAAAAAAATGTCTCATATTATTTTATTATTAAATTAAGGAAATTTCCCTCTTCTCTTAGGGAATAAAGAAATAAGGTGAGGCTTTATTTTGATGGTCCCTAATGCACAGTTGGTTGACTAAAAGTTGCATTGCAACTACATGCCATTTAATTCTCATTTGAGTATTAGTGAAGTGAAGTGAAGTGAAGTGTAGTGTGGCCAAGTATGGTGTCCCATACTTGGAATTTGTGCTCTGCATTTAACCCATCCAAGTGCACACACACAGTTAGTGAACACACACATACCGTGAACACACACCCGGAGCAGTGGGCAGCCATGCTGCGGCGCCCGGGGAGCAGTTGGGGGGAACGGTGCCTTGCTCAAGGGACTCACCTCAGTCGTGGTATTGAGGGTGGTGGAGAGTGCTGGTCATTCACTCCCCCCACCCCCAATTCCCGCTGGTACCGAGTATCGAACCAGCAACCTTCGGATCACGAGTCCAACACTCTAACCACCAGGCCACGACTGTCTGCTTCATATCTGCTGATACTGCTCCTTCAACAGACATTTAACTGACTATAAGAAACTTTGCAAGTACATGTCAACTTACACTAACCCTAACCTAACAGTCTACTTATAATCTAATGAGGATTAGTTGGCATGAAGATTCAATGTAACTGAAAATCAACAAAATGCATTAAAGAGACCATCAAAATACCAAAAACATTAATTATCATAAATTAATTTGATTCAAACTTTAAGTGACCATGGATTTTAAAAGAAAAAACATACATACATACATACATACATACATACATATATATATATATACACACATTGTAAAAAAGCTGGGTTCCACAAAATCGATTTGTTTTAGGATAACATGAATGAACTTATTATTATTATTTTATTTTTTTTTACAAATTTAAGTGGATTGAACATACAACAATTAAGTTGTCCCCCCCAAAAAAACTCAAGAATTGTGTTGCTTCAGCTCATTTTAAATGAGTACAAACAGCAAACATAATTTTTTTAACGTAATGTGCATGGATGAATAATTTATTGACTTTAATTGTATGGACATAAACAAGAAAACATTTCTCACTTTATTCCATTATTCATTTAAATTAGGGAATAAAAACAATTTGGACTAAATGATAATTTTGGGAGTATTATTCCTTTACGTTAGCTAATAAACTAGTACAGTGAGCTGGTGAGGTGTTCTTCTCCTCCTCAGCGTGACACTGTCGACCACAGCTGATCCAGGACGAAGAATTTAGGGGTTTGCATAAAACTGTTTTGTGCTCAGTCTTATGGCCTCTCTTCAAGTTTATTAGGTGGGAATTGAAATAAACACAGCTGATCCCAGAACAGCACAAAAGGGCTGCTTGACCTGGTCCATTGGGATGGCACTAACTCTCACCAGATTGGACCAAGCAGGGGAGCAGGAGGTTTTGGACTGACAGGGAGAAAAGGGAAAAGGAGAGGGAGACGGAGAGAGGGATATAGTGAGCGGAAGAAAGAGAGATGTATCCCTGCCAGGACTCCTGATTCTACAGCATCTGTCACCATGAGTCAAAAGAACCAATATGAAATCTGTTATCAGAAATGAATGTAAATGAAAGCAAAGCTGCTCTAAAAAATTGTGCGAGCAAATGCTTGCAGATGATAAAATCACATACTGCTTATATAATCAATAGAGTATGAGAGAAGAGTATAAAAGGCTGAATACATTAATAAATTATGAATATGGATTTTATACATTTGAAAACTGTAGTTATCATGTTTGTATTCTACATAAATTATATTAAATTATTCATTCATTTTCCTTCGGCTTAGTCTCCATTTCAGAGGTCACCACAGCAGAATGAACCGCCAACTATTCCAGCATATGTTTTATGCAGCAGATGACCCAGTATTGGGAAACACCCATACACACTCATTCACACACACGCTCATACACTATGGACAATTTAGTTCATCCAATTCACCTATAGCGCATGTCTTTGGACTGTGGGGGAAATAATAAAATATGTAACATAAATTTAAGTATATTTATTTTTATATAAATATCAAATGATATGAAAAAATTATAACAATGTATATATATAATACAAATGCTTTCAATTGATAATATAAATGACAATCATTTACATTATTATTGCATTTTATATATATATTGTTTCATTATATATAAATTAAATAAGAAATCTACTTATTTAATCTTATATTCTATAATTATTACAAAATAATATTCATATGATTTTATTAAAATCCTAGTTTCTATGTTTAACTTTTTACCAGGCTAATATTTTGAAACTTCATAGAAGCACTATTTCCCCTCGAGAAACTCACCTACGACATACATCAAAAGTCAGATGATTTTTGGCAGCTATGGACACCTTTTTGGCATTACATTAATAATTTCCTCTGATTTTCTATTCTTTGGTACATATTTAGCTCCTAGCCTGACTGTATTCTCCTGTTTACTTGTTTGTATATTTCCTACTGTATAGCTGAGACTGTATTGGTATGTGCTGATGTATTAAAATAACCGACGATTATTAAAAAAGAAAAAAAGAAACATCATAGAAGATTTGATTTTATACCTGTAAAATCCTTACAAAAAATAAATAAATAAATAAATATATATATAAATATATATACACACAGTGCTCAGCATATATAAGTACACCCCTCACAAATCTCTTATTTAAATTAATATTTTCTATAGGAAGCTTTACAATATTATATTTATGCATATACATTAGACTAGTCAGTACTGAAGCCAAATCTGGAGCTAATCTAACAAAATAGTTTACAATAACAGTCCAAAAATTAGTAGCTCAAATTTATATATTAGGGAAAAAAAAAAAAAAAAAAAAAAATTTAAAGAGCAAAAATCAAGAGAAACAAAAAATATATAAAATATTGTTGAAATTTTGTAGTTTTTTTTTTTTTTTTCAATATTTTGCTTGAATTTAAATGTATTATCTTTCTATTTCTAAAGATGTCCAGTGACTAAAATTATATTTTAATAAATATATCTGTTTAATAAATCTGTTTTGTTCAAATGCACCAAAATATATTACCTATATTCACTGAGAAATGGATAAAAATATTAATTTTCAAAATGGGGTGTACTCAATTATGCTGAGCACTGTGTATATATATACACATATACACAGTTGAATTCAAAATTATTAGCCCTCCTGTGAATTTTTTTTCTTCCAAATATTACCCAAATGATGTTTAACAGAGCAAGGAGTATTTTACAGTATTTACGATAATATTTTTTCTTCTGGAGAAAGTCTTATTTGTTTTATTTCGTCAATAATAAAAGCAGTTTAAAATTTTTATTATTTAAAATGTTTATTATTATTTTATTATTTAAATATTATTAGCCCCTTAGGAAATATATTTTTTAGATTGTCTACAGAACAAACCATCATTATATAATGACTTGCCTAATGACCCTAACTAGCTTAATTAACGTAATTAACCTATTTAAATGTCACTTTAAGCTGAATACTAGTATCTTGAAAAATATCTAGTAAAATATTATGTGCTGTCATCATGGCAAAGATAAAAGAAATCAGTTATTAGAAATTAGTTTTTAAAACTATTATGTTCAGAATAATCTTCTTTTCGTTAAACAGAAATTGTGGAAAAAATATACAGTGGGGCTAATAATTCTGACTTCAACTGTATATATACTTGCTCTTTTCATTAAAACATACAACCAGGCTTTTTCATGGGAAAATACCCAAATTCCACCATTGATTGTAACACGTCTGGGAATAATACCATGTAGCCCGGGAAAAAACCAAGACACGTATATGCCTACGCTTTACTGAACAGTATCTGACCCTCTGTTTCAGTCTCCACAACTTCCAGCACATGGTTCGAATGAACGACTCCGCACGCCTGTTAGTGATTAGATTGAGCCAATGTGTAAAACCTCACTATCTAAAAGGCTCTAATCGCACGGACCATTAACGGCATGCTAATTACACAGAATTCCTGCAGGGAGGACGAGAGGGAAGGAAAAGACAGAGAGAGGAGGAGAACGTAATCCAGCTCGCTTTGAAGTTCAGCAACACAAGCAGCTAGTAAACTAAAGCATTTATCATTAATATGTGGTGCTCCAAAAACATTTAAGCTCTTCAAGGTATAAATGACTCTGACCACAGAGTTACGGTCAAGGCTTTGAAGAGTTCAGGGAACTTCTGCTGGAATGCTTTTGGTCTCGCCTGTGGCTGGGAATGGCAAAATGAGCCATCTGTGGAAATATATTAAAGGATGGACTTTAGATATTTTATTTATTTATTATGATTTCTTTGAAATAAAGGACTAAGCTGAAGAAAAATTAATGACTGATTTCTTTGGAAAATCCCTCTTTTCATTCTAAGATTTGTCATTGCAGCCGACTTATGCATTCAAACACAAACACATTTAGCTAGCTGACTAAACATGTTTACACTCATACTTCTATTTAATTCAGGTCAGACATTATTCAGATGCCTTAAACTGATTCATTCATTCATTCATTTTTCTTTAGCTTAGTCCCTTTATTCATCAGGGGTCACCACAGCGGAATGAACCGGCAACTTATCCAGCATATGCATTACACAGCGGATGCCCTTCCAGCTGCAACCCAGGACTGGGAAACATCCATACACACTCATACAATACGGCCAATTTAAGTTTATTCAATTCACCTATAGTGCATGTCTTTGGACTGTGGGGGAAACCGGAGCACCCAGAGGAAACCCGCGTAAACATGGGGAGAACATGCAAACTCCACACAGAAATGCCAACTGGCCCAGCCGGGGCTCGAACCAGCGACCTTCTTGATGTGCCTTCTTGAGTGCTAACCACTGAGCCACCGTGTCACCCTGCCTTACAAAAACAATTGTTTCCTCAAAAATATTAAGCACCAGCTTTTTTTTAACATTGAACTCAACATTGAACTTGAGCTCAAATCAACATATTAGAAGGATTTCAGAATCATGAGACACTGAAAACTAAAATTAACCTGAAAATTAAACTTCAGCATCACAGGAATAAATTAGGCTGCATTTAAAATATATAAAAAAAACTGCAACTTAAAACTACAATAAGGTTTCACAGCATTACTGTTTTAATAAATGCACTCTTAAATGCATTAACATTTGGAAAAGTATTCTCTTCATATACATTTTACACTACCTTAGGAGCTGTAGTAAATGTACATGTTAATATAATTAAACACAATTTTTCTCACTGCTCTAAATCCACAGATGAGTAACATAATAAGTTCCATCTTTATTATGACATTACACTCCCATTATCACAGATATCCAAAAGGTTTTTGAGACTTTGGTGCTTTATTTAGTCTCACATTTTTTCTGTCAGTACAAGGAGAGCAAAATCTGTATTTATAAAACGTCATAAAATTTATGATGAATGTTGCATTTATTAACCTGAAAACAAGTTTATAAACAATTATTTTTAAACTAACATATGAACAATTATGTAGTGACTGTTTTTTTAAATCTATAAACATAAGTTCAATTCTTATGTATATTCAATACATTCACACTGTTAAAAAAATTCTTGCTGCCTTATTTTTTTTCAAATGAACTTTTCTAGTCATCTCAACTTACATCAATCAAACTGACTAAAGATATTAAGTTTAATTTTGTTTAACTTAAAAAACTTAAAAAATTGTTGAAACATGATTAACCTATTAAATGTTATTTAAAGTGGCACAAAAACATTTGCTGTCATGACTTTTTGACAATTTTTTACAGTGTAGGGGCAAAGCAAGAGCTGCAATCCATTTGAAAACTTTATAAAGCAAACCTGACAAAAGGCCAGGTTTTATGGGAACGCTTCTGCTACAACAAAAGTTCTAAGAAGAACAGATGAGTCAAATAATCAGTGGATGCTTACAGAACCCATACACTCTTACAATAAAGGTTATTTTAGAATCTGTGTTTCCACGAGGAATTTCCTTTAACATTCATGGAAACTCCTCATTCTTTACTTGAAGTTTTCTTTACGATGGAAAACAAGTTCTTGACACTATGAAAAACGGTTCTTTGAGGAACTTTTCACTGAAAGGTTCCTTTGGGAACGAAAAAGGGGTTCTTATATGGTATTACGGTGAAAAATTTGTTTAGCTGGCACATTTATTTTAAAGAGTGCAATTAAACCTTTTAGAAGTTCAGTTCTTTTGAACAATATATATATTTAAAAACAAAGCTAACATAACTGAATATATATTGTGATATAAAAAAATTAAACCAAAATATTACTAATATTATAAAATATTAAACTCACTTTTACAGTTTCTGAACTACAGTGCTAATGCTAAGCCATACAAAGCATTACGGCTCTGATATAAAAATATTTTCCCTTGTTAACAAGGAGTGATAAGAATGAAAGTCAGAAAGATGCAAACAGGGATAGCACTCGGGCTGGAATACTAAGGGCCTCTTGTGCCCCAAAAAAAGATTCAGCGTTTCTCTCTGTGTTTCTCTCTGTTTCAGAACAAAGGGTGTCATTCTTCGCTATGCTAAAATCTTGGTGACAGTGTTCCCCAACAGAGCTCATCACGTTTGCAAGTGGCTATAGATGGAGGGCTGAGTTTGACCCCCGACCTCTCCTTTCAGGGTGAGGCCAGCGAACCTTGTGTCAATCAAACACAAAGCGTTTTCTTGTCACTCGCTCCCACAATAGCCCTTAAAGGGAGGCCCGTGTCTGTCAGATGAACTGGATTGATTCATTTGTCTGCTGAACAGAGCTCAACTTCAACAGCTTTTAGCCTCATTGATGTAGTTAATGCATATCGTGTATGTTTGACGAAAGCTTGACACTGGCCAGCTTTATCCTGAGCCTGACATGGAGCAGGAGAGCTGCTGAAAAGCCCAGCAGGAATGACGTCACTCTGAAGAGAGTGCATGTGTGAAGGGAACGACTTAAAGGGACAGTTCACCCAAAAATTTAAATCTAGTCATTATATGCTCATCCTGGCGGTGTGCCAAATACAGTACGCAATTCCTTTTTTTTTGGGCCACAAAAAGAGAAATGAAAAAAAAAATACTGAATAGTGACCACCATAAGGCTTTTTGAAAAGACAAAAAAAAAATCAAAGTTCGAGCCTCGGCTGGGTCAGTTGGCATTTCTGTGTGGAGTTTGCATGTTCTCCCCGTGTTCGCGTGGGTTTCCTCCGGGTGCTCCGGTTTCCCCCACAAGTCCAAAGACATGTGCTATAGGTGAATTGGGTAAGCTAAAATTGTCCGTAGTG
>CAIGQV010019186.1:8844717-8889347 GCA_903798115.1 Danio jaintianensis | reverse complement strand
AATATTATTAATATTTCACATTAATAATATTAAATACTTATTATTATTAAATTATATAATTCATATTAATTAACAATATTACAAGTTATTGCAATTTAAAATAAGTGTTTTCTATTTTACTTGCTCACTATCCTTCGAATTTAGTCCCCGATTTATCAGGTGATGCCACAGCAGAATGCACCTCCAATTACTCTAGCATATTTTTTATGATACAGATGCCTTTCCAGCCGCAGTTTTCTATTTGAATACATCTTAAAATATTGTTAGTTCTTGTAATGGCAATGCTGAATTTTTAGCACAATTCCTCTAGTCTTCAGTGTCACATGATCTTTCAGGATTCATTCTACTATGCATGTTTGTTGCTGAATTAAAAACAGTGCTCTCTATTTCTAATAAATGTTTTTCAATAAAAATTCATTTCATCAAAGTATTCCAAAAATTTTTTTATCATCTTCCACCAAACCATAATGCTGTGTTCATACCAGACGTGACTTGTGTGAATTAATCGAGCCGAGTCTAGTTTGATGAGCTGTTGTCTAGTGTCGGCAGGAGGACAAACACTACAGGTGCCACCGCCCTAACCAAAACCCAGACTTTCCGCTTCAAATCGCGTGTACAGAATCCGTTTGGGAAACAGCATCTATTTATCACTATGGAGCGCGTCAGCTGACAGTCACGCACCGCTACATGACTGTTTTGAGGATTGCATGGGGGGGCAACGGTGCCTGTAATGGAAACAAAGGGAATCCCTCCGTTTTTATATTTATTTCAAAGTGTTTTCATGCCTAAATGAAATGAAAGCACAGAACAGATTTACATTTAAGAGCAAGGGGCTTCCCCTGGTGGTTTGGCGGTATGAGTTGCGTATATGGAAGATTGGCTCTTTATTGCCACCCTTCATAGAAAGATTGAAAATAAGGGACAAAAACCTTTACGGGATGATAGCGGGATAGAACTGTAAAATACGGGAGAATCCCGGGAAAAACGGGAGGGTTGACAGGTATGGCTAAAGTTCAGATTTTCTAACTTGAGCGATTCGAGCCTTAAGTGCGTCAAACACGCAAAATGCTCAATTCGTGCCGCTTCATTTGCACGAATTGCGTAATTCGCGCGAATAGCGCCACAGGATGTCCATTCGCGTCTTTGCATTGACTTAACATGTAAATCACTCGCGCTTAACGCTTCATCCAAGTCTGGTGTGAACGCACCATTATGCAGCACAAATGTCTTCAACAGTCACTTTCAATAAACTTTACTACTGATGAAAGAGCAAACTCTATCCCATAAGTGCATCTGCATCAACACATAAAACTGTATGATAAGACGAGCCACATCTGGACTCTGAGCTGACCTGCTGCTTAGCAGGATTCTGCTGTCTTAACAGAGTTTAGAAAGCAGCAGTCAGGGATAATGGAAGTGCAGCTGTGGTTTCCCAAAAGTGGGGAGTCCCCCTTGCTTTTCCAAGCCTGACTAAGAGCTTTTCTCCGTGGGCTTAGGAACAGGACTCGGCCCTTGTCTGCCAGAATACTGGAAGTCAAATTACCTCACAGAGCCCAGTCTCTGAATCACAGTGGAGCTGAATGGAAACGTGATGAAAGTAGTTTATTGCTCAAATATGCAGACATGAAACACTCAATACGCTACTGTTATGTCTCTCTCTGTGAGGTCCAAGTCTGTGTTCATGACTAACAGTCTAAATACTCCACACAGGAACCACAAACACACCTTACGAACTCCTGTATCTCCTGTTTCCTACACGACATAAAACATAATTTCCTTAATGACATTCCACTGAGGTCATCCCAAACAATGCAACTATCCAGGCAGCATTCTCTGGTGAAACCGCGCCAGCGAAACTATCCCAAGCATTTCCAGACCCTCAGTGGAGACATTCTTCCCGTTAGTCCTACACACGGATTCCCAGCTCACCTTCGCTGGGGTGGACTGATGTCATGACACACATTTCTGCGAGGGATGTTTCACTGACGTTACGCTTTCCAGACCCACGTTAAATAAAGCTGTGTGAATGAGACGATGACTCAATTCAGAAGGAATACTCATCAGTGAGAGCTGCGTGGATGTCAGCTTTATGACTTTTCCAATTTCCTTCTCTTACTCTGTGTCACGCAAATATATAAACCGTATACAAATCAACAGTTTGAGGTTACGCTTTTGAAAAAATTCAGCTCGTATAGGCTGCATTTATTTGATGTAAAAAAAAATTTACAGAAAGGGCTCGTGTCCACCGAAGTGTTTTTGCATTGCAGAAATACCAGCTGAGCGATATTTTTTCTGTTGTTGTCAATGGAAGCGCTACATTTTTTAAAATGCCAGCAGTGTAGCCAGGCACTGAGCGTGTTTTACACTCAGTACTGAATGATTGGTGTTTTTTTCAACGCTATCTCACGGCAATTCGTAACTTTTTGATTTAGTAGCTAATTTAAAGGAATTCGTACAATCTCATTCATACAGTTTAGTACGATTTGCTTATCCCCCAATGGCGGTTGGGTTTAGGGGTGGGGTTGAGTGCCATGGCTCCTTTTTAAAAGAATTTGTACGAATTAGCCACTAAACCGACAAATAAATACGTTTCCTCGTGAGATCAGGCTGTTTTTTTAAATACTCTAACAGTTGGAAAAGCACTCACAGTTGATTGTTTTTACATCACTTGCGTTTCTGCGGTGCAAAAAACGCTTCGGTGTATAATTATAGAATTATAATGTACTTTAAATTGTAATTTGTTCCAGTGATATGCTGAATTTCAAGCATTTCAGTCTTTTTCAGTACTTTTTAAAGAAACGTGTCCTTTTATTATTAATAATGAATAAAATTGGTTAACATTTGTGGGTGTCATGATACATTTGTGTTTTGTAGTTTCATAAATAAAAAGTTAAAAAGAACAGTTTTTGTTTTAAATAGAAATATTATGTCACATCGTAGAGGTTTTTACTGTCACTTAATTAAAAACATACATTTTATAAAAAACAAACACACACACGCACACCAAACACACACACACGAATATATGTGTAACAATGGCACAAAACACAAGTCTGAGTACAAATATTTTTGAAGTGTCATCATTGCTTTGTTGAGATTGTTTGACAAAAGGAGTATACATAAGTTTAAAAAAAAATTATCTTATTTTTGGTGCAAATTTAGTCATACGGAAGTTAAAAATATAAAACATTACAACAGTATACTTATCCATATCATTTATGTCTGGAGCACAAACACAACAGTGAGTTACACACCAGATATCAACACTTACAGTAGGATTAAGAGTTCGGTTTGTCACACTACTAAAAAAAATAAAGTCTCTAAATTACATGCTAACAGTGCTTGCTTTAGTATTAACAACAGTACTTTGACCAAAACTTTAGCTTTTACGGTAAATTCCCATTTTTCTTGAGTCTGTCTCTTTCGACTGACTCCTGTGAGCAGCGATGACGTCACCCTGGAATTGGCCCCATTGTGATAAAATTGATTGTCTCAACGCCTTGCTCCTAATTCACCGAATGAGCCACTCAGGGGGATTGAAAAGACACCTCTAAATCACTATGATTCATATGTGGGACCGACTGACACATCTGCGGCCACCCCATAGCAGACAAGTGTAAGACAGGGAACCTCTGCCCATCCCTTGCCAAAACATGTGCATACAATGGAGAACAGCACCACTTGCTTTGAGTCTCTTAAAACAACAATTAATGCTTAATGATTTCTTCAAACTCACAATATCACCAAGTTCATTATATGGGTTTGTATTAGTTAATACACAGTGCTCAGTATAATTGAGTATACTTATATCATATTTGATATATTTGTATCAATTTCTCAGTGAATACGAGCATAGATTGATGCATTAAAAAAGTTATTAAACAATTTTTATTAAAATATGAATGTGGTCACCTAACATCCTCATAATAAGAAAAATAATACATTTAATTCAAAATGAGCTGTTGCAAAAAAGAAAAAAAAATCCCCCAAAAAGTAACTATATTTAATTATTATTATTTTTTTTTTAACATTTTTCCTGTTCATTACAATTTTATGTTCTACTTTCTCTGCCCCTATTAATTTTGCACCATGATTATTGATACATCAGCTCTAGTTTTATCTTTGCTAATCTAATCTAATGTAAACCCAATGAATCTCTTTGTATAGCATGCCATAGAAAATATCAATTTAAAAGGGAAATGGGTGTTTTTCTGAAAAATCTGTGTTTTATGCTGGACATTGTAAATGCACATGATGGCCAAAAAAGGCTCTTACGTGAGGTAGTCTGTGCCCGACATTCATGCCCTAATCTGTGGCCAGTTGTGGAACAAAACAAAAGCACAAGAGACTGTCAAAGTAACCCCTGCAATGCCAGCCAGGGGAGGATGATGTCATCATCAATACACACCTCTGAACACAAAGACACACGGCGCAGCCAGACGCATTGGTCACACATGAACAAATAAACCCTGCAGACGTTCAATGCTTTGTTGAATCCAAACGTACTAATCCCAGTTCTGTTTGTGCATGTCGTGTGTATGAATGTTTGCATGCTTGTTGTAGACTAAACACACAGCATGTCCAACTCCCACAGGAGCAGTTGTGGCGATTCGGGATCTGTTTCTGAGACTTCAGCTCTGAGATTCTCAAGTGCTGCTGAGAAAACTAAAAACTTTAAAAAAAAGAATGAGGAATTTTAAATAATAGCATGTCTACGTGATGTTTTGTAAAACACGTTACATTAGGATTTCAAGTTAAGCATATTTACCAGCTTTTATTATGAATGTGATATAATAAATAAAAACTATGACATTACTGATTTTGTGTAATATATACACTGCCAGTCAAGTGTCTGAAATATATATATATATATAACTTTTAATTATATAAAGGTTGCCTTTATTTGTTTAAAAAATAGTAAAAATACTAGCATTGTGAAATATATATATATTTTAATTAATAAATAATAAAGGCAGCGTGGTGGCGCAGTGGGTAGCGTTGTCGCCTCACAGCAAGAAGGTCACTAGTTCGAGCCTCGGCTGGGTCAGTTGGCATTTCTGTGTGGAGTTTGCATGTTCTCCCCGTGTTCGCGTGGGTTTTCTCCGGGTGCTCCAGTTTCCCCCAAAATCCAAAGACATGCACTATAGGTGAATTGGGTAGGCTAAAATTGTCCGTAGTGTATGTGTGTGAATGAGTGTGTATGGGTGTTTTCTAAGTGATGGGTTGCAACTGGAAGGGCATCCGCTGCGTAAAACATATGCTGAATAAGTTGGCGGTTCATTCCGCTGTGGTGACTCCTGATTAATAAAGGGACTAAGCCAAAAAAAAAAAGAATGAATGAATTGATAAATTATTAAAAAAATAATTTCCAATATGTGTGTGTATGTGTGTGTCTTTTTTTGTTTTTAGAAAATATTCTAACATGCTGCTGGATATTAATGTTTACTTTGCTCTGTTATTAAAAGTATTACAAGAAATGATTACCAATATTGAAAACCTTAATTAATGTTTGATAAAATATAAATTTAAAAAAATAAATTTCAATTAAAAGCTTACTCCAGACTTTTCAGTGCCAATAATAATAATTGTTTCTCGAGCATAAAGTGTTTATATTCATTTAATTTAAATTATTAAAACACAATGAACAGTGGATGAAGACCAAATATCACTTTTTTTCACCATTATTTTCCACCCATTGTGTGAAAAAGCACAGCAGATACATTTTGACAAACATCTCCTGTTGTGAATCAAAGGCAGAAAATCATATGGTTTTTAAAAAAAACACAAAGATGTGTCAATTTATTTTTTATGTAAACTATCTCTTTAAATAAAGCAGCATCTGCTTCGTCCAAGTAAAGAAATGGTAAACAAAGAAAACCTTCTTGGAATAATTTTTTTTTTTTTGGTCATTATGGGATTGTCTAGTCTCAAATTCTCAACCACTAATGTGCTTTAAACATTTTGGTTAGTCTAAACCAGGAATTAACTTCAGTGTCTGGGAAACAAGCACAACACGTGCACCTATGAAACAAATGCGACTTGATTTGGTAAGACAGCATAAATGTGCATTAAATATGCAAGAGTGTAGACAGTAATACGCTGGTTGGGGGGGGGGGGGGGGGGGGGGGGGGGGGGGGGGGGGGGGGGGGGTGGGAGGGGGGGGTGTAATGGATCTGGGCTGGTAACTCAAAGATTGTAGGTTCAAATCCCCATGAAGGAAAATTCATGGTGGTGTCCTTGAGTAAGACTGTACCGTATATCTAAATCAAACTGTATGGTGGGGGAATAGAGACAATTTAAAGTAGAAAAAATAATTTTGAATTCAATAACATGTTTTGTTTTTATTATTTAAGCAAGTTCATTATTATTTAAGCAATATATGCTAAATCATTTTATCTTTAATGCATACTCTGTCATTTTCAGTTTGATGGTCACAATTTTATAAAATAGCAATATTACAAATACCTGTAATGATCCTGTGTAAAATCATTAAAACATAGCATTATGAAAAAGAGCATCTATAAAAAGAGCATCTGCTTTTGTCTACTTTAACTGAATTACATCTAATGCTTGAAATACAATCACTGGCCACTTTATTAGGTACATCTGTCCAAATTCTCGTTAACGCAAATTTCGAATCAGCCAATCACATGACAGCAACTCAATGCATTTAGGCATGTACACATGGTCAAGACGATCTGCTGCAGTTCAAACCAAGCATCAGAATGGGGAAGAAAGTAAAGACCTTCCTTCCAATACACTGCAGTTATGATATACAAGATATGTAGTTACGCATATAGTGGTGTGTATGTGATTGTGTGTGTGTTGTTGGCTGCTTAAGTCAGCATACATTAGAGCAAAAGACTCAAAATAAGCACAGTGACATCACTGCTAGTGGCTTGAGCCCAGAAAACACCTAAATGGTCTTGTGCTTGGCTTTCATAATAGTTTTTGTGTGTGCGTCGCTGTGCTTTGTGTATGTGAGAGCAAAAAAAGAGGGCAAGACAGAAAGAAAGATAACCAGACGATAAATCAAATCAGTAAGCAAAACACTGTTGTGATGAAAAGATACATTTTTTAATTTATTACCTTCACTACTTCATTTGATTTATGCCATTTAAGCTGGGAGTGTTTGCTGTTGTCTGTTGATTTAAGATTGTTGCCTCTAAGTCCAAATATCCTTGAAAACTATTATGAAAGAAAGATTAAATGGACGGTTTATTAAACAAAAAAAAAACTCAAACTCATGTGGGTCCAAACCTGTATGACTTTCTTTTTTCTGCAGAACGAAAAAAAGAGAGGTTAAGCCGTCTTTCTACTCCAGTCTTTTGAATTAAAAATCTGATGTGTTACTTGCTGTTGTTTCTTTGATATCAATTGTGAATTGTGCTGTTTACGTGCAAAAAAAAAGTTCTATGTCGTATTTTTTAGAAAAGCCACTCTACAACACAAGCTAAATGGTAAGTTGCCTATTTATTTACGGAATCAAAGTTATGCTAAAGTTCTGCCAATATTAATTTTATCCTTTAAAACTCATATTTGAGGATCAAAATTATATAATGAGCCTCCCGACAACTTTTAGAGAAATGTTGCCGTCAACGAGTAACCAGATGAGACACAGGGCAACTATTTAGCGCAGTGGACATTAGGTCCCATTGACACCCTCTGCCAATGCATTAATAAAATCAACAGTTGGATGTGCCAAAACTTAAACGAGAAAACTGAAGTCATTGCTTCTCAAGGTGAATGTGTACCTTGGCTCTAGGGGTCAAACAACTAAAAATAAGGTCAAGAATCTTGATGTGATTCTGGAAGTTTCAGTAGTCATGTCAAAGCAGTAACTAAATCAGCATACTATCATCTCAAAAACATTGCAAGAATTAGATGCTTTGTTTCCATTGAGGACTTAAACTTGTTTATGCTTTTATCACCAGCAGGGTGGATTACTGTAATGGACTCCCAAAAAAGACAGTCAGACAAATGCAGCTGATCCAGATGCTGCCAGGATTCTTACCAGAACTAGAAAATCAGAGCACATCACACCTGTCCTCAGGTCTTTACACTGGCTCCCAGTTACATTCAGAATCGATTTTAAAGTATTATTACTTGTCTATAAATCACTTAATGGCCTAGGACCTCAATACATTAAAAATATGCTCACAGAATACAAACCAAACAGATCACTCAGGTTATTAGGATCAAGTAAATTAGAAATTCCAAGAGTTCAGTCAAAGCAAGGTGAATCTGCCAATTCCTTCAATACACCTCCCTCCAAACCACTCCCGTCACTGCTTATTAGTAAAACAAATACAATGACTGCACAACAACTAAGCACAAAGCACACACACCACGACATTAGACCTAAAGAAATACATATACAAGGAAGCTAAATCGTCTACTATGCCTTTAAATTGGCATAGTTAGCATTAAAATACATCAGAATTCCATCTTGTTTTTTTCTGACAGCTCCAAGCTGGTCATGTGATTTGCTGCTAGCATTCTGATTGGAGGATCTCAAAAAATGCCAACGGCTGGTATAAAAGATTCAGATGCAGTTTTGTTTCCCATTTTCAATGGGAAAGTAGACAAGCAACATCGCTAGTCAACATTGCAAGGAAACATTGCTCTAAAAGTTGCCCTGTGTATCATCACTTTAATTCACACCAGCTCTCACTACGTGAAGAAGTAAATGCTAAGTGGCAATATTAGAAACATTAACTTTTTTTTTTTACAATGACAACAAACGTGTCGTTCAATCTGGACATTTCAAACTGACACTGAATTCACTTCAGGCAAAATGACCAATCATCTTCATTTTAACAGCCAGTAAGCACTCACCAACACAAACATTGCCACGCTCCACGGCCTATACAACATAAAATTGGTCCCGTAAAGCACCCATGTCTCCACCACCATAATGTAAGTCATGAAGTTTGATTGAACACGGGCTTGAACCGATCCATCGCGCACTTCATCTATCACTGGGCCTCACTGAGAACGCATGTCTCGAGGGAGTGAGCCAGTTCATCTCGTGGAGCCATCTCTATTGACCTCCGCTGTCGCTGTAAAACAAACAGCCATCTGTAAAAAGCATCCTGACAAAATATTTACTGTGAATGACAAATGAGTGAGGAGGGGGGGTGTTTTTAGCTAGCCAAAGGAACGCTTGCTCACAGTTAACTGCCATTAACTGGCCTTGATCAAACTAAAAAAGAAGCTTTCTGGACATCTGTGGATTGAGATTGATTTATAACAAGCCGATAGGAGGTTTGGTGGCAAAAAAAAGAGATTGTCTGATGACAGCTATAACCTTGAGGTCTTGACCCCTATGTGAAGTCACCAGGATCGATTAAACATGTTTTAAGTTACATTTAGCTCTATATATTGACAAATTTTATGCAGAAATGTACATGTACGTCTTATATGTGCACTCCAAAATTTGCTCGCAGATAAATGCATTTAACTGTATAGGCAGGGGAAACTGACAAAAATATTGATGACTCATCATGCACTGCTCTGAGCTTTGTCCAATGAAATGCATATTCTAATCTGATTTCCAGAATATGTAACTGCTGATTTTGCATGAATTTTCAGAATGTGATTTGTGTTATTTGATTTTTTTTTTTAAGACTTGCCATTCTGAAGTGCATTATGTTAAACACTTGGACAGTGGGCCACAACACATTTAGAATATAATTAATTTTTTTAAATTGAGAAATAAATGTGCAGTAAGACATTGTTATAAGTCTATCAATACACGGATACAAATACACAAGATTTACTTTGGCTGCTTAAGACAAGTAAAGACTTGCATATCAGCTTGACATTCATATGCAAATTACTCACCCAAACCTCAAACCTGTTGAAAAGTGCTCTATCTGTAAAGGCTGAAGACAGGCCATTTCCATCCCAGTTTATGAGAGTAATTTGACAAGTAGCCAGCAAGCCTGGCCAGCAAAAGCGATCGAGCATTACAAATATTACACAGTATGGCAGCATGCAGCTTCGTCGGAGCCGCTGACTGGGTGTGATGTGATCTGTATGAGGTAATGGCGGGAAAAGGTAGTGAGGTAGTTTTTATGACCCTGGCTCGTGCCTCCCCTGCCTCCAGCTGACACTATCGCAGCTTAATGAGAATAAATGTGATTCCCGCCCCGAGATGTCCAGCCTGCACCTTCTTGCGAGCGTCTGCTGTTGTTCGCTTCTCTGGGAGGAGTGTGTGTTTAGGGAGTGGAGCACACGCTGTTGATCAAATGACCGCTAGTAAATCAAATCATTATGATGTCCCTCAAGAGAAAAACACATGGCTTCCATTCCTTTTTTTGTCATTTTTCACAACGAAGACGTCACCCTTTCTCAACTGTCCCCTTGAAGAGACAAGTAATGAAGGGAAAGGAGAGTGGATTCGGGGTTAACAGTTGTCCGTATGGATACAGTGACCCTGAGGCTCTGTTATAAGTGATTTACACTGGGCAGCGAGAGTAAAAATTCAGCCTGACTTCACCCGCTAGGTAACGTGCCAAAGTCACCCAATGATGATGACATCATCAAGGATGATGTAATTCAAGAATTCCAGACTACCCCTCATGCCTATTTTCAGGATCAGAAAACTTTTCCAAATGAGTAGCACGAGGGTGAAAAAAAATCCTAATACCTCAATAAGATCTGAAAATTTTATTTAGATGCCAAAAGCATTTAGCAGTGAGAAAACCCCATTCTTCACCTAAACCAAGGAATAGGTTCATGCAATTAAAAACTGGGCTACTATCTGGGGCTTAGCAACCATTATAGTATTACATAACTTTTGAATAATATAGCATTACACACTGCAAAATGTTTACAATGTTATTCTTATATATCTTTGAATGCAAAATCTATTTGAAATTTGGATGGGTGGTTTATACACTTGTATTTTATAAATCACCAAGGACCACAGGTTTCAACTAAAAATGAATACAGAATACTGTACAGATTGCATGCAATATTACAGAACAAATAACTGAGCAACTCACTGAGTCAAATTCTCAAGTGCAAATTTTACTGACAATAACACATAAATATATTTTTTTTTTAAATCAAATCCATGCAAACACATCTGTCTATAAATATAAAACAACTTACATTCATTTTAATTTTAAAGATTTATTTGCAATATTTAAAAGGGATTGTACACGCCAAAATGAAAATTGGGTGATACTTTTTTTTTTTAACATTGTGCTTCTAAACTTCAGTGGGATTCAGTGTTCCTTAAACAGAGTTCACTCAAAAATGAAAATTTACTCAATATTTACTCTCCCGCAAGTAGTTCCAAATCGTTATGAGTTTCCCTTTTCTGTTGAACACAATAGAAGATATTTTTTAAAATGTTAAAAACCTGTAACCATTGGTTACTTTTTTAGTAGATTTGTTTTTCCTACTAAGGTAGCCAATGGTTATAGGTTAACACTACTCAAACAAATCAAACAGGTTTGTAACAAGTAAAGGTTGAGTTAACCGTGACAGCATTTTCAGTTTTAAATGAACTATCCCTTTAAGATAACTTCTTCTCTATGTACTATCTGTGTATTCGATAACACTTTATTTGGATTCTAATAACTTTAAGAAACTTTCCAACTACATGTGATCTAGCAGTCATCAGAGTATTAGTGGACTGCTGTTTAATATCTGGTATTTTAATGGTCGCTATAAGAACTTTGCAAACTACACCCTACCCTAACAGTATACTATAGTAATACATCAATGAGAGCTAGTTGACATGAGAGTTACTTGTAGTTTGAAAAGTGTCTAAAGTGGACTAGCAAAATAAAGTATAATAAAATTTTCATTTTAAGTGAAACATCATCTGCACTTTTAAATCACTGTAAAATAGATTACTGCCTCAAATGCAAAAGTCCCTAAAATTTGAAACAAAGCTGATTGTTGAAGAGTAAATGTGGGTGTGTTTTTCTGGGGGTGTATAGGAAGCTCTCGCTCACCTCTGTCCTGAGGCTAACCCTCCCACTCACCCACCTCAGTAAGCATGACCCTAATTCAAACCATGTGCCTCCAAATTGAAAACATGGATTCAAAATGGAGTATTTGCTTTTTCACTGACTAATGTCTCCCAGGAGACACCTTCAGCCAGTCCAATTGTGTCAGAAAGAGGGACAAGGGGCAATGTTGAGTGTTCATAAGCCTTCAGTTAAATGCTCTTGCATGAGCTTAAGTGAACACAGCACTCCACATACATGTGTAGTGTGTTAGAATCCAATCCAAGACGATTTCTGACACGAAGACTTAATTTCAGAGCAGGCACCTGAATGCTGGTGTGTGTGTGCAATGTAAACTGTGAGATAAATTATCTTCTAACATTTGTTGAGCCTGCTGGCGTGTGTGTGCATGTGTGTGTGTGTGAGGGAGAGAGAGAGAGAGAGAGAGAGAGAGAGAGAGAGAGAGAGAGAGAGAAAGGGCCAGGGAGTGATTTGAGTTATAACGCCCAAACCCTAAGAAAATAATCCAAAAAGAGGATTGCTGTAACCTGATTTGCTTTCTTTACACAGCAATGGTAGAGAGAGGCGGGAAAATAAGTCATGGTTGTAAAAGCTGAATTTTGAACGACATATGACGTTTACATTTATAGGGCGTTCTAAAAATCTGTGAATTGCTGAAACTTGATAAAATGGTGTGTTATAGACAAAGCACCAATGACAAAAAAAAAAACACCAGCTCTTACAACAAATACATGATCCTGCACTCTTAAAAATAAATCATTTTTACTGGCAACTTTGGTTCCTTTAGAGATGCACTCTTAAAAATAAAGTTTATTGGAATTGATTGTTGCCTTTTGAGATATATGAAACTTTTCAAATTGCATAAGAAAGTTTTTTATTGTCTTCACCAATGTTAGGGTAACGTATTACAAGTAACGCGAGTTACGTAATAACATTACTTTTCTAAGTAACGAGTAAAGTAACGCATTACTTAAAAAAATTAAGTAATAATATTTGAGTTACTTTTTTTGAAAATGTGCTTGGGGTCGGGTGGTTCAGAAGACCCACCCCTCACTGACAAAGGTCCAGAATTTGTCCCATACATGAGCTCATTTGTCCTATTTTGACTGCTATGCCATCATAAATAGTGAAAATAACCCATCGAAAAAGGCTTTAAAACCAAGCAGAATCCTGGTGTGACTTCAGTTAATCAGTTTTGGCCAATGCAATAATGACATAAGCAAAGTCACCTTTCGCTACTGTATTGTTTTTAAATAGAGAAAGCATTTGACAAGTAACTTTTATTTTAAATCTTGGACCTTATTCTTGAAACATGACCAATAAAAAAAAGTGTGAAGCACTTTCACAACAGAGGCTAGAAAAATTATGAAGTTCTAAATTATTATTGTTATTATTATTATTATTATTACTATTATTATTATTATTATTGTTTACATTTTTTATTATTCAAATGGCCAAATTCTGACTGAGGAAAGTTGAATGTGCTGGCCAGTTTGTTATTTGCCTAATAAATTACAATAGACTACAGTTTTTAATTTGATGTTATATGATGTAATAAATTTGTCAAAAAGTGTGGTTATGATGACCATCCAACAAGCTAATTCAGCTAAAAATAGTGCTTATGTCACCTAAATTCAGTATTTAAATATCATAATTAAATAAAAAATGAGGCAAACACCTGCAAAAAGTACCACCCCTTTTACCAGGCTGGCCACGGGCCTGATGTATCACGCAGTCAAAAAGAGAATAGGTTCATTATTTTGAATTCATCGAAGAAAAGGAAAAAGGATTATAGTCTCAATGGACAGTGATTTTACTTAAGACAAATAGTACAAAAGTACCAAACACATTGCTTTAATCTTTCAATAATCTGTATATACGGCATGTATAGCTCTGGGGTAAGGAAGTTCTCAGATAACAAAGTAATGCAAAAGTAACTGTAATGCATTACTTACCATAAAAAGTAATGCGACTACTTTTTTGGGAGTAACTCAATATTGTAATGCATTACTTTCTAAAGTAACTTTTCCCAACACTGCTCTTCACACTAAAGTAATTATTTATGAACAGTTTACTCAAAGGTTCTTCTATATGAAACCTAACATATGAAACCTAACATATGAAATATGTTAAATTACACAAACCTTTCACCATAATGGAAAAAAATTGTTTCAATTTTTAAAAGCATTCTTCACACTATAGGAATAATAGCACTATTCGTTGAAGGATTCCTTGGGTAATCAAAAAGAGTGCTCAAAAACCTTGGGCTCGAAAGTAATCAAAATCGACATTCAGAACCTATAATCGATCAAATTTTTTGGGATGATTTTTTTTAATTACTTGAAAAAACCCCACTCTGTTAAAGGCTGTGGCTGATTTCTACTTCTGCGGCCACTTTGCAGCCACATCTGATCTCTGGTCAAGATGGACCCATTCTTGAGCCTTACTTTGCACTTCACTGACGATGATTGGAAGCTGCGCCAGAGATGCCTTGAGATGGCATATTTTCCATTACATTAAAATTATTATTTACATTCAAATATTTGTTTACAGAAGATGCAAGTTTAAAATATTATTTACAGGATATACAAGAGTTATTTTATGTAGAAGAGATACTGCTTATTTTATACTCTTCATATGAAAAACATTAAAAATAATTATTTTTTTTTCCAAAAGTGCAAGTTATTCATTTTCACTTTTTTACAAGAACAAAAGTGACTGTTGGTTTTAGGCAAGGTGTGTTTCAATTTCAGTTGTTCAACGCTGATATTCAATAAATAATCATAGATAAATAGATACTAATAAATAGATAGTAGATAGTGTGTGTTTCCTTCATTCATTTTAAAATCAAGTAATGCAACCTTCATTCAGAAATCTCTCATTTGTAATATGAGAGCAGATTTACTGTCCAAAACTTGTCAGTGAACTATGAGGGCAAAAAAATAAAATAATCGTTCGTTAATCATAGTTAAATCGAGTTAAAATGAGTTAAAAACTAATCGAGATTTTGATTTTAGGCCAAATTGCCCAGCCCTACACACACATCCTTTTAGAAGTGTACAGCAATTCTACAAAGAAACCCAAATGCACTTTTTTTATTAGATCCCTGGAAACTTTTCAAGCCACTTACAGGTGCTGAGCACAAATTTAGTCTGTGGTTTAAAACAAGAGTTTACAGTCACAGGCTCTGGATTGTGGTCAGATTAGTCAGACAACGATACATCATGTATACAGAATGAGGTTTCTTGATGTGAAAGACTCAATATAAATGTAAGTGAAATGAACAATAAGAACAGAGATTCTGCGCAGGTTGATTGACTTATGAGAAACTGACTGAAAGCTTGATTCCATACCCCAAATTTACATTCCCATGGTGATGCCATGGCAACCACAGGATGACCTCAGCATTGCATTGCATCATATTCTGAAGCAGAGAAAGAGGTTCTTCCCAATGCTTGACTCACGCTGATAATGAATCTCAATTGTGCGACTACAAATGTGTGTCATTCTTTTCACATTTGTAGTGCAATGCTTTTATAATGCAAATATGAAACCAATCACACACACACACACAGACAAAAAAAATTGTTGTTAACGCGTGACCCTGCACAGATGGAGTCAACTAAGGGGCAAATAACTCTGAAAGCCATTTACGGCTGCAGTTTAGACCCGAATTCATCCTAGTCCCTTCCAATTGGAAAAAAAGGTCAGAGTTTTGAATGGATATTCTGAAAGGTATTAACCTCAAGATTAAACCTTAAACTAGTTTGTATGCAAAACCACTACTCATAGTCTTAGGCGATCCTATCATAAAACAGATAGATTTTAACAGTAATTTTATAAAAACCTTCATTAAGAACATTAACTAAAGATACAAAAGTGTTATAGAATAGTTAATGTAAGAAATAAAAACTTTTATATATTGTATATGTACTCCACATGGACAGATTGTTAAAATGTGGTTTTTAGATTTTAGTCAGTTTTAATTGTTCCCAACTACAAAAATTTACAGCGGCCACAAATTCCTCATTAAAATGTTTAAAGAAGTGTTTTGATGACCCTTCTTGAGTGCAAGCCCAAAAGTGGCCATCAGTTTCCTGTTTTCTCATAAATGAGTAACTTACAAAAGAGTCAGAGGCCATTCTGATGGGAAATGAGTCTAATGAGAACATTACTGTCACACAACTTTCAGACATGAAAAAGTTATTTGGATTCGAAGTAAAACAAACCACAGTGCAAGAATTATATACTTTCAAACATACAAACAAAACCAAAATGTCTGACATTATCAGAGAATTTAAGCTTCAAAAAACATTTTATCATCTACAGTGCGTATAGAAAATCATCAAACCCTTGTGAAAATCTATACTTTTAATCACATTACACCCTGCTTTCAAAGGACCTTCGGGATAAGGTTGTAGAAAGGCACAGGTTAGGAGAAGGCTACAAAAACATTTCAAAGGCTGGAAAAGTTATTTGGAATGTGATTTGCTATCAGGCTGTATGACAAATAAAGTAATTGTTTGAAAGGGGGATGATGAATTTCTATAGGTACTATATGATTTTTCTCCCTCAAAATAACTTAATAAACAGTTGTCACAATATGTGTAAATTCTTTAACTGGCACTGCTGCAAATAGCCTTTATACTTATAGTACACTGAGATGGGCAGTAATTAGTTTAATTGTACAGCAAGAGTTGGTCAACTAATGACACTTCTTTCTTAAACAAGATATTTATTTATGAACTTAATGTGACAAATGGCTACAAAATATTTTGAGTTGACAAACGGCATCAGCTGTACCCATGCTGTTCTGCTGATCAAGAACGTTAAACTCCCAAAACTCAATATTTGGCTTTCCTAAAATGTTTTAGTCATTCTAACACTGTCCTAACAACATGCGACAGAACAGGATTCCAGTGACAAGCAATTTGTCTGTCCGCACCAGACATCACATGACAGAATAATTTAGAATAGTGCACTGTACTCCAAACGATATTAAATCTCTTTAAGTCAAAGTTCTAATGTCCATTTTCAAACTGTATGTTTGCTAGTTATTGTATTTTTAAGATCTTTTTTTTTTTTCTTTAGAAAAATCATTTTAAGAAGTAAACTGCTAGTGCTTTCAGTATGGCTATAAATGTCACATAAAATGGTATTTAAGCTCACATTTAACACTGAATAAAGCACATAATCAGCACCTGATGTGATCAGAAATTTTGCATCTTTCTGTTGTGGATGGTTAGGACAAAAACTCCTTTTATCATGGAAAAGATACCATTTATTGCATATTGCAGCATGACACATTGCATGTCAGACACGGTATAATCTCTTTTGGCCCTTATGATTCCATGAAGAGCCTTTAACATTCACGGAACCAGAATCAGACCTTGTTGTAAAAGTGTTACCTATTGTACTTTATGAACCTTCTGCAATTTAATTAGTTTGAAACATTTGTTTACTTTAAACATTTATGTACAATAATGCAATACATAAAAATAGAGTTGTTTTTTTTTCAACTTATGCCAGTATATCATGATAACAAGCCTCAACCTCAACAATTATCACAAGAAAATCTGATACAACAATCTGCCATCACTAAACCACCATCAACACATGCATACATTACACAATGGTGCAAAATGTCACATTTGAATAAAATCCCATTTTTTGAAGACAATAATGCTGTTTTCAAAAACTTTTCACTAGTTTTCAAAAGTTTGCATTATCCCCCTTAAAATGTAATTGTCAAGTAAAGAAAATAAATAAAAACTTTCACATTTTAGCTGAAAACGGTATCATGTGAACATCCCCTAAGACTGTAAAAATCTCCAAACCGCCAAAAGCACACAACTCACGACAACTCTCGTGACTTCATTCAAGTCCATTAGATTGGAGCAACAGGCCGTGATGGTGAGAGGTCCCACCACACCCTTCACAGCCTATTTTTAAGGCTCTCAGAACTAAAAATAGCTCCATTAATTCTGTTTCTTTAGTGGAGGGAGCATCTGGAAGGCTGAGCGTGGGCACCAGGGTTCGATAAGATCACTCATGGATGCGTCACCCTCCCTCTGATCGGATAATGAATCATACATTGAGAGTGAAATGTGCGGGAAAGCCCCGCAGTGAAACACAGTGGAGGTTCTATTCAGCGTGAGACTGAGCCATGAAGATAGTCGTCTAGGGGCCGAAGCCACCACACACACAGTGCTGGAGAGTACGGGGTCATCACCCACCCAGCTTTCACACACACACATGCACACGTGCACAAACACATGCACACACTTCCAGTCAGTCCCACCGCTCCCACAAGCACCCCAGAGTCTTCATCTGGCCGAGCATCAGAGGGAAAAGAAAAGACATGAATAGAATGAAAATGTGGAGGGAACGCTGTGGCCCCACAGGAATACACACATCATGTCTGCTGTGTGATGCTGCATGAGAAAACGGAAGAATTAGTGAGAGTGGAAAGAAGTAAAAAGCGCTGATAAAGAGCATAAGATTATGAGATGATACGAGAGACCAGGTGGAAGTTGTCGCTTTCAAACACTGTTCTTAATGTGGATAATTTACAAGTTATGTGTAATTTGTAAACTCGGCCCTCAGAAGTAAATTTCCAGAATCCTAAGTGAGTAGAATTTACAGTTGAAGGAAAATTTACCTAAACTTAAAGGGATAGTTCACCCAAAAATGAAAATTTCCTCATCATTTACTCTCTCTTACGTTTTTCCAAAACTTTTTTATTCTGTTGAACACCAAAGAATATATTTTGAAGAAAGAGGGAAAACCTGTAACCATCCACTTCCAGGAAAAACAAATACTATGGAAGTCAGTGGTTACCGGATTCCCACATTCTTGAATATATCTTCTTTTGTGTTTAACAGAAAAAAGAAACTCATAAAGGTTTGGAACAAGTGAATGGTAAATAAATGACTGAATTTAGATTTTTGGGTACACTAACCCTTTAAAATCATTGATTCATGTAATAATGCTTTATTTATGAATTGTATAGTTTACATTGTTGTTTCATTAATGTGAAACTTCATTGTTGTTTTATTGATTCATTGTGACAATATTTATATACAATAAAATATTCACAATGACAATATTCATAATTAATCTTTTTTATCATCATTATATATTGAAAAAACTGCAAACACAGCAATATTGTGAAATAATAATAATAATTATAAGTTATTATAACGGCGACATGGTGGCTTAGTGGGTAGCACAGTCCCAGCTGGGTCAGTTGGCATTTCTGTGTTGAGTTTGCATGTTCTCCCCATGTTGGCGTGGGTTTCCTCCGGGTGCTCCGGTTTCCCCCACAGTCCAAAGACATGCGTTACAAGTGAATTAAATAAGCTAAATTGGCCATAGTGTATGTGTGTGAATGAATGTGTATGGATGTTTCCCAGTACTGGGTTGCAGCTAGAAGGGCATCCGCTGTGTAAAACATATGCTGGATATTAACCTGGAAAATGAATGAATAAGTTATTATAACTTTTTATAATAATTAATAAGTTTAATAATAATAATTATATTACAATTTAAAATTTTTCTATATTTTTATGTGTTTTAAAATGTACTTTATTCCTGTACTGTAAAGAAACAACATTTGTGTGATTTTTATATTAATGTTCAATTGCCACTTTTAAATAATTTAATGTGTTCCTGTGTGTGTATTTATGAACAAACCCTGAGAAACACTGAGTACATTAAAAGCTGTAAAAACAAGCTCCAGGTTAATCATTACATATATTATTTATTTATTTACAATAAATTACTTTTTCCCATATGAGGGAAAAGTATGACGAAAAAATTTTAGCAAAAGGAGAATTCAAGGTAGCGATACACTCAAGAACAAGTCACGAGAAATATATTGAAGACTTAAGATTTAAGTGTCGCCAATATCTAAAAATACAGAATGTGCGAAAGTAACAAAGACACTAACGGACCCCCGACGGAACTGGCACTCTCCTCTGATCCTCCTCTCACACAACATTCATCCTTTTACTCATCTGTCTGGGTCTGCTCTCAACATGTCCCAGGAAGTGACATAATAGCCCAGCCATCCATGCCACTAGACTTCTGTCTGCAGCTCCAATGGCCTGTCAGGAGCCCACAGTGGTTCAAGCCAGACCTCCTCGAGCCTGAGGTTGCCGGGTTCAATCAGTCCCGTGGATGTGGATGCTAAAAAACAGCAAACAACAGCGTCATGAGAGAGCAGCCTCAGACAGTTAGGACACAAAATGTCAAACACTCCTTCAGAAAAGTTTGTGATGGACCTAGAGGAAGAAACTCATAAAGTATGCAGTTACTAAAACAAAAAAGTTTGAGAAAATTCAAGTTTGAAAAGTTGCAAGTAGTTTTCAGAAGAATAAATCCATTATCTGGTGTAGAATGCTTATTTGCAAAATTTACTTTACAGTTGAAATGGACAGCCACTTCAGAGGATCTTCGTAAACTAGAAGAAAACCTCCAATCTCCAATTCATTTTCCTTCGGCTTAGTCCCTTTATTAATCAGGGGTCGCCACAGCGGAATGAACCGCCAACTTATCCAACATATGTTTTACACAGCGAATGCCCTTCCAGCTGCAACCCAGTACTGGAAAACATCCATACACACTCATTCACACACATACACTACGGCCAATTTAGTTTATTCAATTCCACTAAACTGTCTTTGGGGGAAACCGGAGCACTCAGAGGAAAGACATGCAAACTCCACACAGAAATGCCAACTGGCCCAGCCGAGACTCGAACCAGCGACCTTCTTGCTGTGAGGCGACAGTGCTAACCACTGAGCCACCATGCCCCAATCTCCAATGGGTTTTTAAAAATGTAGGTACATTACACGACAAAATGAAACGTTTGTTGGTTTTAACTGACCGGTTTCGGTCATTTTTAACGTTGGAAATCGCGATAGTATTGTTTATTTACAAACAGGTTCAACTTTACGGTTAAGATGGACGGCCACTTGAGATCATATTTAAATAACTTAGTCGACGAAAGCCTCCTCCAATAGTTAAAAAAAACGAGTTACACGATCATATGAAACGTTTGTTGTTTTTAACAAACAATTTTCAGTTGTTTTAACGCTATAGTGTTATTTGTTTACAAAACTTACGTGAGGATGGACAGCCACTTGATGATCTTTGACTAACTTAGTAGAAGAAAACCACCTTCAATGGGATTTTTTTTTTAACTGAGTATATTACACGATAAAATTAAACGTTTGTTGGTTTTAACTGACCTGTTTGAATTGTTTTTAACTTCAGAATATTATTGTAACGAACATCCGAGCTAAGAACGAACTTCTCGTAGGCTATAAAAAAAGATGTAACGTAAGGGCCTGATTAGTTAATCGGCAATTGTTTGGATCGTTGTCATTCGCTATTGGTGGATTCTGTGAGTGACAGCTAGTCTCCATGAAATATAACACATCATTAGAAAATATATTGCTGATTAAAGATAAATAAATAAAACAAAAAATAAATCAACGACGTACGCGGTTAAATAACGTAGCATATAACAAACACTGCAATATTAAACAAAAAATACAGAGCTATATTGTAGGCCGACTAACATTATTGAGCTTTATTCAACACTTTTTCATCTGTTGGATAGTCTTCAAATGAATACTTTTAAAAATCTTTAAATTAAAAATTACTCACAAATAAGGGTATATTACTCACAAATAAGGGAACCTTCACATGTTTTTGAGACAGTTAAATGTTAAAGAGATGGCACATGCTGCCATCTAATGACTTTTTATCGGTTCTATTGTGTGAAGTCGATGAAAATATAAAATGTGTGTATAGGGCGTCCTCTACTGAGCAGACTTGGTATTGACAATCTCACAAATAGCCCTTCTAGTGGTTTTAACCTTTTTGACTGAACGGCGCTCCATGTCTTACACAGCATTTTTTTTTGCTGTACTGATAGGAGTATTTAGACATGAACATACTTAACCACAATTCGTTTAATAATTTCATAAGTTTCAAGAACTGCATGTTAATTTATGAAAACAGAAGAGAAAGAATTTCAGAAATAAATTCACTTTACATTTAAACTTGTTTGTCAAATTGTATTTTAAGTTTACATTCTTGTAATAATTATTCATATTTTATCAATTTAAATACTTTCAATTCATTCTGATGCATCATTGGAAGTTTTTGAAAAATTAATAGCATGTTATTTTAATATGCAATACATAACATTACAATCTATGCAACATGTTTGCTTATAATCAGAGTTGTTAAACTATTATCACTAGTGTCCAAATACGTTGTCTTGAAACATTTAAATTGTTTTTAACTGCTCCATTTCTTCAAACTAAACCCCACTTAGTTTGATATGCTGTCATTTTAATGCATTTGCATCCATGCATTTATAATTATTAAAATGAATTATCCAACACTTTTGGGGAATTTCATCCTCATTCATTTACATCACCAAAAAAAAAGTTTGTAGTGGAGCACAAGAACATTTATATTACATAAAAGCTGGTTTTGTGCACCATCTAGTGACAAAAGTTGAATCTACACCGATTTTACAGACAGATCATATTTGCACAAACAGCAAAATTGTATCGGTTTTGCAATGCTCAAACCTGGAATTCATAATCAAATCTTCAGAACTGCTTGGGTGGTTGTAACACTGAAAAAATGGTTTTTATTTTGAACATAATTACACAGTGATGTCATAATCAATTCAACATTAGTACACACAACACAAATTGCACTTTTAAACAACACACCCCTGCTCCACCAAATACACTCCTTTTGTTTATCAGGTGACAAAGGCAGCCACACCAGACCCATCCTTTTGTTTATCAGGTGACAAAGGCAGCCACACCAGACCCATCCTGAGGTGTGACAACCATCATCCCACCCGTGGAGTTAAGAGTGGATTCAGCAGCATCAGACTTGTTTTACCTGTACAGTCAGGCAAACACAAACTCATGATACTGGTATGTGCAAAGAGAATGTTGTTCTGCCATTCTTATGCATGCATGAGTACTGACTAATGCATATGATAAACAATACAGCGCTTAAAGCTGAGCATATACATGATTGCTCTGCAAAACACTTTTTTTGTGAGGTTCCACACCTTCATTTGTAATCTGAAACATCATGCTAATTTTACATTCACTGATGATTCACAGATAGTTCATGGCTTGTTTGTTTCTTAAGAAAAGTTACTGTCTCCTTATTTTTTGAGGTAGTTCCTTAGAAATCACAGTGAAATCTGCTGATCTTCAGATTTCAGGGAAGGAGTCTGAAAGCTCTCTTAGTCTGTGAGTGGACACGGTGGATGACAGATTGTTTTCATCTCTCACATGTGCAAGCAGGCTAATGACGATAAGTCGAAGACAGTCCCGAAGTTCCCTCAAGTCTCTGACCGAGTGAGAACCACCTTCCGCAACAGCCATTCTCAAGCATATGTTCTTCAGATCAATGCTGTCCTGAAAGAGAGGGGGAAAATAGATATAATTTAAAAAACGGCCCATAAATATAATCACACAGTGGTCATGTTTGTCGACACTTGACTAAAATGTTATTATATACATAAATACAACAAGTAAACCAAAAGTAAGTGCATTTCCGTGAAAAGAACAGATTGTTGTTGTCTACAATTTTCCTCATGCAGTTATTATGTAAATAATATTAACACCAGGATAATTCAAAAAGTACACATACAAAATGATTTCTTTTTTAATCTTCAAGCACATGAACATATTAGAAAAATGCATAACTTGTAATCAGATAGTATGTAATCTAGTTACAAGTAATCTAAAAGTAATCCAGAAGTACTCAGAATACATTTGCTGAAAATTAATTGAACAGATTACTCCAGTAGGCTACAGTTGTAATTTTTAGTAATAATAATAATACAGATTTATTATACATATGGGGCTGCACGGTGGCGCAATGGGTAGCACGTTCGCCTCACAGCAAGAAGGTCGCTGCTTCGGCTGGGTCAGTTGGCGTTTCTGTGTGGAGTTTGCGTGGGTTTTCTCCGGGTGTTCCGGTTTCCCCCACAAGTTCAAAGACATGTGGTATAGGTGAATTGGGTAAGCTAAAATTGTCCGTAGTGTATGTGTGTGAATGAGTGTGTATGGATGTTTCCCAATGATGGGTTGCAGCTGGAAGGGCATCCGCAGCGTAAAACATATGCTGGATAAGACCCCAGATTAATAAAGGGACTAAGCCGAAAAGAAAATGAATGAATATTATACATGTTCAATCACTTTCTGTTCTCATTTAAGGATTTTAGTTGTCGAATTAATCTGGCTGTTGAAAGAAAGGGCCATCACACACGTGGAAACTCCTACTGTTTAAAAAGCATCCCAGGATGCACCTGCAAAGCTCCAATAGAGACAAAAGAGGTCTTCTTTATCTTCCATGGCCTTATTTGTAACGTTGTAATGCTTTTAATCACACTAAAATAAAGTCCCAATCAATCCAACACATGTAACAGAGGTATCATTTAACAAGCGAGTCGTCATAGCACACATTACTCTAAATACTGCAGCAGAAAGAGTCGATAAACACCAAATCGTCTTACCTTACGCTTGAGCAAACTCTTCCCATAAGAGCCGTCTTTAATGAAGTCTTCTTCGATAGATATGAGCTGTGTCAGTATCTCGAGCAGTCGCGAAAGGCAGTTTTCCCGTGCTCTCTCCGCGATCGTCTTCAGCCTGCGGGGCTCCTTCATCACATCGCCCGGGCGAGCGGCCACTTTACCGGCCGCCAAAGCACCCGGACACCGGCCCTCTCCCTCTCTATTACTGCCCGTCCCGTGATCTCGCAGTTCATTTAGGATGTTTAAAGCATCGATCTGATGTGTTAGAGAGCAGAGCCCCATG
Source organism: Danio jaintianensis (assembly GCA_903798115.1). Lineage (NCBI taxonomy): Eukaryota > Metazoa > Chordata > Actinopteri > Cypriniformes > Danionidae > Danio > Danio jaintianensis. Next base: position 8,864,485 of record CAIGQV010019186.1, on the reverse strand, counting down.
TCTGTTACCTGGTCGAGGACGGACAGACCTGCAGTCTTGAGCACAGGCGCAGTTCTCAGATGATAGGCAGATGCGAGGCACAGTTGGTGTAAACAACAACGTGACAAATGACCGGCTTTAAGTGTGTTTCAGCTTGGTCAGACGGTTTCTGTAACGACTTCCCCATTGTTTGTGTTTGGAGTAAGTGACCACTTGCACGCACATGCAAATGTGCCCTTACAAAAAGAAAACCCGCAGGAATTCTGCAGGAATTTTATGAAGGAAACAAAATGTATGCAGGGATTATTCCTGCAGGAATTACAATCCTACAGGTCTATTAAAATATACCGTTCCAGCAGGATTATTGTGCAGGATAGATATGAAGTTGGAGAGATTTCACAATGAAACAATGTATTTTCACAAATTATTTTTTAAAACTGTAATTAAAAGTAAAAAAAATAAATAAATAAAAATAAAGTAGACCAAAGAAGAGTCCAATTCGCAGCAGGCGGTGTTTACTCCATTTTCCTAAAAAAAAAAGTAAAGAAAGTCTCCTGTAAGAGGTAGAGTTGGTGTAGGGCAGAATACAGTCAGTACATTATAAAAACCATTACAGCTATGGAGAATCCCCATAAACAACCAATGGACCCTTTTCACAAGACTGTTATGACGTGTTTAACGGTCATCAGCATCTTAAATACCTTAAAGTTTTTGATATTTAGATTTTTAAACATATGTACATTTATATGTATTTCTGTATTATATAATCTTTGCGTCAAATGACAAAAAAACGAATGATCGCTTATGCGAGGAGTATCTAATGAAGTGTCTATGGGGGCAGGACAGTAAATCTGACATTGTTCTCTCTTCTGGCTGCTGTTATCAGTCTCACACTATTTTCTTTTTCTGAAAGTCTTGATAACAACATTGTGGAGTTTTTCTTTTATTATTTCAGCAAATAGGATTGTAAAATAATGATTTGTTGTCCTCTTCCATTCACTGCGCTCTGAGTTTACCAACTATGATGACTTCTGCTGCTGAGAAACACGCAAATGTGAAAAGGGTCCATACAAGTGTGTGTGTGTGTGTGTATGTGTGCGTGTGCGTGCGTGCGTACAAATTATTACCTTACTCGTAACTTGTGCTCATCATTTAATTTTTCCCTGAGTCCTGCCCTGATAAATTTTATTGGTACATCTGGAAATTTCTTCTGTACTGTGTCTGTAAATTCTTCTCTAGCCTGAACATCCTCCTCCTGAGAGTTTATTTGTTCTCTAAAGAGAAATAAATACTCAAGTTGAAAATACATATCTTCAATCATGATTAGGCATGGGCCGGTATAAGTTTCTGGCGGTATGATAACCTTGGATAAAAATATCACGATATTGTGATTACTGCTCTAAAATAAGTTATTTTTAAATATCTGAGTAAAAAAAAACAACAACAACTTGACCACACAATATATTTTATTTTAGGCAAGATTTAAAATATTTTGGAACGGTAAACATGGCAGGCTAAATAATTAAAATAAATCATTGGTCTTCATTAGTTTCAAAAACACAGAGATTTCTTTACAAAACATAAAAAAACCTTTACTAATGTCTTAGAAATGGTATAGTAGATCATTTTAGTGGTTTTAAAAAAGTGGTTTTGTGACTTTTCCAAACCAACGTAAACCTTGAAACTGGTTATTGTCCCATGCCTACTCATGATCACAAGTCTTGATGTTTGCTGTACTTTTTGCCATCAGTGTCTATAACTGTGGCTGGTGAACTTTCATTCTCATAGGCAACATCCACAACATCCCCAGGTTCAAAGTTCTTTTTCAGTATGTCCTTTTTAGGAGCAATGTCATAGGTCGGTGGCTCCTCCCTCCATTCCACTAGGACCCATGTTTTGCCCATTTTCTAAGATAGATAGATATACTGACAGACAAACAAACAAACAAATACACACACACACACACACATATATACACACAAATATATATCATTCATTTATCTGTTGGCTTCAGCTGACTGTATCCATGACAACAGTTTTACCTTAATGTCAACCTGCCAGCAGGTAGTTTGCTTTCTTGTCCGGCCGGCGATCAAAATAATTTCTGAGGTAACAAAAAACTATATTAGCATCAATTATAAGCAGTGAAAATACAAAACAAAACACGGTTTATGTTAACAATGATAAAAAATATCATTTCATATAGTCATTTTTTTTATTAAGTTTTGATGTAATAGGCGGTAGTACTGGGTATAATGTTAGCAATGTAATAGTATTGTTAATGTGATCTCGACATCCAAAAGAAAAATAAGCATTTGTTTTGGTGTTACAAAGCAATTTACTGATTTAACCTTAAAACAGAGCAGTAATTAGAGCACTTTAACGATAAAATAACTTAAGAAAAGTACTTTACCTTCAGAAGACGGTTGGTGACCGTTGACTGACGTGCATTCGAATCGGCGACGTGAAGCGAGTCATCTCAATGAATCGAAACTTTTCTCTGAATGATTCATTTTACCGGAGTTTATCATGTAAACTACATTGTTACGCCAGTAGGTGGCGAAAACGAGCGTCTTTTTAAGTGTGAAAGACTCTATGAATCTGTAAAGCACAGATTTATTAAAACACACGTATTCCACGAACAAAGCATTTATTTTCTTAAAGAAAAAAGTCTGTTTATAAAGAATGTTTGTTTTAATGTGTCTACTCAAGTCAATTTTGTCAAATAATACACACACATACACATATTAGTAGTAGTCATTATTATAACTTAAAATATTGTAATTATAATATTAAACATGTATAATATAGACCTAGACCAGCAATCATTTATCTAATTTCCTTTTTGCATTTATATATATTTTTTATTTAAAATGTTTAATAAATGTTTACAATAAAATTGCAGGGCTGCACGGTGGCGCAGTGGGTAGCACGTTCGCCTCACAGGCTGGTTCGAGCCTCGGCTGGGTCAGTTGGCGTTTCTGTGTGGAGTTTGCATGTTCTCCCCATGTTCGCTCTCCGAGTGCTCCGGTTTCCCCCACAAGTCCAAAGACATGCGCTATAGGTGAATTGGGTAGGCTAAATTGTCCGTAGTGTATGTGTGTGAATGAGTGTGTATGGATGTTTCCCAGTACTGGGTTGCAGCTGGAAGGGCATCCGCTGCGTAAAACATATGCTGGATAAGTTGGCGGTTCGTTCCGCTGTGGCGACCCCAGATTAATAAAGGGACTAAGCCGAAAAGAAAATGAATGAATGAATAAAATTGCATCCAGCCAAACAGATGGGAGTTGGATTAAAATAGATAGCTGGATTTTAATAAATGAAATAAAAATGTATAGAAATAAAACGTAAAAGTGTACAGCTTATAGGTTCATGTATAATATTGAAACTTCTTGGATGTTTGCATAAATGCATAATTTGAATGGTTTAGAGTATTGGTTGATTTTTATAATTGAGATTTATAATCTATTCAGAAGTATACTTTTCATTATTTATTTATGTATTTATTTTTTGTTTGTTGTATTGTTTATTTGTTAGAACTCATTTTTTATTGTTACCAACAGTTTCATGAATTAAAATTACAGCAAGTGACAGAATTTCTTTCTTTCATTCAAATAACTCCTGCAAGTCCTGCAGGAATTATAAAATCCTGCAGGATTTGTTACTTGCTTGGATCCATTGTAAAACCTGTAAGAAATTCCTGCACATATTGTCAATGTGTCCTAAAGGATTTTATAATTCCTGCAGGACAGCAGCTATCCTGCAGGGGGGGAAATAAATCCTTCAGGATTCCTGCAAAAAGTACTGCATGATTTTAAAACCTGTAGGAATTGCCTGCACATATTGTCAATTTGTCCTGCAGGATTTCATAATTCCTACAGGATACCAGCAGGTATCCTGCAGAAGAAAATGAAAATCCTGCAGGATTCCTGTAGGTTATTTTTGTAAGGGTGACTTAATAGTCTTGCCTTCTTCATTCAAGGCATACGGAGATCGGTTAACTGGGGGTGGGGACACAGTTAATACCTGCAGTAGGTTATAAGGGCGTTATAAAGTTTTGTTTTTTCAATAGACGTGATTACTTGTATATTGTACAAACTGTATATTCTTTCACTTACCTTAACCCAATCCTCACAGAAAACTGGATGATTTTGTTATACTGTAAAATCTCCATATTTTACCATATTCCTACCCCTAAACCTCACAGAAAACTGTTAAAGGAAAAACAAACTCCAGAAGTCAGGATAATACTTTCCCTCGAATAGATTACTAATAGATTACATTACCAAATGCACGATTTTTCTTATATATGGTAAAAATTATATTCTATCCTCTTACCATAATCTATACCACTACACCCAATCCTAATAGAAAACTTGGCAAAACCTTGGCAAATTTAGAATTTCTATAAAAATAGTTATGATAAAAAAAAATAATAATAATAAAAATAGTATGATTATAAACCTTTTGATTTATGAGGGTACATTAAATGTCCTCAAACCATATTCACATTTTAATACCCATGTATTATATTTAACACGTTCTCTTAAACTACTCAAATTGGATTATGGATTACATTATGGATTGGATTACAAATGGATTACATTTTAAATCCTTAAATTAAAATATAAATTACATTGCTGGAAAATCTGAAGTAAGATTTTGCAGGTTGGTATAATAGAGGTTACAGGTCCTTCTACATCATGAGACCAAACTTACTAAAAGCTAAAAACCAGCATTACTCTAAGTCCAGCTGTGACCAGTTGGCTCTGTTATTTTTGTAACAATATAACTAGCAAAAGAAGAAGAAAACAGCTTTGTATCACAGGATGAAACCAATGTCACAAGATCACACGGATATGGTCTGAACACAGTGCTCATGTTGCAACACAAAATCTGATCAAATCTGATATTTCAGCTCAAATGAAAGTTCCAAGACAGCATTTCGTCACTGCATTAACATGTCAAGAATGAACACACAATTACCACTTCAAATTTCAAAAGTCATCAAATTTTATTCTACCCAGAATGATTTCTTTCTTATTTTAGTCATTTATTTATAAGCCTATAGATAATAAAACATCTTAAAAATTAAGTTAAACATGTCCAAACGTTTGAATGATTCACAAATATCCTGCCTCATATTCCTGTTTTTATTATAAGCAAGACGAAGCGTATTAAGTGTTTTCAGTGCAAATGCAGCTATCGTTACATTTATTTAATAAAGATTTAATTCATAGGCTACTGGGTTATTCATGCAATAAAATGAAACAACTCCAGTTCCAATCATACACTGAATGCTTTAATTTATCTGAAAGAAAATACAAAACAAATTGTGAATTTAACAGACTAGATTTCTAGTTTTACGCAACCTCTGTTCACATACTGCTTTTTGAGGAGGATTTAACTCAAACGCAAGTCAGAAACACTCTCTATGATATCTCGCATCTTTTCCCAAAGCCCGCTATTTAGTCTGTACTCTACATTCTCAATCTTATCAGTCTTATGCATACAGTAGCAACATTTATTACAAGAAGAGGGAATTCTGGCCTCAGATCAGGTGTCACATTCATTATTGGATTAGAGTTCAAGAACTGATCTTGGCTCAGAGTCCTACCCTGTCAACAGTGATCTTGACAACAGTCACTGATCCCAGATCAGCAAGCGACTCCCAAACATCGCCCATTTATTAGAAATGGATCACTCATGCTGAATTCATATTAAATTAACCACCAAGATAAATGAAAAAATAAAAACTCTGTGGCAAGGAAATGAATAGATTCAGTCTTAACTGGTGAAAATGAAAGACATTAAAGAGTTAGTTCACCTAAAACTTTTAATTATGTTATTAATTACTCATCCTCTTGTCATTCCAATCCCCTGAGATCTTCATTCATCAGACTGATATTTTAAATGAAATCTGAGTGCTCTCTCATCCTCCTTAGACAGCAATGGTCCCAACTTCAAGTCCACAAAATACCAAAAAAACAACCTCAAAAATAGACCATGTGTCTTCAGTGGTTCATTCAAAGAATTATGAAGCTACAAGAATAATTTTGTGGGCACATAAAACAAAAATAACATTATTCAACCGTTTCTTTTCTGAAGTGTCAGTATAGGGCGCATGTTCACAGGAGCACTGTGCAATTACATATACACTGACATAACTTCCTGTTTTTGAAACAAAGTACAGGTGCATCTGTGATATATACACACATAAAGAGCACAACTTTCTCATGAATGGGCAATTTTTACTGACAATTGTTGAATAAAGTCCTTTTTTTGTTTCATATGTGCACAAAAGAATTCTTGTAGCTTGGTAACATTACTATTAAACCACTAAACATAAAAATATGTTTTTAGGATTTTTGGGGGGCATTTTTCTGATATTTAAAGCTGCAGATCTACAGATTGATTTTAAAATATCTTATTTTGTGTTCTGAAAATAAAGGAAAGTCTCAGGGTTTCAGAATGAGGAACTAACCATTTAACCCACTATTCATCCAACCATTATTTTAACCAAGTAAACTTTGGTATTCTCCCCACATTATAAACCAGACTAGTTGTGCTGGTGTCTCACAGATCTTGCAAATTCCTGATCTTCAAATCCTTATATGAATATTGTACATCTAAAACACACAGACTGCATCTGTAATCTACACCACATGAATTCCAGTAGAAGATGACATGAAGATCAGATAAAAATTGCACAATATGTGAGAAACCCAACCACTCTGGACAGCCCGACTACACACAAGAAGCTACACTGTTCTGCTCCGTTAAGGCTTGCACGGGTCCTTTCCAATTTCGCCATTAAAAAAAAGCAAAGACGCACATTGAAAACAATGGGGGAAGACAACAGAAAGAGAGAAATAACTTTAAACGAATGAAGCGCATTAATCTAATTCGAATGGGTTTGGGTCAAGAAGAAACTTCTAGAGTTTATTTACAAAGCATTAGTGCTAGTGGTTCACACTAAAAGGGGTTTCACAATCTTCGTTTATTGACAGCACAGATTGTTGTCTTCTTGGTCATTCGGCTACTCTCTCTTTATCTCACACCCTATATTTCGAGTTACACATGGCTAGATATGGGCAGTTGAATCATGGTCCATGGGTGTTTCATTTAGCTGCAAACTAACTAAAGAGATGCTCTATGTGAACAGGAGGAATAGAAAACATCAGCTATTCGTCTACATGGTAATGCAATGGTGACAGAGTGGGATAAGACACCATTGTGAAAAGGTCTCGAAAATGGGAGAAAAGTTACAGAAGACATGCTTTTCCTCGGAAACCCTACTCAGTCCATTTCTATTGCCGTCACATAACAGTTTTCAGCTGACCAATAGACCCATCGGAGATCTACAGTGGTTCATTTGTTGGTTTAGGGGCTGTGGCGTGACCGCCTTTTCTCTGATCGGCTGGGCTGTTTGTCTTCCTCAACCGCCCGTGATGTGAAATTCTGATCTCAGAAAATCAGTCCAGGTGACTCAAGTGTGGTTATCCAAACTGTGAAGAAATAGCTACTGACGGGGAGGATTTGATATTGTTGATGCAGAGAACGAAGTGTTACAAAGCACTCCCGGAGATGATAACCACTAATGAAGAACTAAGACAAGACGTGAGCTTGTTTGGTTAAAAGAGGGCGGGGTTTATGTCATTAAAGGGGCGGGGCTAAAAAGGAGGGAAACGTGTCACATCGATCCGCAACTGAAAGTGCATCCTCTCCTATATTTCCCATTTAGTTTTGTTCATAAAAATTATTATAACGTTTACAGACTAGCATATTAAGTTATATCTATAGTTATATCCCTATATACCTCCCAATGCTGGATTGAAGAGATGTTAATAATTCATTCTTTTTTTTTTTCAATTACATTTTTGTTTTGTAAAAAGAAAGATAACTGCACACAGGGCAGCTCTGTGCCTGAGGCTGGACTGCAGGGTGAGCGTTACAGTGGCCACACGGTGTCGATACGGTGAAAATGTTGTTTAGTTCTCCTTCTTGGCCTCTACGTTGCCGTAGCTGGATCCCGTCTTCTTTACTTCAGTTACTCCGATGAGCCGGCGGACTGCTACAGAAGCTGCGGAGAGAAAAACAGTGACAGGGATTAGAGCTGCACGATATTGGAAAAATTTAACATTGCGATATTTATTTATTTTGCGATATATATTGTGATATGAATACAATTTCACCAGATGACTTAATATCTCTATTTGGAAAGAATTTATAATGTTAGATCAATTGGGATGATTCTGCAGTGGAAATGCATCTTCATAAAATCTAATAAACAGTCTTTACAATTTTTGGGGTCACATTTTCGTTGTTGTCTGTGCTATTTGCAGTGCGTTTCTGTATTTGCATGTGTTGTGAGTATTTTCATGCACATGTTTAGTCAGAGATTGATGAAATAATGTTTACTATTTGCATCTCCATAAAATCTAACAAACTATCTATAAACTTTTTGGGGTCCCCTGACACATTTTCGTTGTGGTCTGTGCTATTTGCAGTTCATTTTTGTATTTGCATGTGTTGTGAGTATTTTCATGCATAACAATCTATAAATACAATCAAGAAAAAGATACAACTGAAATGAAGTGTTTTATAGCTTCCAGAGTCTAACAGTATTCAAGTACAGCAACTGAATGATAAAAATAAAAATAATTCAATAAAATTAATTGTAGTTAAGGTCACAAATGGTATAATTTCTTATACCTGAATGATTTTAAAATCATTATACAATCACAGGCATCAAAAACACGTGCAAATAATAAATTGTGATACAAACTCAACATTGCATATATCCTGCGATGTGACTATTGCGAATGATCACATTGCGATATCGATGCTGAAACGATATATTGTGCAGCCCTAACAGGGATTAAGAATTAAGAAGTGCAAGTAATTCAACTTGATGGACATTTAGCAAAAACACGTATAAAGGAATTTCTCTTATATTAAAAAAAAATGATTTATTCTTCCATTCTCTTAATTTTTACTTCATTACGTAACAAATGAAGATTCTTTTTCTGCCAAAATAAGTGCATTTTAATTTGCTAAAATAAAATGTAAAAATACTTTTGAAGGGCTACAACCATTTAATTAGTCAAAAATGATACTGAAGTAGCAATGCATAAACTCTGTTTAGCTGATATCAAATTTAAATTTCAATATAAAATATAGATACACAAACACACACATATGGATATGGAGACCAGTATAATTTTATGTGATTGATAATCACAAAATCTAACATCTAAAATTTCTAAATTCTTCTGGTATTTTGTTGTCTGAATAGCAATAAACATGGCACCTTTTTGGTTATTTTACAACTTTTTGGGGGTTATTTCTTTTAAATTTGCCAAAAAGTGTCACCTGTTTTCAGTATACGGAATTAAATAACTACAAATCAAAAATACAGAGAAACTGAGACTTTTCCATAGTGGTGTATGCATATATAGTGGGGAAAATAAGGATTGAACACGTCATGTTTTTTCCTGGGAATAAGATTTCTAAAGGAGCAGTTGACATGGAATTAAACCAGATTTTGTTAAAACCCCAACCATTACAAATATAAAAATAAAACAAAACAACAAAAAATCTGAAAAATGAGTTGTGTGTAATAACAATGGAACGACAAAAGGAGAAAGTACTGAACTACTGAAACGTTTTTAATACTTTATATAAAGGCTTTTTTGCTGATGGCAGCTTAAAGACGCCTCTCATATGGAGAATGAAGTCAAATGAATTGCTCAGGTGTGAGTTTTTCCACAGACTTCAATGGAGTGTAAAAATCTTGATGTTTCTGTGGGTCTTGTCTATCAAATCTGATCTTTAATTTGTATTTTATATTGGATTCAAGTCAGGTGATTGGCTAGGCCATTCTACAGCTTGATTTTCTTTCTCTGAAAGCATCTGAGAGTTTCCTTGGCTGTGTTTTGGATCATTGTAATGCTGAAATGTCCACCCTGGTTTCATCTTCATCATCCTGATAATGTAGATGTAGGACTGAATCAGCTAATATTAATTTACAATGATGAAGGGCAGAGCGTTGCTGAATAACTACTGAGAGATTTAAGCTGCTGTCTGGGCTTTCACTGCCTTTCTACACCTCCCTTTCTTTATGAGTTCAATACTTTTTACCTGCATCATTTCATTTTATTACACATTATTTAATTTGTAAACTAATTAGATTTGTTTTCTTTCCATATATGGATTTCTTTGGTTGTTACCAACATCCGGGAAAAATTTCAAGTCAATGGCACCTTTAGAAATATGGTTTCTGAGAAAAACGGTGATGTGTTCAATACTTATTTTCCCCGCTGTATACGGTATATATAATTTACATATACATAATGAGTTTAATTACCTAAATACACAAATTTAACACTGACACAACTCAACCAATCCCCACCCCTTTAGGGCAGAAATTATTTAAATTCAGATTATTGTGACATCTACATTCCTGGAAGAACATCCATTTGAGTGACTGATACCGATGTAGAGAATAACTCCCTGTAGTAATTCATGGGATTGATTAGGAGTAAATAACACAAGCTTCAAATAATTATGACATCACAACTGACCGACAATAAGGAAGATCATGAAGCCGATGATTAGGAGGGGCGAGCCGCTGACAAACACATCCCAGGCAAAGTTAATAAGCGGAGAAAGCAGGACAGTAGCCCAGAACAGGAAGTTCAGCAAGGTCCAAATGCGACGTTTGGGTATGATTGTTGGGCCAGGATAACAGCCCTCCTTCTCATAGTACTCTTGTAACGCATCCTTGAAAAAGAGAATTGTGGGATTAATTGTAGCTCACACCAATATTATAAATCAAATTCATTGTTTATTTAACAGAACTGTTCTCAAGAATAAGACCGCATACCAATTTGCAAACTATCCATCCTAAACTGTATTCAAAAAAATTGTGTCCCAAGTCGTAGTATGTTTAATGAGTACTCCAAAGTTTCCTGCATTCTCTACAATTTCACATATAATTTGAAGTGCAGATATGTGCACAATGGCTAATATTACCCACAGCATAGTGCACATTGTTCAAGGATTTGAATAGTACTAAAAAAATTGGTGTGTCCCAATTTGCACATTTTCAAAAATATAATTAGTATCATCATATGTTTCTGGTAGATTTCTGGTTCAGTTCATACTAGGGCTGCACGATATTGGAAAATTGCTATATGTTGTTGTGCCGTGATATATATTGCGATATGAATATAATTTCACCAGACGATTTGAATAGCTCTATTTGAAAAAAGGTTTCATTAATTTAGATCGACTGGGATGATCAATTCTTTTTCAATGCAATGCATCTGCATAAAGTTTAATAAATTACAAGCAAAAATAAATAAACAGTGCTTTATGGTTTTCTGGGGAGTATAACAGTATTCAAGTACAGAAATTGAACCATCAAATGTAAAATAACATGGTCATCATTCAATAAATAATAAAAAAAACAATGTAATATCTTTATCTTTTAATCTTCAATGTGACTATTGCAGATACACATTGCGACATCACGATATATTGTTCAGCCCTAGTTCATACTCTCGCTAATATTGCCCACAATACATTGCGCGCTGGACGTGAATTTGATTAAAACTACAATTTTTTTATATAAAACTACAAACATGGCAGCGAGCGAGACAAACGGTTAAGTGGGCTGGCCTTGGTAAAAAAAAACGTTTCAATGATTGTTAATTAATGGAAAACAAATAGAAAATGTTTATTTCACGTTTTAAACGTTATATTTCATCTGCAACAACATTGTTAACGTTTATAAAGAGACACGTTTCGTAATTAACTAGTCAATGCATTAGTATGAAAACACCTGAGGAGATTTCTCTTCATGAAAGACCCGCGAATGGCAGATTTACATGCTGCTTCCTCTTTAATACGTTAGGTGATTAATTATAAAAGAAATGTAGAGAATGTGAAAAGACGAAAGGGCACATACAATAACTAAGCAAAAAAACAGTCGGTTAATGGCGTCATTATCCCAAAGATCGACTACTCTTCTGTTCACACTACAAGTACGTATTTTTCCTTCACAAAAAGAGTACACAATTTTATGTAATAGTTTAATAATGTGAATTACGACGCAGCATAAGCTTCAAACCTTCTCTTGGTAGAGTTTGTGTAACCAATCGGCGCACTCTTTTTCATCGTCAGGAATCTCCTCAACAGAGAAGCGCCTGTGAACAGAAAAGTGAAGGTTCATCAGTGCAGCACAACACACTCCAATAGAGGGCGCCATAACTGCATGCAGAACAGCAGGGGAAAGCTTAACCGGGTACAGATCCTATTAGTCACAACCTTAATCCAAATATTTCAGGAAAATCTCAGGTCAGCAGTAAGATGCACAACATTCCAAAGTTTGTGTCTAAAATGTGACCGTTTAATGTGAACTGGACAGTCTAAAACACGTATGATGATCCATCCATCTTCAATTGATATTGTACTTTATTATATATAGTGATATTAGTGAACTGGGAGACTCACCTGACACTCAAGTCTGCTTTGTACTTCTTCCCATTGATAATCCCCAGCAGAGTCGGGTTCTGTTTGTCTTTGAAGTTCAGCGTGACATCATAGACTGCTTTTACTGTTGAAACAGAACAAACAACTATATTTTAATGTGATATAATGGCATTTGTTGCTTTAAAAGAAGAATTCCCACATGAAAACAAATGCTATAGGAATTTATAGTAAATGCTAGTGCTTTTGAACCATACTATAGCAAAGTGTATTATACTGTATTTATTACTGTTAATAAATGTTACTGGTAATGTTATATTACTGTTAATAAATGCTACAGCACAGTGTAGTATTAACATTGAACTGATAAACTGTAATAAATACTGTAGTATAATTTTTTTTTTTTACTACAGTAAACTGGTGTAGTATAATATACTATATAGTTGTTGAAAACATAGTACAGTACTGGATAATTTGTTAATATTAACAGTTGTATTACCACAGCAACTATAGAATTACCACAACAGATTAATTCAAGTTCTTTACTATAAAATGGTTCAAAAACACTATGTACTATAAGTTACTATAGTATTTTTTCATATGGATTTACACACACACACACACACACACACACACACACACACACACACACACACACACACACACACACACACACACACACACACAAAATTATTTAAAAAAAGAAAAATCTGTAATAATTTCCACATTCTCATGTTGCTTATCCTCATGCTTTGGTTCATACGATGAACGTCAAAGTCACCAAAAAGTATATATTTCTAACCATTTATTATTTTGACCAATGGAAATTTTCTGGAAAAAGATGATTCAATATGCTTTAATTAAAAAACAATAGTTATCAAAGTTTTATAGAATAAAACAAATATCAAATATTAACGTTAAAGGTGCAGTATGTCAGTTTGACACCCAGTGGTTGAACTAGGTATTGCACGCATGGTTCAAAACACACGCAAGCACAGATTGTCAGATTGACGACATCAACATAAGTGTGCCTGACTATCGAGCCTAAAGGCTGATTTAAGTCGTGTTCTAAATAAAAGCAACGACACGCGATAGAAGGAATATTTTTCATATTAAAATAAGTTTTTGTCCTAACAACACCTGAAATTTATATTTTAGAAACAGCTTCTATTTCTTGCAGCTGAACAACAGAAAACTGACAATGTTTACCTCAGGTACACCTCATGTGCTTTATTCAGTGTTAAATGCTAATAATGTGAGTTTGAATGCCATTTTACATGACATTTATTGTCATACTACTGAAAACAGCAGCAGATAGTTTACCTCATAAAATGAAAATAAAATAAATCGTTTGAAATTGAACTTTAAAACTGACTCAGTGCAAGCCAACACATATCAGGGATTCAGCATCTACATTTAATAATGGTAAAGAGGTTTAATATGTATTCATTAGATTATAAACCTTACCATTTAGTTGGAGTGCAGTGAGTGCACTATTCTGTGCTTCTGAATGGCTGTATTTAAATTTCTGTGGTGTTGTCTGGTGCAAACAGCCAAATTGCTTATCACTGCAAATCTCCTCAGGTAGCGTGTTGTTAGGACACTTAGGACAATGTAACCTGCTCACCTAATGTTATCGTTTGTAATATTTATATTATTTGCTAATTAATAACCTCATTTCGGAGGTTGCTACTGTCCACCAGAGGTCGCATTTCGGTCGCGAACACATACTTTAAGAGCTTTTCTGACTGAATGAATGAAATACGCGGTTTCTTACCCAGGCAACCCGGGGTGCTGAAATATAATTGGCTAAACTGGCAGTGGGCGGGTTAAAAGAACCAAAACAAAGACAGTCGCTCCGGCACGTAACTCGCATTTTCAAAGCAGAATATCTGACTTCAGCATTGTTTTTCAGATAAACAAGAATGTTCACTTAGCATGTTTCTTAAATATCTGCAAACATATTATGGTATTTCTATGCTTTAGAAGAGTCAAAAACTTACATACAGCACCTTTAACATCTTAAACACAAACTTAGTAAATCTGAGTGAAATATCCTCTCTTTTTCTTTACAGAAAACATTATTTAAGTTCAAAGGCCTGTGAATAAATTAAATGCATGGACACTTTTTTTTAAAATAGTTTACTGTAATTGCATGGACAAGTATGACCAGCACATTCTTAAAAATATCTCACGTTAGAAAGAAGAAACAAAATAAAACACATTTGGAACACATAAGTGCCGGCAAATGACGATAATTTGTTTGTGGGTGAAGTCTGAAAGTAAATAATGTTTCTAGCGTAATTATAGCTTCAGAGCAGCAGATATTATTCAAGACAGGATAAGAGGGGTCGAAGCTCAGCAGAGTATGAATTGAGGGCAATTGGTATGAAAATCAGGATGATGAAAAGCAGCACAGCGTGTCTGCACACATTCACAATACTCCATCTGCAGTCAAATCAAGTCCGCGGGTGCATCTCAGTCACCTCATTAGAGGAAACAACAATCTTGAAACAAGTCATTTGCAAGTGACGCCCTGCAAACGTAATTACTGAAGAATAGCATCACTGAACAGAACCAAAATACTTGACATAAATCTAATAGCTTTTTGAATAGAAAGAAATAAATACATTTATTGACCAAGTATGCATTAAACTAACTAGTGTTACAAAAGATTTCGGTTTGGAGTACAGGTTGTTTTGAGTATGTTTTTATCCATAATGTGTTCCTGATTTTTATGTTTATACATTGTTTGCATACTTTACCACAGTTGAAGTAGATAAGATGCATTATTTGTCAAACGCAGTCATATTTTAGACTTTTTCAAGAAGCAACAGAAACACTTTTCAATTAGAAATGTATGCACTACTCAAAAAATGGTACCGTATGTGAATTAATGTCAACACAAGATAATACTATTTAAATATCAATAAATAAAGTGTAAACATAACACAATATAACATTATGCTTACACGAAAAGTGTTTTTAGTGTTAAAAAACAAATTTATGCAGTTGAAGTCAAAATTATTCGCCCTCCTGTGTTTCTTTTTTTCTTTTTCAAATATTTACCAAATGATGTTTAACAGAGCAAATCATTTTTCACAGTATTTCCTATAATATTTTTTTCTTCTGGTGAAAATTGTATTTGTTTTATTTCGGCTAGAATAAAAGCAGTTTTTAATTTTTTTTTGATTGTCTCTAGAACAAACCATCCTTATACAATGACTTGCCTAATTTACCTAATCAACCTAGTTAAGCCTTTAATGTCACTTTAAGGTGAATGCTAGTGTTATTACTGCGTTGTTTTGGTTTGTGTTTTTTGTATTTTTTTGTCTGTTGTAGGTTGGGGCGTGACTTCAGCGCACCTGGGTAGGGTTGCACCAACTGTTCGTAAGTTCTTTTTTAAACTGGAACGTAAAGTCCACACTAGGGGCTTCGTAACTACTAGCTACTTTGTAACTAAATTTGTTCTTACTTCGGTTGCACCACATGCTATTAAGGCAAACCGTAGTTAGTAGGTCGTAAGCTCTCCGTAAAGTCATGCACAGTCACATTGAATGACGTAATATCCAATAAAAAGCATTAAATCGTTAAACTGCTTTCAAAATTCTGCAACTAATGCATCTCTATATAACTCTCCTATGAAAATTAAATGATAAATTACATTTTTATTGTACATTACAGTGAGTCACTAATAACAGACTACGCACACACCTGCATCGCGAGCCGTGAATGCACGCGAAATACACATGAAGTTATCAAAACATTAAACTTGAATTTATTTATTCTACACGTGAAAGAGAAAGAGGGCAATAACTCAGTCATGAAGAGATTCTCGTTTTAATTGATGGATACAATTAACACAAAACACTCATTGAAAGATAATTAAACTCTTCTTTCACAAACCGAAAAATGCAAGATTTGGGAGGAAATTAAGGCTGTGAGTAGAGAGAGAGCATTCTTCATAATTATCGTGAGCTCCTCAATGTAAACTAATCTTGCCGTTGTCTCTTTTCTACCTTTATACATGGGGGGAGGCTGCCGTAAATATTTAGTAGGAACGTAGCGTTACGTTTAAACTAAGTTCAGTGCTGCAACACAAAAATATTTAGTAGTGTGTAAATTGTAACTTAGTGTCCCCTTAAGTAACAACTAGGCTACGTTTTAACTTGCGCACTGCTGGTGCAACTGGCCCCTGATGATCATGATCGCTCTTATTTAAACGCAGTGCGAGAGTTTGTCGGGGCCAATGTTCCTTCATTGTTTGGGCAGTTGGCCAGAGCTGCGCTCCAAATTGGGCTTTATCTTTTGTTTTGCATCCACGCACTAGCACTGACAACACTTACCGCATCCATTCACTTGCCTTTCACACTGATTGAACATACTGATACTGATGTTTTGCTTATGTTATTTTCAATTATGTTAGAATAAATATTATGCTTGACTTTATTTTGCAGTGTTTGATGTTACATCTTTGAGCCAGGTGTAACACTAGTATCTTGAAAAATATCTAGTAAAACATTATGTACGGTCATCATGGCAAAGAAAAAAGAAATCAGTTACTAGAAATTAGTTATTAAAATTATTATGTTCAGAAATGTGAAAAAATCTTCTTTCCGTTAAACAGAAATTGGGGAAAAAATATAAAGGGGGGCTAATAATTTAGGAGGGCTAATAATTCTGAATTCAACTGTGTATAACGAAACCTTCCTCACCATTTACTCACACTCAAGTGGTTCTAAGCTTATGAATTTCTTTTTTCTGCTGAACACAAAACAAGATATTCTGAAGAATGTTGGGGAAAAAACACCCACTGATTAAACTAAATTAAATTATTACATTTTTAATTCAATTTAAATTATGGGACATTCTACCAGAAACGTACATTATCTGTCCCTGAAATCAAAACATAAATACAGTGAATAAAATGTATTTCATCCCAAAAATTTCTAAAATGGACTGATGGTTGATTTCTGTGAGTTGTTCTGTAAAGGAATATGTCATTCATTTGGTTCTCAGATTTTTGTTCTTTATTAAAAACACTTTACAAATGTACAAACCCTGTCATTGTCCTTGTCCTCAGCCCAATTGAGCCCACAGCTTTAAATGTTTTGTTATGCTAAAAACTCTTATTTAGAAAAAAAACTTCATTGTATATATAATACAAATAAATGTACAATTGTCCCCATGTTTCTGTCAGTCCTGTCACATTTGCATTAAATTTAACATAAAATGTGTGCAATACACCTTTAAGGCTATGACTCGGATGTGACATCATTTGACGGAGAAGAAGCTGACTGTGATCAAGGATGCCTTCTATAATTGAATTGTATGATTTTTTGCTTGTTTTTGTCAAGCTTAAGTCAGGCCCTGTCACATTTTTTATAAATGAACATGTATGTTTCTGGTAGAATGTCCCTAATATGTCACAAAAATATTTCTTGTTTAAGTCTTGCTTGGAATTATAAAAGATTTCATTCAGAACAAAAAGTCTAACAGATACCAAACTTCTGAATGGTAGGGGGTATGCCTAAAAATAAAGCCTAAACTCTCTATATAGTCTATATTTAGGGAGCAGGTGACAGACGGAAGAGTCTCTCGACTACTGAGGTGCCGAATGCTCTGGGGTTTTTCTTATGGCAGCGAGTCAAGAGTTTTCTGGGTACATGTGTATTCTAGGAAGACATTAGTTATCACCATAACCGCTAACAGCATAATGTTGCACCCTGTCTAGGGTCCCTGACATTTGCACTTGAGTACTTGAACATTATTGAACATTATTGGTGGGGGCAGTCGTGGCCTGGTGGTTAGAGTGTTGGACTCGTGATCCGAAGGTTGCTGGTTCGATACTCGGTACCAGCGGGAATTGGGGGTGGGGGGAGTGAATGACCAGCACTCTCCACCACCCTCAATACCACGACTGAGGTACCGAGCAAGGCACCGTTCCCCCAAACTGCTCCCCGAGCAGCCGCAGCATGGCTGCCCACTGCTCCGGGTGTGTGTTCACGGTATGTGTGTGTTCACTAACTGTGTGTGTGCACTTGGATGGGTTAAATGCAGAGCACAAATTCCAAGTATGGGACACCATACTTGGCCACACTACACTACACTTCACACTTCACTTCACTTCACTTATTAGTGGACAGCAGGATTACGCACATCCACAAAAGCATTTGAAGAGCGTTTAATAGTTTGGTGTATGTTTGTACTGTACATACATTTTTTGTTTTAAATTTTTTCTCTGGGATGACTGACCATTTTCAAGAAGCAACAAACACTTAAAAAAACTGGCACCATAAGTACATGAATAAATGTCAACACAAGACAATACTACTTAAATGTCAATAAATAAAGTGTTGGTAAACATAACACAATATAACGGGATGACTTAAGTTTCACTTAAGTTTTCTCTCTGGGATGACTGACCGCAAGTTAAGAGTATAGTTAAAGTTAAAGTACAGTTCACCCCAAAAAGGAAAATTTAGCCATTTACTCATCTTCCACTTGTTCCAAACCTGTTCAAGTTTCTTTCTGCCATTGAACACAAAGCAAGATATGTTGGGAAAAAAACAGCCATTGACTTCCATAATATTTTCTGTTCCTACTATGGATGCCAATGCCTGCTTTTTTTTTCCCAACATTCTTCAGAATATCTTGTTTTGTGTCATAAAAGTTTAGAACCACTTGTGTGTGAGTAAATGATAGGAATACTATTCCTTTAAATAATAAGAAGTCCCAGCCCGATTAACCTACTGCATAATGACCACAGACCAATGATAGTTTGAGGATGTTTACCAGCCAAAGTGATTTTTGTCGGAAAGTTTGCTTTTGGACAGAAACAAACACTACACCGAATCTATTCTACAATATCACACATATTGGTGTAAACTGTGTGTGACAGTGACGAATTGTGTGCAAGTGTTCGTCTGACCTGTTCCCTTCAGGCATTGCAGTGTGGTGGTGAATCCTTTGGTGCGGGGCAGCAGGTGGTACTTCAGTTTGGGAAGGCCCTTACTCTCGGCCACCTGCATGCTGATCTGGTGTTTCTTTTCCGTAAATCTCGTTCCTTCACAGTACAACAGGAACTGCCAAACACGCGCACGCACGCACACACACACACACACACACACACACACACACACACACACACACACACACACACACACACACACACACACACACACACACACACACACACACACACACACACACACACACACACACACACACACACACACACACACACACACACACACACACACACACACACACACACACACACACACACACACAC
>CAIGQV010019186.1:8825928-8844617 GCA_903798115.1 Danio jaintianensis | reverse complement strand
GCTGCCCCGCACACACACACACACACACACACACACACACACACACACACACACACACACACACACACACCAGAGGATTGTAACTCTCAGGTCAGTGTTAAACAGAGTAATCCTATCACTTTGTAATCTCTGGCTCTTGTTGCCAACGGAAACTTCCAATCGGACCATGGTATAAGTGACCTCGCAGGTGGAGTTACATGGCTGTCTAGTAACACTGACCCACATCCAAACAAAATAAAAATAGAATGAATAAATATAAATAAACTCACTAAACTACATTTCCCAAACAGCACTTTAGCTGCATCTGAAATAGCATACTTTATAGTACGTCCAAATTCATAGCATTCACAAAAAAAGTCATATATATAGTTTAGAATGAGGTTAGGCATTATTTTGAGTTTATATGACAGTATTGTTTGAAATTTTATGATATGAGGTGTGATGGAAATTTTTTATATTGATGACTGACAATTATATATTGATATTATAAATTGATTAAGGTTTTGCTAAAGTAAAGATCAAATGCATGATCATTGGGCTATTACAGCCATGTGTAAACTACTGGTTGTTTAAGAGTTAAGGAGCTGTAGAGAAATGCTTATCTAAAACATTGTAACATTGTCTTTAAAAATGCCTGTGAGCCCATCCTTGGGATCCTTTTGCTCACAGAAGCTCTGGATCATTCTCCAGAGAATTAAAGCAATTAAAAGACAAACTTTGTCTGACTTTATTCAATTTCAGTCTTCTTTAAAATGTATTCCTTGTGAACAGGAAGAAAATAATTTGCCATTACAGCAGTAAAACCATTTATATTTATATTGATATTCAAGTTTGATAAGTGCATCTAAAAAGCAGAAGAGTACACAAAGGCTGTGTCCAAAAGCTCTAAAATGGTGCCTTCTGAGGCAGTATTCCAGGCATCAAGGCACGTCTGAATCTAAATTCTGCTTCACTTCCTGTCTCGGGAGGTACCTTCTACTGAGTGAATTTTATAGCAGAAATGATGTATTTTTGCTACCTTTGATATCCCACAATCCTGTGCATCCTATTTCTGACAGTTGAGCTAGAAAGCTAAACAGGACATCTCTAAGGGCCACTTATGTGTCATTTTGTGTGTAAATGTATGTTTTTGACCAATGTATTCCACTTTTGAGGGCATTTCTAGTGAGATGTTAGCAAATATTTCCTTAGTTATCACCAAACTCTCTCTCTTTAGTTGTACATGAATAAATCTGTCACAGAATCTGTCTAAAATCAGTTTTACAAGATGCCTTCATGCACAAATGATGTTTTGAGAAAGAAACTAGGTATGAGATTTTCTGTATTCCTCAGTGCGTAACTTACTATTCAAAGAAATATTCTCCATTATTAAATATAAGAAGGCCATAAATAACGCTGTCAGGAGTAGACAGATTCCACTAAGCTTTGTAAAACATCAAGCTCATGCATTTCAAGCAGTCAAAGTGCAACAAAGTAAGAGAGCAATAATTTTGACTAATACATACATTTTGCTCAAATATTTGTTGTTGGATAATAAATGTGCCATATGTAGAATTTTAAACCTACAAGTAAGTGCATTTTTATTATAGCAGTAACTGTAATTGGGTAATCGAAATGATTTGGCCAATGCAATTTCCTTTTTAATAGAGGTTATTGAAAAGAAAAGCTGTTTTCTTGTTAACCGAGTAGGGAGAAAGTTCACATTTGTAATTTCCTTCAGATTGTGATAGCACTCTCTGTGCCTTGTTTAAATGTGTCAATGCAGCTTCATTGTGCTGTGTTTGCAGTTTGGTCACTAAAGAATAGAACAAAAGTAACATCAAGGCTCAAATAAGTATTGGTCTATTAAGAATTTCAACTCAAAACGACTCAAAAACTATACAATAATCTACAAACTATACATAAACAGAGCAATAATAATAATAATAATGTACAAGTTAACCAAAATCTGCCTGATCTGAACCATTAAAAAAAGTTTGTGTGAGACTACAGATGTGTGGCCAGTTTGAGGTTAAGCTTAGCTACCAATTTGACTACAATTCAGCAAATACTTCAATTGCAATTGTCATCATTTTCTCATCCTCCACTTGTTCCAGACCTGTTTGAGTTTCTTCCTTCTGTTAAACACAAAGAAAGATGAACTGACGAATGTTTGGAAAAAAAACAGCCACTGACTTCCAGAGTTGTATTTTTTGTTCCTACTATGCAAGTCGATGGCTTCAACATTCATCAGCTATAATCTTCAGTATATTGTATTCAACAGAAGAAAGACATTCATAAAGGTTTAGAGCCACTTTCAATTTTGGGTAAACTATCCCTTTAAGTCACAGCTAAATCATCAGTTCCGAAGATAATCCTAGTGGGTCAGTGTACTCACCCACATGTATTCTGGGTAATCTCTGAGACGGCCGAGCCCACTGAAGACAGTGTCTCTATCCTCCTCCCACTTCCTCTTACAGAAGACTATTTCCAGGAAGTACCACGTCCAGCCAATCAGAGGCACTTTCAGCAGTTCATGCTTCGCCAGAACCTTTGAACTCTGGATAAGAAGAAAAAAATTTAGATAAAGGAAAGATAGCAAATGGAAAAAAAACAACAAACAAAAAAGTGATTCAAGTCAGTGGAGAAGATTGAGAAGAATTCAAATCACCCACTCAACCAAAACAACTGAATCACAATTGTAACATGTCAGCTATAAAATGTGCTAGTGTGTATTGTCATGCAACTAATATTAGTTGTTTTAGATACTAGTATGTATTCACTTACTAGCCATTATTATCACTTATTGTTTGGGTACTAATGCTTATTATTTAAGACACTAGTACAATATTTGTAAATGCTAGTAAATATTACAGACTTGTACTTATTTATTAGATACTAGTAATTTTTTGGTAGATACAAATACCAATAAAAAATACATTAGATGCTAGTACTTATTCAATAGATCATAGAACACATTTATTAGATACTAAAACATATTGTAATTATATCCTGTAAGTTTTTTTATTGATCTTTATAGACTAATCATAACACAGGATTAATTAAAAATTAAAAAGCGAAATAAATTTTTTGAGTGTAGATTAAATATTGAAACAGCCTGCCATAGTTTGACTATATTTAATGTACTCAAGTCAACAGTAATTCAGCTCTTGAGGTTTTGAGACACAGGCCTACACAACTTTTACACTGTACTTCACAAGTTTCATCTCTTCACTGCTCATCAGGACTCACCCCCAGCACGCCGTATCTCTCACAGATTGTCCAGCCACACAGAAAGTCCACCTCGAAGTTGTGGTTGAGGATAATGATGACATGCTCTTTACCGAACTTATCCACCGTGGCCTGATCGGTGTACAGCGTGCACTCAGTGCCGGACCACCACTCCAACAACATCACCAACTCTAAGAGGAAGCACACACAGAAATAATGCACATGTCAAGATGAGAGCATGATGACAATAGTTGCCTCATTTGGATCAACTGCTTGGGCAATTATTTAATTCTCATTTGTGAGCTGCTAAATGAATAAACCCAAATTCTAAATGCAAATACATTTGAATTAGGTGGCAAATTAGATGGTCAAAAGGATGCATTTGACTAGAAAATAATTATCTCGGATGTTTATTTTGATTGTACTACTAAATCAGATACTACTAAATATTAATCCATTTTATGAGATTCGTATTTTTTTAATTCTGTAAAACGTGAATATTATCATTGTTATTATTATTATAAACATTCAGTAAACTTTATCCTATTAAATAAAAATCAATCAACCGAAATTGAATTCACCAAGCAGGCGAAAAAAAAGTAAAGAACAAATTTTCATTTTAGATTTTTTTTAATGAAACATAATAGTTCTTCTGAAACCCCTATTAAGATGAATAAATATAAAAAAAAATTTAAAGTCATTTAAATGGAAAGTAAATGCACTACCCAAAACTGATCATTCAAGTAATTTGCAAAACCAGACCAGAACAAACACCATAAAGTCTCTTAAACTTTGCATTATATCAATTGTGGAGTTAGCTTGGTCTCCAGTATCCCACTCTGTACAATTCATGACCACATCTAGGGCTGGGTGACTAATCGTAAGCGATTTTCATTCACATTTTGATAGTGAAGCCGGTGCTTTAAACCTCCAGCACATGCTTTCAGATGGAGCCACATTTAAGACACAGAACTGTAATTCACTGACAAGCTGTTGGACGATAATGACATTAAGATGACAATCGTTCTGCGATAATGACCACTGTGTGCGTCAATTCTCAGTGAAATTCAACTTTATAGTTTGCAGCACGTAAAATTACGTTATTTTAAAAATATGTAAAATTATATAAAATTATTATTCTTTTTTTTAGAAATCTTTTTTCGGGATTTTCACCTTTAATGGATAGGACAGTAGAGAGCATTGACAGAAAAGTGTGTGGAGCAGAGAGAAGGGAAAGTTTGGCATAGGACCTCGAGGCGGGAATCGAATTTGGGTCGCCGTGAGCACCGGAGTGCATGTGTCAACGCTCGAACCACTACGCCGTTGACCCTGACTAAAATTACCACATTAAGTAACATGTTTTTACTCCAAACTTCAGTCGAGTGTGTGAAATAAATAATTCCGCAACAGGATTCTATAGTTGTGTTTATTAGTCACACTGAATTAATGAATGCATTTTATTCTTCTCTTTATAATGCAACACTATTGGGATTTTCTGGGTTTCTTCCTCGTGGGTGTTTGGAATATGGCGAGAGCGCACTCTGGCTAAATCAGAAGAGATTTACTATAGATCATACAACCGTGCTTCCCTAACAAGATGTGCATGACAATCACAGGCTTTTTCGATTTCATTTCAATTAATCGGCCAGCCCTAACAGCAACAAATCAATGCGACATTAAACTTTTTTGCATGATGCTAAAGTGATATCCATCTGCAAATACATTATACACTACAGCCTTAGTATGAATGCATTTAAAAGCACCTAAAACTTGATCTCACAATCAAAGTAAACACAAAGTACCGGATCTGCTGGTTTGTAATAACATAAGCAAACACACAAAAGGACTCACGGCTCCATAGTGAGTAGGAGAGTCTGGTGTTGATCCTGCGGTACAGCTGTTTGTCGAAGGGCCACAGCACACAGGTGCAGAGCTGGGTAAAGTTGATGATCAGGCCGCTCACCACAAACACAAAGCCAATCAAGAGCTGCAGGACGAACAGACTCTTCAGCCACGCCACCAAACCCATGACTGAGAGCCCCTTCCACACACACACTCACACACACACACACACTGCTGGAAGAGAGGAGAGACAGCAGATTAAAACCTACTAAAATGACAATGATTAGGCAGCAACACACTGACTGACTTATGCATATCTAAATTATTATGGATTATTTAAATCATTATTTAAATAATTTTAAGACAAAATTAAACTTGATCAAAATATAATTAGACATATTCATGTGTAAGTCAAGCTGACTCATGCATATCTGAATTATTATGGATCATTTAAATCATTATTTTAGAAAAAACACTCAGGCAATGGAAAAACTTGTAGTTGCATATATTAATGTTCTAACATCTTTAAGATATTTGTCTTGCCTTGTATTGCCATTAATATAATAATAACAGTAATAATATCTATCTATCTATCTATCTATCTATCTATCTATCTATCTATATATATATCTATATATATATCTTTGCAGTTTCCTTTTTTGTGCAGTTGCAATTTTATAAATAAACCAGTTTGCCCAATAAATTTGTTTGCATTATGCTTTTGTAATCAGGCTCAGAACAATTCATATCTTAAAGATAATCAGTTATCAGTTTCCAAATACTAAGAGTTGTCAGTCTGCAAAAACATCCATACTGATGCATGGAGCTCTAGAAGTTCTTGAAGCTCATAATTCAGAAGGTGCAAAGATGTGAAGAAACTTGTGAAATCATACAGGAGAGAAAGCAGTCAGTTGACAGCATTGTGGCAAACTCCTTTTACAGTGCTTGTATACTGTTCCATTTTGTACAGCCTATTTTAAAACTCAAAGTAGAACTAATATATTAAAAGATCATATTAAACACTTACGACTTTTTTTTTTTAAATGACTTTTTTGCCAGTGATGTATTTCATCGAGTGATATATTTGTAGTGTAAATATTTCGTAAGGTCTCGTTTTCGTTAACCCAACATCATAAATAACCTAGTGTGCAAAGTGTCTTGTCACACCCCAAACACTGAGTAAATTTCTCCAGAGCTAATCATTGTTATTGACGTACGTTTTATTGCACACTTTATTGATTATTTACTATTGATTATCGTCCAGCCTTTCTTCAAATCATGACATTTACGGTGGTGCAGATAATAAGTCAATTCTTACTAAATCAGAGCTTTTGATGACGATGTTCACTTTTATTGCAATTCCTTTTAGATAGCGTTATTGCTTTTAGTGTTATTTCACTGTCAAATCAAAAATAAACACAGTTGGTCATTTAGTATATATTATATTAGTATTATATACATTTACAGTCACAATTTACAAAAAGATTTCATTAGTTAATGTATTTACTAACATGAAATAAAATTAACCTATACTCGTATAGCATTAATTAATCATAGGTCAGCATTTGCATAATTACTAATGCATTATTAAAATCCACAAATGCATGCTCGTTAACATTAGTTAATGCGGTTAATATGAACTAAAAATGAACATCTTTATTTCCATTAACTAACGTTAACAAAGATGAATAATACTGTAATAAATGTTTTGTACATGGTTTGTTCCTGTTAGTAAATACATTAACTAACACAACCTTATATCATGAATGCAATATCAAAGTTGCAAACATTTTGACACTACTACAAGAGTTTACATGAGTACCACAGACTCAGAATATGCACCAGTCGATCCACATGCATTACAAAAGCATAGTCTAGATAGCTACGTCAGGATATTAAACTTACCACAGCGGGCTCTTCTCTACAACCCTCTTTTACACGGCCCTTCACTTAGTACCACCGACCTGAGAGAAAAGAATACAAGAGCACGTTTAGAGAAATCATGAAAGCTTCAGTCGTGAATGCAACCGTCACCAACAGCAAGTCCCGTTTATTTTTACTTCCTCATCTTGTTCCAAGATACGAAGCTTCACTGTGAAGTATGCGAGAGTTCATGACCACAGACCCTCAGGCACCCAAAATTCCACATTCACCAGTACAGGCTGCACACGCAATAGCAAATATGCACACAAACACAAGCGCACACTCTCACCCAGTTGGAGGATAACCAGCCACCTTCTCCAATTTCTCTCTCTCATAGAGTGGCACTGCTGTATCTCTCACTCCATTATAACAAGACAGTCTCTCAATGTGACTTAACATGTACAAATGTCCTACTCCGAGCCTTAACGATATCGCATAAACATTCTCATTGGATTCAAAGGTCTCCAGTTTCAAATCGATTTTGAAAGCTTATCGAGCTTTAATCTCCCGGCACGGCTTAATCTGATAACAAGACAACAACCGCGAGCAAAAGCACTGGATTAATATCAGATACTCCACCAAAATGGGCGTTTCAGCAAATGCATTTGCCAAATAATCTTTTAAAGCGCCGCTTAACCAAATAGAAAGAAAGGATTGCACGAAACCCCGTCTCTATGTTCCTTCCAGGTTTATCTGATGTTGCAGAACGGCTTCAGCTGGCCGTCTGGTAACCGATTAATAATACAGTTTCCTCTGTTAGCATGTGCCCGCTCTGATAACAAAATTCAGTTGAGTCAACCGCCCTATTATGCCAACTCATATCATTTCAAAGTGCAAAGCTGTTGTGTGGAATAGATTCCTTTGGCCCGATAGTTCATGTGAGGTTCAATATTATCTGACAGCTCAGTTTATTGTCTACAGTGAATATACTCTCACAGGCCACTTTATTAGGTACACCTTACTAGTACTGGGTTGGACCCCCTTTGGCCTTCAGAACTGCCTTAATCCTTCGTGGCATAGATTCAACAAGGTACTGAATAATTTCTCAGAGATTTTGGTCCATATTGACATGATATCGATTGTCGGCTGCACATCCATGATGCGAATCTCTCGTTCCACCACATCCCAAAGGTGCTCTATTGGATTGAGATCTGGTGACTGTGGAGGCCATTTGAGTACAGTGAACTCATTGTCATGTTCAAGAAACCAGTCTGAGATGATTCGTGCTTCATGACATGGCACGATATACTGCTGGAATAAGCCATTAGAAGATGGGTACACTGTGGTCATAAAGGGATGGACATGGTCAGCAACAATACTCAGGTAGGCTGTGGCGTTGACACGATGCTCAATTGGTACTAATGGGCTCAAAGTGTGCCAAGAAAATATCCCCCACATTATTAAAACCCCACATCCAGCCAGAACTGTTGATACAAGGCAGGATGGATCCATGCTTTCATGTTGTTGACACCAAATTCTGACCCTGTGAATTCTGAAATTCTGTGGTCTTCTGCTGCTGTAGCCCATCTGCTTCAAGGTTGGACGTGTTGTGAGATCAGAGATGCTCGTCTGCATACCTCGGTTGTAACGAGTGGTTATTTGAGTTACTGTTGCCTTTCTATGAGCTCGAACCAGTCTGGCCCTTCTCCTCTGACCTCTGGCATCAACAAGGCATTTGCGCCCACAGAACTGCTGCTCACTGGATATTTTCTCTTTTTTTGGCCATTCTCTGTAAACCCTAGAGATGGTTGTGCGTGGAAATCCCAGTAGATCAGCAGTTTCTGAAATATTCAGACCAGCCCATCTGGCACCAACAATCATGCCACGTTCAAAGTCACTTAAATCACCTTTCTTCCCCATTCTGATGCTCGGTGTGAACTGCAGCAGATCGTCTTGACCACGTCTACATGCCTAAATGCACTGAGTTGCTGCCATGTGATTGGCTGATTAGAAATTTACGTTAACAAGCAGTTGGACAAGTGTACCTAATAAAGTGGGTGGTGACTGTATACATCTCTGTTGTGGCACGCTACTACCAAAATGTTTATGATGGATTAGGAAAGTCATAAGATATAACGCCTTGAAATGACTGGGACATTTTTTGGTCCAATTCTCATGGATCTGAAGAGTTCAAAATAATTAATAATAAAAAAGATGGGCCAATATAGACTGATGACCATGACTACATGCACTTGCTATTTTGCATGTTTCTGCCCCTGATCAAGACAAAAATTCAATAACAATATATATACAAATATTCAAAAACAATCAGCTATATGGCTGCATAAACATAAATTCTAATAATCTGCTTAAAAAAGGGGGTGTAGTGATGGCATAGAAGAACCAATCTGGTTCCGCAAATAACTTTTCAGTGAAGGGCTGTTAAATTAACCCTGTTTTTCTTAGTGTGAACATTGTAATAATCTAAAGACACTTGTTCCACTATAAAGAACATTTTGTGGAATAAAAAGTTTACATGGTTGCTAAAGGTTCTTACTGTGCATTCACACCGAAGGCGGCAAGAGCGTCAAAGTAGCCGGAAGTCATTCATTTTCGTTGATAAGCGGAGAGTAGCGGCATGTCTTTGCCAGTGTGGGCGTCGAGAACAGTTGAAATCAAGTCAACTCTATGGTAATGAGCTATGACGCGGTTCGGCGACAGAATGTAGACTTTGACTGCTAGAGAGGATTCCAGAGAACACAGTCCTGTAAACTTTGGTTCCTACCACAGTTGTTCCCAAGGGTTTGATTATTGCGGTCGTTGGATTTCCAATTATTTACTGTTTTCTTACAGGGGCATAAATAAAAAGTTACTGGTGAGTTACTGATGTGCATTAATGTTCTATATTTTCAAAAAACAAAAAAACAAAAGCGTGAATCTCATGCTAATTATAATAACAGTACAAAACAGTACTATTGCTTTAGAGTATTTCAAACATATGGGCATATTGGATAAGTGGAAAAAAGCCACACCACACGCAACAACTTTATCTTCTATAATTAAATGAATTTGATAAAAGGCGCGCAAAATTTTTATGCTAGAAAGCATGAGTTTTGTTAGCAGAGTGGCCTGCAGAACTTTGACGCTCTCGCTCACAGTGGTATGAATGCATATTATGGGGAACTGGTCAATGCAAATAAAGAACCTTTATTTTTAAAAGTGTACAGTTACACAGTTTTCTCACCTTAAAAAGGAAATAAATTAATTAGCTACAAAAAGAGCTGGCAAATTACATCGGCATCTATGTACAGCACTTGTTTCCTTTAATGATTTAGGTCTTATTTTCTTACTTTCTTATTAACTAAAATAATGATTCAGTATTGATAACAAAGCTGGCATTGAAGTTGGAATTGACCAAAGACAAAATCCAAAGAGAAAATGTGTGTGTCATGGACCACCTAGCCAAAATAGCATTGTCCTTTGCAACCACCTAGATGACCTTCAGCAAGTTTTGCACAGACAAGTAACAACTTCTCCCACAATGTAATAATTCAGCTAATTTTTCTGCTACATACATACAAGCGGTCAGAAAGTCAATGATTGCTGTGAATTAGCATTTAGCATACCAGTAAATCTGTCAAATCAATGTGCTTCCATTTTAAGCAAACGCAAAACAATCGTGATTTCAACATAGGGGCAGCAAGTAAATGTTTAAACCTATAAAGTAGATTCCTCTGCCAACATATCAGCCAAGACAAACAGAATTAAAAAGCAGCACCAACCTTAACTGAAGATCCACAGGCAGGGTGTTAAGTTCAATAAATCTGCCTTCAGTATGGACAGAGACTGATTAAAGAAGGAAAAAGAGAGGGTGGGATAGGAAAGAGCCGAACTCTGTCCTCCAAGCCACCATTGCATGAACTGAGGTAAACTTTGGAGTCTTACCAAAGTGTGTGTGTGTGTGTGTGTGTGTGTGTGTGTGTGTGTGTGTGTGTGTGTGTGTGTGTGTGTGTGTGTGTGTGTGTGTGTGTGTGTGTGTGTGTGTGTGTTTGAGAACAAGACAATGGCTCTGA
The DNA here is from genome assembly GCA_903798115.1 of Danio jaintianensis. Classification (NCBI taxonomy): domain Eukaryota; kingdom Metazoa; phylum Chordata; class Actinopteri; order Cypriniformes; family Danionidae; genus Danio; species Danio jaintianensis. Next base: position 8,833,629 of record CAIGQV010019186.1, on the reverse strand, counting down.
ACGCCAATGTGCTTTGAATGCCAAAACCCCCTAATGACAGTAAGTGGGTTGTACTAGGTGTGTATCAGGGGGGAATGTGTGTCTGTGTGTGTGCGCATACTGAAGGATCACCTGATCAACTTGTCAGAGCAAACTAGTATCTCAGCCAATGAGAAATTTGAGCAACAGCAAACTACTACTCTACTGCACGATTCACCCATCCCACCAATCATTAGCACTTCACACATCAGACACACTGAATGTGGAACTTGGGTGAGGACAGATATTTTGAGACAAATTATCAACAGCTGTTTGGTGATATCATGAAGTAAAAATTACACAATTTTAGTCTTCAACAGTCAGATCAAAGCCCATTAATTCATGCATCGTTGTTCTGGTTTAAGACAAATTTTAAGAGAATAATTCACACCAATCTTTAACCATCTTCTTTTGCTTTCATAGTTTTGATTTTCCTACTATGGATTTAGTGGCTACTGGAATCCCACATTATTATTCCAAATATCTTCTTGTGAAGGAAAAAACCCATTAAGCTTTGAAAATACCACAGGGTGAGTAAATCTGAAGTAAATTAACATTTTTTTGCGTGAACTATCCCTTAAATATCTAAAATCTGATACGGCATGTCTGTGCATGAATATATGTAAATGCCAATGTTCCAGTTTTCTCGCAAAAATTTCAACTGGTTTCAAGTGGCTTCAAAAATGTGTATCAAATGTGCTTTTTTAACAGCTCCTATTCCATATTAACTGTTATTGTTATTAACATTCTGCCAAAAATCTTCTTTTTTTTCTGTTCCTTTGAAAATTGAACAGAAATGGCAACACTAATACTTACTTACTTGTTCAAAGGGCCATTTTATATCGAAGTTGATATTTAGCCGCACCATATTGGTGTTTCGTAACACCTAGTCGTTTTTTTTTTATGAGGTGGGTTGTTAGCCCAACGCTCAACCCCAACCTGGAGGACCAGGACATACACACATACACTATGGACAATTTAGCTTACCCAATTCACCTACAGCACAGTCTTTGGACTGTGGGGGAAACCGGAGCACCCGGAGGAAACCCACACAACACGGGGAGAACATGCAAAGGCAACACTAATAAGTGATTTTATATTTTGGTTATTATTATAACAACAACACTTAAGATGATTGCTGCCACATGCCAAAAAACTTGATATATTTTAGTTCATATCTTGTTCCTCATTCATTTTATTACTAGTGCGAGGAATACATAGCAATATAAAAAGAGATAGGGTAGAGGATTATAGATGTAGGGATCAACCAGCTTAGGTGGAAACAGCTGTCTGGCCTGCATCACCAGACAGCCTGGGGCCATCGTTTTTAAAATGGCCAAAATGTACCTCTAAAAAGAAGGTAGATTACAAGTTTGTGGAGTGAGAACTACAAGTTTGTGGAGTGAGAATGAAGAAACCTCAGAGAGTGTTAAATTATATATGGAGGAGGAAGTTAGGTTGCACTTGAGATTGTAACCTTTGACAGCAGTTACATTTTCAGATACATCTAGTCCAACAGTTTGACTCTCTGAAAAGTTTTACAGAGTCTCCAATCCTGCTCCCAGAGAGCTACCATCCTGTAGATTTAAGCTCTAACCCCAATCTAACACAGCTAAACTAGTTAATCAAAGTGTTTAGGGTTAATTAATGTTGATAATAATTGGCAAGTGTGAAGCCTGCAGGATGGTAGCTTTCCAAGGTTTGGGCTTCCCTGTTTTAGATAGACAAAAATAATGACATTTGAGATAAAGGAGACACTATCTGGCCTTTGTTCTAAAGACAATTCAGCGACAGGTGGTCATCCTAGTGCCCTAGTCACACACAAATAAGACAAGTAGTGCAAATAACTACAAACTAACAAATTAAAGACTTAGGCAAGAAGTCTCTCGCTTGACCTTTCCCTGTGGCCAATCCAATAACCCTTTACATAAGTAGCATTTGGCGACGCGGTGGCGCAGTGGGTAGCACGTTCGCCTCACAGCAAGAAGGTCGCTGGTTCGAGCCTCGGCTGGGTCAGTTGGCATTTCTGTGTGGAGTTTGCATGTTCTCACCGTGTTCGCGTGGGTTTCCTCCGGGTGCTCCGGTTTCCCCCACAAGTCCAAAGACATGCGGTATAGGTGAATCGGGTAAGCTAAAATTGTCCATAGTGTATGTGTGTGTATGAATGTGTATGAATGTTTCCCAGTGATGGGTTGCAGCTGGAAGGGCATCCGCTGCGTAAAACATATGCTGGATAAGTTGGCGGTTCATCCCGCTGTGGCGACCCCAGATTAATAAAGGGACTAAGCCGAAAAGAAAATGAATGAATGAATGAATAAGTAGCATTTGGCCTAATCAATCCACTGTTGCTTTGGGTGACCATTAGCCAAACTCACCAGTAGGCGTAGTAGGCCACTGCCATGACCACTAACGCCCCACAGACCCCCGTGAAGATCATCACAGCCCCCTGATTCAGCATCTCCGCTTCTGGTGATGGGCCTTCAAAGCAAATTAATTATGAAATTAGTTTCCTCTGGTTTGGTCTGAAGAAAGAAAGGCAGTTCTGTTCCTGACAAGCTTGGAGACGGAGGAGTCAAACAGCAGAAAGTGCTCCTGAAAATATTTGGCCCAGAAATCCTTTCAAAAAGTTGCTAGAATCAGTCTCACTCTGGCTAGAGCAACATGCTAATGCTAATCCCAGAGAAGGGGAGCGCCTTTAGGATGATGGAAACAGGAGCAAAGCTTTTTCCCATAAAAAAGATGATGCCGCTTAAAACCACACCACCAGACCACATAAAACGTAAGATATCCACACCAACGCTGAACTCCAACTGGATGTTGTTACCGATTGTCTTCCTGAAACCTCAAACTTAGTTGCAGATAGTGAATCCTTAGGTAAACGCATCAGTCTTACAACAAAGCGTGGACATAGTTAAGCCAGAGAGAGCCGTTCTCAGCATCCTTTGTCCCCTCCTCTTCTCTAATCTTCTCTGGATTAGATTACCAATGATTAGCACTCTGGAACAGCACCCTGGATAAGTCACATTGCATTTACATCAACTTCAAGCAAGGCTGGAATGAACAGGATTTAGCTAAGTGGGACAGGACAGTGGTAACTTCCTTTAGCCACCAGGAGGAGCCTTTTGGGCCAAACCATCCTCGCACATGAGGCATGATACATTTCAGTATGATTCTGGTGTCTTCTGGGTGTTGTAGCATGGTAAGCAAGCCTCTACATGCCTTTGACGCAGATCTCTTAGCATCCAAGGTCAACCGTGCCCCAAGTCTACTTTAGATGAGGTGGTGATGAAACGATTAGGCAGGTTTTGACCCAAAGCCATGACTGCACAACTACATTACTGGCAGAAATAAAGAACACAATGTGCCACGGGCCTACACGTCACACAACAGAGTACTTAGAGCGGATCCTTTTTTATATATGTCCTGCTTCTCTTGCTCAATTTATCTCATTATTTCCTCTGTCTGCTTTCATTTCGATGTCAGTCTGTCTTTGATTATGCTATGCCGGTGAACCTTGTATACCTGCATTAAACTCAGCTTCCTCAATTCATCCAATTTCAGAAAGGTCAGCATTTCTGCATCCACAGCATTTATGTGCAGTGATGGGGGTTTCTCAAATGAAAGACCCTGGCTTGGTCTCAGTAAATACATTGACGCTCCTCGATTCCATACACAGGGAAAAAAAGGACAAAGAATAATCACCTTTCTGATGTGATGACCACCTGGGAAATCTGAAGATAGCAAGCAGGAATAGAGTTGTACTAAATAGCGAAAGTGAGGAGGATAAATTAAGGCCTTGACTTTTTGGTAGGCAATTGATCAACATCTGAAACTGGGGATAATTATGGTTTCTATTAAATTTGTGTGCTGTGGGTTGATCTTTTGTTGCTGTACTCTAATCAATGAAAACCTGGGCAGAGAATACACATAATATTGAATGCACAATGTCCTGTGTGTAGTGTATTCCGACATGTTTTACAGACTTTGTCTGATAGGGCATATACCATAAAACACATATATTACAAGCCATATTAGACCAAAGCAGCTTATTGGAGTCCAAATGAGGTCAAGATGCCTAAATCTATAATCTTATCTGTGTTTTACACCTACAAACAAACAAACACTTCTAAGAATTCTTTCAACAACTGGTGAAAACACATTTTACTTAAAGGAAAAGTACACACACATTTACATTTCTAGCACATCAATGTTGTTCCTGATTTGTCTTCATTTCTTTGCTTTAAAAAAACTGTTACCTTGTTAACTACTAAACTGAAGTCAATGCTTCAAAAAGGGTTTTCAATTAACTCCACAGTCATGATAGATGGCGTTATGTCTACAAAGCTTTCCTCAACGCCAACAAACCTGTTTACACTCATCCTATGACTCATCCAAGTCATCCTATGAGCAGCTTAAAAAGTCAAAAGGCACAAACCTGTGTACTTAATGTCTTAACGTTAATGAATGAACTACAAATCCCATAATGCACTGCTAACTACACAATAGTGCAAGGCATGACACAAAACTTTATTCTGTCACATTTCTTTGGCAGAGACAACATTTTCTTTGATTAGTGGATCTCTCTTATGATTCTTATGAATCTCTTATGGATATTGGTCGAGATCACTAAGAACTATTTTAAATAACTTTCTTTTATTTATTTTTTTAAAACACATTGATTTTCACCACCTATCAACGCATGTACAATCAATTGTCTTGCTTTTATAAAAATGAATAAGTCTTCTTCTGTGCTCCATTCATCAGGGTTTTATTTTAAGCTGCAAACACTTGTGTGGTTGGAACATACTTAAGAAAGGACTGGATATTATAAGGGTATTTTGATCAAAATAAATTTGACATTGCTCTGTCAGTGTTGTTCATTCGCAATATGAACTCTGCCAAAAAGGGCATTTATGGCTTGTTTTCACGGTGCAGTACGTTTCGGTACAGTACGGTATGCATTTATTTCCATTTTCACTGTCAGAAGTAATACAATAGCTAACGGTGTACTAAACCACTTTTTATGGACCCTTTCCAGTGCTTCCCACAGGTTTGAAATATACTTGCAGTGATAGCCGGATTGAAACACATCTTTTACCCACAGCACATAAATGGTCAACTACATGTGACAAACAAAAATAATGTGATTTTTAACTACATCTTTTCTTTTCAATGGGTTAAAGTTATTAAAAAGGCTGTTGAAATAAAAGAAATCCACTATTTCTCTTACTTTTGCTATTTAGGAGCTATGTGCACCCACTGACAGGTAAAGGCTGCTCTCTCTTTCTTTCTCTCTCTCTCTCTATAAGTTGCTTTATTGGCATGACATTTAGCACAGAATTGCCAATGCATTTTAGATATGTATAAAGTATGTAATATATTAACATCATCAAATTAATAAAATATACAGCACATGAGAAATAAATAACAGAAAAAAGGAATAAAAATAGACAATATGCTAAAAATTATAATAATTACTAGAATAAAAAGTGTAGATTATTTAAATAAGGTTAGTTAGTTAGCCATTTCTAATGGTGTACAAATATTTTTCAGCCAGTTCTGTTCTCTCCGAGTATATAAAGTTTCTCTGAGTCGTTTATTAAATTATTAATCATTTAATGTTTCTCTCGCGGCTGTGCGCGCGCAGTCAGCTGTGAAAAGGTAATGTAAAAACGCATACAAATAACGGCAACTTTAGAAAGCGAAAGTACAACCCGAATCCCGGAAATTTAAGGAGATTCAGAAACTACGGTCGGATGTACACATTCTGGCGCAAAAGGTGCGTCTCTGTGGGACTGCAGAGCACGTGAGATTGTCTGTGTGAGTGTTGACGACCAGCAGTAGGAAACGTGCAGAGCGAGAGAAGATTTTCCACCTGTTAATCGATCGCGAATGTTTGGCTTTCTTGGGCGGATACAAAAAAAAAAGTATAAATGGGTGATAATAATAGTATTATGCATGTGTCACCGCCAAATATACTTGGGCGGCCGTTAATATACCTGGGCGGCCCGCCCAAGTAAAGTCTATGTGTGGGAAGCACAGCTTTCATAAGGGTAACTAGCACAACAGTAATGTACCAAAAGGGTCGAGCTAGACTTGCTGCTGAGTGCTATTGGTTTATGTAGAATCGTCAGTTGTGCATGCAACAAGCCAGGGATGCTTGTGCGCGTTTACTTCTACATTTGAAATAATAAACATGGGTATGCAAAAGATGCGATATGTGAATGGCCCACAAAGTTTTCTTCTTCAAGCAAGAATGACGTCGATCACAAAAAAAAATATAACACTGTTCTAGTGTTATTTGGATATGTTAATGAAAAAAATCATACACACTGTGCTTTTAAATGAAGTTCACGAGTTCGCACTTACAGATATTTGACTGAACAGAATACGCATATTAGGCGTACTGTCCTGGGAGAGGGTTTTGAGCTCAAAAAGACACCCTAACTCGTGTTATTCCCCAGGAGAGAGATGGAGGGGTCAGAACGCAGTGTCGTGTCAGACAGGCCTCAGAACGAAATCGGGTTTAAAAGTGTGGAGATGGGGTGGTGGAGGGATATTGAGGTAAAGTTGGTTTTATATTCGCACATTTGTTCAGTGAAACCCACACTACTTTGAATATTCGGTCTGAAGTTGCATGTAAGAATTACATTAAAACAGCAATAGCACTATTTAATTGACTGTGAACGATATTGTACCTTGACAGTAATTGGCTGCTAATATGATTTTCCTATTTACAATTTACAATTACTTGTCTGAAATTCTATTATTAAAAAGCTGAAAGTTGAGAGAAAACAATGGTAGGACATGCGTGGTCATCTATAGGGGTTTGGTCTTATGCTAATTATATAATAGTGTCCACAATGAGTTAGCCATGTCCTCCTCCTCTCGAAATTTGTTTATAACACATCACAAAATGAAACCCCATCAACAGATTAGGCTAAAGCTGGTTTTATATTCACACATTCGTTCATTTTTGAACAGTGACAACTTGAGACTATATTGCAATTTGAATATTCGGTCTGAAATCGTGTGCAAGTATGACTTCAAAACAACATTAGCACTATTTAACTGACTGAATGTTATTGTACCTTGACAGTAATTGGCTGCTAATATGATTTCCCTATTTGGAATTGGCAAACAATACTTGTCTGAAATTCTATTCTGAAGAAGCTGAGAGAAAACAATGGTAGGACATGCGTGGTTATCTATAGGGGTTTGGTCTTATGCTAATTAAATAATAGTGTCCACAATGAGTTAGCCATGTCCTCCTCCTCTCGAAATTTGTTTATAACACATCACAAAATGAAATCCCCCATCAACATATTGAGGTAAAGCTGGTTTTATACTTGGGCATTCGCTCAGTGTCACGGTCCTTATATCGTTTACCACGCTTCTTTGAACATTGAGTCTGAAGTCGCATGCAAGTATGACTTCAAAACAACATTAGCACTATTTAATTGACTGAATGTTATTGTACCTTGACAGTAATTGGCTGCTAATATGATTTCCCTATTTACAATTTGCAAACAATACTTGTCTGAAATTCTTTTATTAAGAAGCTGAAAGTCAAGAGAAAACAGAGGTAGGACATGCGTGGTCATCTATAGGGGTTTGGTCTTTTGCCCATCAACATATTAAGGTAAAGTTGGTTTTATATTCGCACATTCGCTCAGTGTCACA
>CAIGQV010019186.1:8782537-8825918 GCA_903798115.1 Danio jaintianensis | reverse complement strand
CCAACAAATCTAGAGCCATTCAAATGCAAATGACCGCCGAGCGAGCGAGATAAACATCATGCAAATAAAAGAGGATGCACATCTGAAACGGGTGTTCCCCGCGCTGTCTGTCAAAATGCACCGGTTACTAACCAGTGAGCTTGTGAAGTGCACTAAAACACACTGCTCCTATAAACCGGCCACTGCAGCACACTCACGCAAACATCTAAGATCACAAGCACGCGTTACGATACATAACCGAAATATCCAAATAAAACGTCGGATTGTTCAACTCACGCATGCATTTGCCTGTCAGCATTAATAAACGCTTTATTAACGCGGTTATTAATGTGGTTTAGAGAGCAGTCGTCGCTACGTGCGCGTGCATTATTACCTGCTTAAATGTCATCAGTGGAGGTTTCCTGCTTCTCGATGTGATGATGATGCTGTCGGAAAGTGGTCTCTGAGCCTCTGGGGTGCTGCTCAAATGATCGCTACTCTTTGTGTCTGTATGTGGTTATCCATCCACGCACAACACAACGCAACACACACACCCGTATATACACACATTTACACACACATTGCATCTAGCCATGGGACTTCCTGTCCGATTGACTTCGCTTTTCGACTGGAAACAATGGCGCTGTGTGGTTCCACCACTCCTCTGTCCGCCTCGTCAGACTGCTGGAAGACGCCGAACTAATCAATACAGTCGATCTGGGGAATTAAATACATTTGTGAGTGTTTTAGACTTTCAATTAGTCTTCTTTAGAATTAAGTTAATATTGGAATAAGAGGCAAAGATGCTGCATGTTACACGGATTTGCTTGGTGCTGCACAACAAGGATTACAGTTGCAGAAGTTTTGTTATGAAATGATTCATATTTATTCACGAATATGTAACATGAGATATTATTAAATATATATATATACACTGTTAGAAAAAAATCTGATTCAAATAAATAAAAATTCAAACAAATACACAACAGCATTAGAGCTGCAAAATTATATTTAATAATGAATTTGTAAATACTCAGGAAAAATTATTTAAAAATGCACCGATAACAACAGTTGAAGCCTTCAGTGATGCTTTGTTTACTTTAGATGCAATTAGAGCACATTTGGTTAACAAAATGGGAATATATATATATATATATATATATGAATATTTATGGTATGAAAACAGCAGAAAAGTTTAAGCCTGAACAGATGGTGCATTTTATCTGAATTTATTTAAAGGTGCAGTGTGTAAGATTGCCAGATTGACGACAACTACAAAGGGTCTGAACAACAGAAAACTGACAATGATCACCTCAGGTACACCTCATGTGCTTTATTCAGTGTTAAATGCTAATAATGTGAGTTCTAAAGCCATTTTACATGACATTTATTGCCATACTACTAAAAACAGCAGCAGATAGTTTACCTCATAAAATGAAATTAAAATAAACTGTTTGAAATTAAACTTTAGAATTGTGACTCAGTACAAACCAACACATATCAGTGATTCAGCATGCAATTGGAATATGTATTGGAAATTGCAAACTGTATTGTTTAGATTATAAACCTTACCATTTCGTTGGAGTGCAGTAAGTGCACTACTCTGTGCTTCTGAATGGCTGTATTAAAATTTCTGTTGGGTCTGTTGTAAACAGCCCAATTGCTTATCACTGCAAATCTCGTCAAGTAGCATGTTGTTAGGACACGGGGTTACAATGTAACCTGCTCACCTAATGTTTACGTTTGTAATGTTTATGTTATTTACTAATTAATAACCACCTGATGTGGAACTCTGTCTCTGCTACTGTCCACCGAAGGTCGCATTTTCGGCGGACACATGCTTTGAGATCCTTTATGACTGAATAAATCACACCAAGGCAACCCAGGGTGCTGAAATATAATTGGTTAAACTGGCATTGGGCGGGTTAAAGGGACCAAAACAAAGACAGACATTCCGGCACAGAACACACATATTCAAAGCAGAATATCTGACTTTTTCAGATAAACAAGAATGTTCACTTAGCATGTTTCTTAAATATCTGCAAACATATTATGGTATTTTTATGGTTTAGAAGAGTCAAAAACTTACATACAGCACATTTAGAGCTGCAAAATTATACATTCTGAATATAAAAAAACCAATTTTTACATAAGTGAAAAAAGAAAATGCATCACATAAATACTAAAGCATCCAATCCGTGAAATGACTCACTGGTAATAATAACTTACATTTTTTTATTTATAGATATATAAATATTATTATTTATAGATATAAGTTTACATTACATTAAGACAAAACCAAAGCAGCATCAAAGCTTCAAAATTTCTAATAATGAAATTGCGATGCACTGAACATGAATGAAAAGTTGTGTCTAAACTAAAGGAGTGTATTAATAGATTTTATGCTGCACTCGATTTTGAGCAGCCTTTATGTGAACACCTCTTTTTTGCCCTCAAAACCCCCACATAAACACACAAATACAGCATTTAATATAATACTTTGTTTTTCTTTATTGCATTATAACATACATACATTATAAATGTGGATTTGTACACTACAATCTTTATTGTTACATATTATAAAATATTGAGAATATGAAAACAAAGCACTAAAAACTTTACCAAACATAATTTTTTTTATTGTCTTTTCTGACCCCATTCATAACTGAAAATAAAAGAATAAAAAATCAATAAAACCAAAAAATAAAAAAAAAATGTTTTCTGATACCAACCATGTCAACAGAGAGGGCTTTAAAATGAACGGTGAAGCACTGACGCGTCACTATTAGAACAGACATATTTACAGAGAGAAGTTAGAACGATGCCTCCGATTGTTGATCCGGCAACATATGTCATATACTGCACGTTATGATGATGTCACTGAAATTCATATTTGGCGTTCTGCGAGAAGGACACCCTTTTCAAGTGTATTCTCATGTACTCTTGCCGTGGACTCTTCTATCAAATAGTACTGTTGAGGACAAGAGTACATTACAGCAAGCACAGTGGTTTTTTTTAAAACACTCATTTTACAGATGAATCGTGATTCACACTGAGAGACCAAGACACAATGAATCATTTCCGTCAAATTCCATCATTTCCATAACAGCCTCGGAAACACCGTCTTGCACCTCAGGAAGTGAAATTCAACAAAAATGACATTTAAAAAACCTACAGATATAAAACCTAAACTCACTTCTCGAGTCAGAGCTATGGAAGTGGCGACTAACTGAGCACTAGCAGGCCTGAAATGCTTTTGTACATGTTTTAAGGCATTCAATGCCTCGTAATGGAAGGCAGCTAATAGTACAAAACTTAGTGAACCACAGAAAATGACATGTGTGATGAGCTACAGGTCCAACTGATAGAACGGCTATCATATGGGCTCTGTATTACACTCATCAGATTCAAAAAGATCGACTATAAGGGATCCAGTATTCTAAAGATCACTTTTTGTTCATGGGCGAAATAAAATGGCAAGCCGTTTCAGCAATTCATCTATAAACAAGTATGTATTTGCATGGCTCTAGCTCTTATTTTGAGATGCTAGTATTTTTCCCCCTTTCCTTACTAATACTTAAAGGTTTCCAACATTCTTCAAAATATCTTCTTTTGTGTTCAACAGAAGAGAGAAAATCACAAATGTTTGGAACTGCTTCAGGGTGAGTGAATTGTGACCAAATTGCTAAATTATTGTCGTAAATGAATTTTCATTTTAAGTTTAAGCTTAAATAGCATTTTAAGCCTTTAATACATACTATTGGTTATTCTTTGAAAAAGATACTACTCCATATTTGTTAGATGTTAGTTCTTATTTATTACATAGGAATAACTATTAGTTAAATACTACTGCCAAATTTAGTTTTGGTATTTGGTACTAAATAAGAACTGGTACAGCCCAATCTCACAAGGAAATGTAAAACGAAATGTTTACGTATTGTCAGAAAAGTGGCTAATTCATACGATTTTATTCGTACGACAACATTAAAAGGAAGCATGCCCCCAAATCCCACCCCTAAACCCAACTGTTATTGGGAGATGAGCAAATCGTGCTTAAATGTACGAATGAGAACATACAAATTCATTCGAATTAGCCTCTAAATCAAAATGTTTCAATGAGATTGCGTTATTTATGCATTAGATACTAGTTGGTATTTATTAGACAGTAGCACTTATTCAATAGACACTCATACCTATTTAATAGATACTAGTAGTTATTCATTTGCTATAAGTAGGCCCACACGGAATCTGCGCGCGCGGAAATCCGTAGATTTTCGCAGATTTTTAGCCCATCATTGAGTGTATTTACTTGTGTAAATGTGTGTAAATTTATATTTATTCATTTTTTTTAATTAATTTCACTAATATTATTGTGATATAATAATAGTAATATTAAAATGTTCATGATTTATTTACAATACAGTCTTTTAGTAGATCTATTATATGAGAGACTTGCTTTGTTTACCAAATAAGTGGATCTAATTGAATTTGCATTGAAAACATTAAATAAAATAAAAAAATTATTATCTTTTATTTCATATATTAAGTTTTTAGTTATGATACTCCTAAAATGATTCCGCATAAATCTGCAGATTTTTTACAAAATTCTCAGCAGAAATAGCAAAAAATGTCTGCAGATTCTGTCTGGCCCTAGCTATAAGTGCTTATTGGACAGTAGTATCTTCTGTATTTTTTGCTTGTAACATTTCTTATCTTACTAGTCAACTGCTGTTTAACGTGTCTTTTAAGTAGTCATAATGGCCACTCCAAGAGATTGATTAAAAATCGTAGAAAAGAGAGAGAGAGAGAGAGATTGGAAAAAGCAATAGTATGTATTAAATGTGTGTAAATTATATGTATTAAATTATTGAGCTGATAATCAATCAACTCAAGTAACAAATGAGTTCATCAACCCAGGCTCATTGGAAATATGTGCCCAGGGATAAATTTTTTAGAACAGAGAAATATGTACCCTGGACTACGTTTTCTTGCAGTTTTTGTTTTCACAAACCCACTAGAGGCCAAAATGCAGATATTATGTACCCCGGAGCACATATTTCTCAGTTCTCAGAAATGTATCCCTGGGCACATTTTCCCAATGAGCCTGTATTGGAATTAGTGCTAGTTTCTATTTAATCAATGTGTCTAATTAATATATACTTTTATCTAATAATTGGTTCTACTATCTAAAAAAAGAAGTACTAGTACCTAATGAATAAGTACTAGTCATTTTCTTTACAGCTTGCCAGGAGCCCAGCATCATTTGGTCATTTCTGATCCACAGTCTTACAACAGACAACACGTAATTTCCACAGAGCAATATACAATTTACAAACATTATGTGTACAGAACAAACAAAAATGTAGTTCATCCTAAAAGTTCTTGACCACACTTCCCTCAGGGAATGCACTAGATGTCACTGCGATAACAGTCGAAATATTTGGCTGCCCACTATAGGAGAGCGGGACGCATCTTCCTTTTCTTTTGCTCTTTTTAGACTTTATGAGGTCTAAAGGTTTCTTATATCAGGAAACACTCGCTCTTCCATTAGCAGTAAACACACACGTGCTCTCATTGTAAGCATGTTGTTGACATCTTTAAATCTAGTTAACATGCACGAGAATAAGGTCAGCTGTTCACCAAGGCATCTTCAGGCAAAAGTGGCCATTTTGCCCTAAACTAAACTGGTTTAGTAATGCTGAGAGCAAATGGTAGCAGTACAGTTGACAGAGACATATTGCTAACAGTCTGTTAGCATTCAGAAGAGGGCTTTTTCACACTTGTTATAGTCATTCTAAAGCACGGTTATTGAAGAAACTGGGTTATCTTGCTTCATGTTTAACACTAGCCATAATTTACAAAAGGTTAATAAGTAAACCATGGTACTCAGAAATGGACATTTTCTAAACCCATATCTGTGGTGTCAATGTCATTGATTGAATGAAAAATTATTAAGCTGCATTTATGTCATTTTGTAATTACTCCTAGAACGCAACTTGGAATGTTTCCTTTATGTAAATAGAACGTTCCCTCAAGGTAAGGAGAACATTTCTTGAATGTCCTTTTTTAGGCATTACAAAAAAAGGTATTATAATAATAATACAACATTCTGGGACGGTTGGTTTTTAGGATACCAACAGTCTCCATTTTTGGTTCTCATAGAAATAAACTGGGAACCAAACAGGAACCATATGGGAAAATAAGTGGAATGTTATGTGTTTGCTAGGTAGTAAAAAGCATTTTTGTCACCTTACAACTTGTAATAACACATTTTCTGAGAGTTAAAGTGATAGTTCACCCAAAAATCAAAACTCTGTCATCATTTATTCATCCTCCACTTCTTTCAAACCTGTTTGAGTTTCTTCTGATATACACAAAAGAAGATATTTGTGACCCTGGACCACAAAACCAGTCTTATGTTGCACGGGTGTAGTTTTTGCAATAGCCAAATTCGACTTCTTCGAATATTATTCATACTATAAATATATCAAAACTTGATATTTGATTAGTAATTAGCATTGCTAAGCACCTTTTTAAGTATGTAAAGTTTTCCTAAGTATGCATAAAAAGAAATCTTATTTATTCAGCTTTCAGGTGATGTTTAAACCTCAAATTACATTTCAAACAAATGTAATAGAATTGACACTTATTACTGGTTTTGTTGCCCTGGGTCACATTTGGAAGAATCCAACTATGGATGACAATGGTAACCAGTTTACAACATTTAAAAACAAACATTGCCTTTTGGGTTCAACAGAAAAGTAAAGCTCATAAAGGCTTGGAACCACTTAAGGGTGAGTAAATTTTCATTTTTTGGTAAAGACTTATCCATTTGAATTACCTACAATGTGAACGCAGCTTTCCCGCGTTTACCTCATATTATGTATTGTCCACTGTTAATACACGTTTTCCTCCATTGGCTTTTCGGAGAGTGAAACGGTATCTTCTTTAATCCAACGGAGGCGTTTTCTGTCACAATTTGATAATAGTTTTCTTCAGGCGCTAAAACGACCGTTTGTTTATAACGGTCGTTCCGTGAGAATATGACGCGCGCGACTGCCTGTCGGTTGCTGTTTGCAGAAATTAACAAGAGTGAAACCTTATTGTATTCGGGTTAAAAGTAGAGTTTAGAACGACGATAATCTTGTGTTAGACGCAGTGTGAAAAGCCCTCATCTTATTGTGGTTTTCTCTACCCAGTTTAACCCGTCACACACCCTCATATCAGAAACACAAATGCTGGCACAGTGGAACCATCCTTTAGTCATTCATACACACACGTACAACAACGTACTAATACACAGAAGAAGATCAGAAACTCATGACAAGGTGAAGCACAGCTCCTCAGTGCAATGCTGACCCCTGATTAGTCCTGCACATGGCCGTCGTTTTGATTTTCCCTAGTAAAACACGTCAAAAAGCTTAAGATGTGATTAAAGTGTATGATGAAGAGGGGTGAATCTCAGGAAACCTGTCAAGAACACGGCTGAGTCATATTTTACCCCAGAATAAATGAGAAGTTTCACAGTTCTGAGGGGAAAGGTTTGAACTGTTAGGTATGAACAGAACTGCAAGGAGTCAGAAACGGCAAGAAATAAATGTGCAATTCTGAGAAATGTGAGATGTAAACTTAGGATTCAGATTTTTTTCTTGCAGTTCCATGTTTTATGTCTAACAATTTTGAGTTTTTTCCCCCTCAGAACGAAAAGTTTATATATTTCAGTGATGACATTTTATCTGGATTGTGATTTTTCTCTGATTAGGTCAGAATTGAGATCTGAAAGGTACAATGACCTTTAGTTTTTATTCAGTGGAGAAAACCCGAGTTCCTATTAGAGTCAGTTTTACAGAAGTCAAAACTAAATTGAGAAAGAGTAGTTTTACGTTTAGTAGGCATTAAACACAAAATCTTGCCAATTTTTAAAGCTCCCCTTAAAGCTCTCCCATATGTTTGTACAATGCAAAAAGGCATTTTAAAGATAAATAATTACTAGATTTATATGATCAAATATTTATACATAATGCCTGTTTTTTGTTGCACCAATGTATGCTTATTTAAATAGCCACTTATGCATGTTATAATTAAAAACCAAAACCATTTTTGTTGCTTGAAATTAAATAAATATTAACTCAAATAAAATATATCAAAACTAATTATTCTAACTATAATTATAAAAATATAATAATAATAATAATAATACAAAAATTATGAAACTGTATAGGCATACAAAAATACCAAAATAACAAAACAGACATAAAACAACAACAAAATGACTAAACCGTTAACTAAAACTGAATGAAAATGGACAATATATACATCAAATATAATACTGCATGCTTACAAATCCATTTAAAATGCTTCTTGAGTATGTTTTGTTTATTTGTTTTCCTGATTGTGCATGTAACGTGACATGGATATGTTTTCGTGAGATTCACTCAGTGTTTAAAAGTCAAATGCAACTCATAAAAATGATCAGAGAGTGAACAGAAATGTGAGTATCATTCATTTAAAATGAATCCAAAAATAATACTTGAGAAACCAACAAAACCTGCTGACTGTAATGCAGAATGGATCAGACATGAATACAAACATGCTGGCTGAATTGATCTCCTTGTGAACTGAATAAAGGAGAACACGTCTGAATAAATATATATATAGAACTCATCTGCCTTTTATTATTGTCTTTCACAGCATTGTAACCAAGAAGGCATCTTAACAAGTTCCCCTTCAGACCTCACACAAGTCCTTTTAAGATATGAAAATACTATCAAATAAAAAGTCGACACTACTTTTTAAAGTCTCTTCTGCTTGTACAAACAAGTAGATTATCGATGCAAATACAATCAGTTCAAAGCAAATGAGATGATAATGTTAGTTTACACTGACGAACAAACAATGAACACAAAAGTGAAATGCTAAAAGTGGCGCGTTTAAGAATGCTCGATGTACAACAAACTCAACGGAAAGAGAATCAAACCATACACACGACGAGCAAGGCCAAGAATGATTACAGTACATCTCAACAAAAAAACAAGTCACAAAATACAGTAGCGAATCTCTTCCATAAAAATAATCACAAAAGGAATAAACAATAAAATACACAGATTGGAGACACAAGTGAGTGCTTTGGGTCTGTAATACACATTTAGCAATCTTATTTGCTCACTTTTTCAGGTCGGCCACAACATTTTGCTTTCCAGATATCAAGATCTGCGGTGAGCAAAAGATCAAGCTTTCTGGGTAAACTTCAAAACCAAAAAAAGACAACAAAATACACAATTGTATTTTGCGTGAAGAAAATGAGCTGTATGGGAAACAAATCTAGATTTAAAGGTCCCATGAAATTAAAATAGTTTTTTAGTTTTAATTTTGTTATTATCAGTATTGTTTGTTTTTAGGATATCTATTAGCTGGTGTGCTCGAAAACAGTGACAAAATTCGTGTTTAGAAGATATAAAAGTGATATAAACATGTAAAGCTTGTAGTTTGTCTCTTCCACATAAATGGATCAATGTTTTTTTTTTTTATGTCACCTCATACTTCAGTTTCTCATCAAATCATGACCAATCAAATGCTCTCTAGTATCTGACATGCCCCGCCCCCTTCAAGACGCTTCTCCTTGGCTTTTCTTTTGATGCGCTTGAGCTCAACCACTCTCACTGGTATTCACGCTATGGTCTCTCACGCTATTGGCTGTTTTTTAAAAAGGCCAGGGGCTACACTATGTCCCACCCTCTCTTTGTGTTTTGGTAGAGATTACGTCAAGCATTGAATAAAAATGTATATTTCACAGCACTTCATGGGACCTTCAAGACCAATTCGGTTCAAAGTTACATCTGAAATGGTCTTCTAAAAAGAGCATTTTTCTCAGGATCTTGTGTGTTTCACTTTTAGGGCAAATAATAGGCTCTTTTCATTGCCTTTAAAGTGAAATAACTGAACATAAACAGGTGATTGAGAAAAATGCTCTTTTTTTTTATATATGGCACTTGCATCTTAACTCTTCATTTTAATCCCTATGTTAAACGTGTAATATAATATGTGTAACATTTGTATAGAATAATATTATATGCATCTAATAATATTATAAACATTTGTATTTTAAAATTGCACAAAATGTTATCAGTATTAACTTATACAGAATAAAACAAAAAGTATGTTTTACTCAAAAACAATAAATTGTAAATGCAGAGAAACTGAGACTTTTCAAATGGTCTCTTAAAGCAATGCACTGCCTGGCACAATAAAACCAACATAGGCTCATTCTGAAAATGTTGCATGGCTGCATTTTGTCTTTAAAACAAACGCTATGGGGCGGTATGATGCCGTTTCTTTTCGCGCTTACTAGCTGACCGCTTACCTTCGTATGGACGGCTTTCTTGCTGTTACCAGTTTGTCCAGTGGCTCGAAGCGTACATTGGCGGACTTGAGACGCAGAGAGGAGTTGACCGTGACGACGGTCTGTAGTAAGAGATTACTTGTTTAAAATAAACAAGTAAATAACAGGGTAAGAATGTGGTAAAATTTGAAAACGTGGTAAAAATCAGGAGAGCTTTTATTTTTCTGGATTGCTTTTGAAAATATTGTCGGTTGGGTTTAGGGAAGTGGGTGGACGGGTCAATTGGTGCTTTTTAAAACACTATCGGTTGGGTTTAGGGAAGGAGGAGGATGGGTCAGACGATTGGTCAGTCAGTCAGTCAGTCAGTCAGTCGCGGCCTCTGGTGGATTTACACGAGACGGGCAGACATGAATGGCACTTGGAAGAAAAATTTGAGATCTGAAAAAGCATACACAGCGGCCTCTGGTGGATTTGCAAAAACAAAAACTGCAAAAAAAACGTACCTCCTGGGACGTATTTGGCGCTCTCCAGAAATGTATATAGGGCTACGTTTTCAGAATGAGCCTGGGTTGATTAAAACAATTACTGTTTGAAATTAAGCAAGTAAATACATCCACGACTGGATGTTCATTGCAGTTATCAACATGTTTCTGACATGTTATATTTTTGGCAACAAAAAAAAATAATCTTTTAACCTTTGCTAATACAGTGCCAAACATACAACGTCATGACAGAAACATGTTAATCATGGCAATAAAAATCCATGCATAGACCCTTAAAGGGACAGTTCACCCAGAAAAGCAAATTCTCTCATCATTTACTCACCCTTGAGATATTTTCAAGAATGTTGGAAACCTGTAACCACTGACATACAGTGCTCAGCATGTATAAGTTCACCCCTCACAAATCTGTCTTTTAAATTCATATTTTTAATAGGAAGCTATAGAATATTATATTTGTGCATATACATTAGATTAATCAGTACTGAAGCCAAATCTGGAACTTATCTAACAAAATAACTTAGGATAACGGTCCAAAAACTAGTACACCCAAATTTATATGTTATAGAAAAATATTAAATACAAATTTAAAAAAAGAGGAAAAATCAAGAGAAGCAAAATAATTGAAAAATGTAGTTGAAATGTTGTAGGTTGTAATTTTTTTGCAATATTTTGCTTGAATTTAATTGTATTATCTTTCAATTTTAAATATGTTCGGTGATTAAAATATTATTTTAATAAATATATCTGTTTAATAAATCTGTTTTGTTCAAATGCACCAAAATACATTGCCTATATTCACTGAGAAATGGATAAAAATATTCCTTTTCAAAATGGGGTGCACTCAATTACGCTGAGCACTGTACATAGTAGGAAAAACAAATACAATAGAAGTTAATGGTTACAGATTTCCAACATTCTTCAAAATATCTTCTTTTGTGTTCAGCAGAACAAAAAACTCAGACTAGTTTGGAGCAAGTCAAGGGTGAGTAAATGACAACAGAAATTACTTTAAGTATTTGGTCACATGAATCCATACAGTATCTTTTTCTTGACCCGTCACCAAATCTAATAATCCTAACAACAGCCTCCATTCTCTGCAATAATTCTATTTCTCCTTTTGATTTTGGACTGAAATATGACCCAGGCATTTCTTGACAGTTTTTGTGTGATTCTCAACTGAACAGCTCTGACTCGCATATAGAAAGCATCACACCATCGTTTTGTTTTTTGTAAATTGGTCCACACTAGATCAATGGCAGTTTAGTTGAGTAACTGACCTGCTCTGGACCTGTCAGTGACTGGGCTTTACGTGCAGGACAAACCGGACCTCTGGAGGAGCTTCGAGAGAAACAGAGAGAGAGAGACAGAGATGATGAAGATGCACAAAAGAGTGTGAACGAGAGCGAGGCTGATCCTCCTCTTCTGGCCGTCATCTCTTGGCTCTCGAGCGCTCGTTTGGACCCTGCTGAATCTCTTGAAGTGGAACCCTTGTGCTCTGGCTGAGATTCTAAGGCAATGTCACATTACATATCAAAATGTACAACATCTATACATTGTGCAGTTGTGAGCGGAGGGTGAGATGTGGATGAGAGGTGCGCGCACAGGGGGCGGCTCTATAGAACGGTGGCCTCCATCACTATGGCTGGATCCTCTATGTCCGCTTTACTCTGGACCATCCGCAACTCCAGCTGGGAAGGGCTGGGTCTTCTGCCAGGACCTGCCATCTCTGAACACACCACAGAGAAACCAAAGCGTTTCAGTGGGCATACTTGTTCATTTAAAGCACAAATAAAATCTAAACTAACCAAATGATTTTGTTAGCTCACATTGCTAGTTTTGTGCTAAACAATTCATCAGTGCATGTCATTAAGAAAAGAAAAATGTTTTCCCTTATAATCTTTAATTGAAATCTGAAAATGCACTTCCTGTTTGTTTTCAGACATAATTCTCAGATTACGCCTGTCTGAGGTATTGGGCGTAGCTAACATAATTAACCACGCCCCTCCAACTGTCAATTTTGACAACAAACAGAAATGGTGATGAGGAGGTGTCTGTTAGGTTGTGATAACTCTATTAAAACCCATTTCCCGATCTTTCGGAATGAAATGCCTACTTTACTACATCCAATCAGCTCGCAGTAGAAGAAACAAGCCACGCCCACTGTTTTCACATTTAATATTTTGTTTCTCTAGGAACTGCGTCACAATACGAAAGAAAAAAACAAAAAAAAACGTTGCAGCTTCCGGTTCATGTGGACTAAGTATAAGGTGCACCGAAATGAGCATTTTGGCATAAAACTGAAAATTTTGAATGCTTTAGCCAAAAGACGAAACCGAAAATGCTTTATAATAATTAATTATGAAAGATTTCTATAAAAACATATGCCAATAAAATAACAATAATTTGTTGACAGTCAGTGTTGGGTGTAATTAGTTACAAAGTAACTAGTTATTGCAATTAGATTATTTTTCTGAAACAAAGTAAAGTAAGGGATTACTTTTACTTTATATGTAATTTATTTCAGTTACTTATAATTTACTTGCCCTAAATACTGTAAATAATTTCAGTAGTTCTGGATTAATCAATTCAGAGATGCAGAGTAACAAAATACAAATATATTCATTCATTCATTTTCTTTTCGTCTTAGTCCCTTTATTCATCAGGGGTCGCCACAGCGGAATGAACCGCCAACTTATCCAGCATATGTTTTACACAGCGGATGCCCTTCCAGCTGCAACCCAGTACTGGGAAACAACCATTCACATTCAGACACCTGTACTGCATGTCTTTGGACTGTGGGGGAAACCGGAGCACCCGGAGGAAACCCACGCGAACACGGGGAGAACATGCAAACTCCACACAGAAACGCCAACTGGCCCAGCGAACCAGCGACCTTCTTGTTGTGAGGCGACAGTTCTACCCACTGCGCCATCGCGCCGCCGAAATACATATATATTTAGGAGAATAATTGTATTTTTCAGCCAAAGAAAGTTACATTTATCAAAGCACTTGTACATGCTTAAGAAACAATAAATTAAGTCAGAATTTGATGACAGTATATGGCATGTATGAAATGGTGGTATAAATATATTTTTATGCATTTTTTAGTAAATATATCATTTTTGATGCATTTAAACAGTTTTATGCTTTAAAATAAGAGTTTGGTCACCTAACATATTTAGGAATATAAAGATAATACATTTAAATTAAAATGAGTTATTGCAACAACAAAAATCAACTAAATTTTATATATTTTTATGTTTCTCTTGATTTGTCCTGTTTATTAAAATTGTATTTAATGCAATTAATGTTTTATTAATTTTACATTTTTATGTATTAATTAAATAAAAAAATTTTTTAATTAGTTTTAGTTTTGGCTTTGGTTCTGACTAATCTAATGTATATACACAAATATATTATTGAAAATGATGAAATACATTAATATATATAGATCTGCCAGAGGTGTACACATTTATGCTGTCTATGTAGTATTTATTAAGTACTTGATATTTTATGACATAAAATGCTTGAAATGACAACATTTTTATTTAAAATTTGAAAGGAATGTCATCAGTAGTTTACAGAATAAAACAAAAACTTAACTTTACTTAAAAACATAACTAAAAATCATAAATCTAGAGAATTTTTAAGTGCCCTCTTAATATTTTCCATAGCTGTACTGTATATATAATATATGTATATATGTGTTACCGTGAGCATAAGATATAGTCCTCTGAATGACGTGATGCATAACGGAGAAGGTCTTCTCACATGCCGTCTGCAAAAGAAGGAAGAACAATAAGAAAAACACTTGATCAGCATTTTCTTTTAGTGCTGCATGATCACTGTGATGCATTTGTGGCCTGATGATGTAATGCACTGTACCTTCAGGTCTGTTGGGTAATGATGAGTCCAGGCCAACAGCATAGCAGCAAATAGATCACCAGTGCCCACGAACACCGCATCCACTTTCGGCACCTCTATCCGGATCCGCTGGGTCGTCCTTGTCCCGTCTGGCATCACTGCAAAAACAGGAGTTAATGCATTCATCTCTGTTCAGTGCAGCGGTTTATCATGTGTGAATTAGAACACATCTCTCACCGCTAGGCTGCACAACACTACATGGGTGGTTCAAAGCAATGAACAGAAAATATTTGAATTCATATGCATTACAATAAGCTCCTATACCAGTGAATTCTGTTGAAATCTACACACAGTGAATCATCTTTCACTGTTCAGCAGTTTGACACACTTTTAAATTCATGACAAAGCAATTTTGAGTTACACAAGGAGACACACACACACATACAAACATACATATACACACAAACATACATACATACCTACATACATACACACCCACAGTTGTATATATGGTTTATGAGGACTCTTTATTGATGCAATGTATTTTATACCGTAAAAACCACTTATTATATGGGCTTACCCTAGCCCTAACCTTAACCCAACCCTCACAGGAAACCTGTGGCAACATTGGAAAGCTAAAACACCCTGTTAAGTATGATTTAAGCATTATGAATTACGAATAAACAAGGCATGTCCTCATAAACCACCTTAATAGAGTACAACTAGGTCATACCCATGTCCCTATACAAATTTGTGTCCTCGTAAACCACATAAACAAGTACACAGACTTTTATATATGGTTTACAAGGACTCTTCATTGATGTAATGTATTTTATACCTTAAAAACCACTTATTATATGGCCTTACCCTAGCCCTAACCTTAACCCAACCCTCACAGAAAACCTGTGGCAAAAGTTTAAGCCACAACACCACGTAAAGTATGATTTAAGCACTTTGAATCATGAATACATACAAGGCATGTCCTCGTAAATCATCTTAATAGAGTACAACTAGGTCATACCCTTGTCACTATACAAATTTGTGTCCTCGAAAATCTTAGAAACAAATACACACACACACACATCTGGTTTACTATCCTTGAGAAAACTCCCCATAGATTTTTATACAAACTGTATTTCTTGATGTACCTCAGTTTAGGTCCCCACAGTCACACAAGTTGGTGTGCATTCAGGTTTAAGTGACCACTGGGATATAAACACACACACTTACAGATGCGCTGACTCCCGAGAGACACCAGGAATCTGTCCCCGAGACGAGGCGGCAGGTCAGAGCTGGTAATGACCACAGTGTCTGGACCCATCTTATGCAGCAGATCCATCACCTGAACACACATTATTATTAGTGTTAATAACATTTATAATAATATAATTATGTAATATTATTATACAATAAATTTATAACAATAATTTTATTTTTAATAATATAATTATTTTATTTAATAATTAATTAAAAAATATTTATTATCATTATTGATATTCCTACTACTACTGATACATACTACTAGTTGTAGTAATAATAAACTACTTCAAAACATTAGTATTATCATTGTTACTATTATTGCTATTATTATTATTAATAAAAAGGCTACTATACTTTATAATTATAGTGCAGTACTAACAGAAATAATAGGAATACTGTTATTTTTGTTTTTTATAACTAATATACTAAACCATAATGATAATCCTCATAATAATCCATATCATCTTGATCAACAACCAATAAAAAATAATATGATTTATATTTAAATAATGAATAATATTTTATTCAAAATATATTACTAGCGATAGTAATGATAACAATACTAATTTGTATTATTAGTGTTGAGTCAAATAACAAATCGTTTAGTGTTAAATAATATACAATAATATAAAATATTGGCGACATGGTGGCTCAGTGGTTAGCACTGTCACCTCACAGCAAGAAGGTCGCTGATTCGAGTCCCGGCTGGGCCAGTTGGCATTTCTGTGTGGAGTTTGCATGTTCTCCCCATGTTCGCGTGGGTTTCCTCCGGGTGCTCCGGTTTCCCCCACAGTCCAAAGATATGCGATATAGGTGAATTGAATAAACTAAATTGGCCAAAGTGTATGTGTGTGTATGAGTGTGTATGGGTGTTTCCCAGTACTGGGTTGCAGCTGGAAGGGCATCCGCTGTGTAAAACATTTGCTAGAATAGTTGGCGGTTCATTCCGCTGTGGCGACCCTTGATAGATAAAGGGACTAAGCTGAAGGAAAATGAGTGAATGAATATAAAATATTATTAGAAATATGAAAAATATTTTTATTCATAAAATAATATTATTACAATCAAATAACATTCTACTTATATTAATATTAACTAATTACATATAATAATTTTTAAAGATTTGTTTGAAATCATTATTTTTTAATAATGACAGCAAATGAAAAACAATTTCAATAAGAAAGAATTACATAACACGACAACCAAAATTTGAAATGAAACGGATTTGTTTATATAACTTCCAGAGCCATTTCTCATACATGCAACTAATCTCACCTCAACAGCATCTTTCTCTGTGCTGATATTCTTCCCTGTCAGCAACCTAAAAAAAGAACAACACAGAGTTCAGAAAATGTATAGAAAACAGATATAAACTGATGATATACACGTACAACCACAGCTGACCACCAGATGGCACTACCACTCATCTATCAACAAAAGCCAGAGGTTTGACATTTGCAGCACTGAATCATCCAATCACGAGTTTTTCTACTCACTCGGCCTCAAACTGGTTGGGTGTGATGATGTCGGCCACCGGGACCACTTTATTCTTGTACACGGGATGGAGATTCTGAGGAACGTACTACAAGAGGCCAATGGGGAAAACTATATTAACATCTCATTCTGAATGCTGAAGGAAGATATAAGAGAGAAAAAATAAACAAGAGAGCTTACCATTGAACCATGGTCACCTAAGACAGGGTCACAAACTGACAGAAGAACAGAGGAAAACTAGTTACACTTTAATTTGCAAGTGTTAATCTACACTACTGTACTCTTCAAACTATTTCACTGTTTCTGAGAAAAGTCTCTTTAGCTCAGCAAGGCTACATTTATGTTATGAGCAATAAAGCTGTAATATTGTGAACATGTTTACTACTATTCAAATTAACAAGTAAAGCTTTGTTTTCAGCATCATTCTTCCAGTCTTTAGCATCACAGGATCCGTCAGAAATTATTCTAATATGCTGATTTGGTGCTCATTAATATTAATATCATGCTTGTGCTGGATATTTTATACAATAAGACGATATACAAGAACATCATTGTGGGAAAAAAATATTTCTCAGCTTTTATTTACATTTGAACAAAAAGTGGCATGTCCAAAATTGTTCATACCCTTCTCAATATTCAATAGAAAAGGTTTCATTGGCTATTACAGTAATCAAACACTGCCTATAATTGCCTATAATTTACATTTCTCCACTGATATTTTTGCCCATTCATCTTTAGTGATGAGCTCCAACTCTTTTAGGTTGGATCTTTCATCATAATCTTTAGCTCCCTCCACAAATTCTCAATTGGATTTATGCCAGGACTCTGGCTGGGCCACTGGAAAACTTTCAGGTTTGATGAAACGTTAATGAATAAAAGTAATTTTAAGTCAGAATCTGCCAGGGGAATTAATAATTTCAGGCTTGACTGTATATACATACACACACTGTATGATTTTGATGAAATTGTAATGTGCACCTTTTGTAAAGCTGCTTTGAAACAATAATTATTGTAAAAAGCGCTATACAAATAAACTTAAATTGTATTGAATTGAAATTGAAGTGTAAAAAAACATCATATAATTGAAATGTAACATTATAAATGCATTATAAACAGATATGGACAAAAGTGACACCTTACATTCATTTTTACACAACAAAATACAAATGTTTCAAGTTCAGAAGAGTTAAGAAATATGTAAAAATAAATAAATTAATAAATAAATAAAATATTTGTTTTTATATATTACTGTCATTTTGTGGATCAGTTTAATGCATCTTTGGGGAATAGAAGTATTAATTGCATTTGTCTTATTTCTACCAGTTAGATTTCCATCCTAAGGTAAGGTAAAGTATTAAGGTAAGTATTGGTAACCTAGTAACCAACAGTAAACAAAGCAAGCATAATGGAGATAGCTAATTGGTCATGCGGGTGTAATGTTCGCTGTGTAAAAGATTATTCGGCAAATGTACTTCGATCTCCCATTATTCGCGTGAACCCTTTTTCGAACAATTCCAAAACCACCTCAAGCATAAAAACGTTTTAGCAAATTAAGGATTTTGCCGTTTCTATCGCTCATTTCTCATCCAATACTTCAAAATGCGCATTAACACAGGGTGTTTAAAAACTAAACTACCGATGCCAAATTTTGGAACCGTTTAAAAACCTGTGAAAAGTACTTGTGTATAATGTACTGTCTATATCTATATGGCATTTCTGTTAACTGAGGATAAAAGAGAGTAAAACACTCACCATATACGAGGTTAGGATTGGCCCTCTTCAGCTCTTGTACAATATCAACCACCATCTCCAGAAATGATGTATCTCTAGTGTAACCTGCAGCAACAGAGAGAAAAGAGCTTTTATCAACACAATTTGTTTTCCTGCTGGCAACTTCTGATGTTCGACTCCATTTGTCCCAGGTCAAAATGCTCTATCTGGCCGAAGTCGAAAAACTGACCACTCCACACAAGTAAGAGGGTCAATCTCAGGTTATTCTCATTCAGCCTGAGAACATCAAAACGGGTACAGGTTTATTTTAACATACCTGAAATAGTAGTTTTCATACAAAGTTTCAAGTCATTTTTATTTGAAAATTTTCTCTTTTAATTTTAATACATTTTAACATTTTTTTTTGTTTTCATTAGTTTCAACTTTTTAATAAATGCCTATATATTTTTTGGATTAAGTTTTTAGTTTAAATGAAAATGAGAAACATCTATTTGACAATTTGCTGAAATAAAAAATGTTTTCAGTTACAGGATTTTAGTTAACCATAATAGTGTTTCTGCAAGTTTTCTGAAGGTAAATGCAAGATTTTTGAAAACTTTTAAATTACATTAAATTAAAAGACCAATTAAATCATTTTTTAAATAATTTACAATGTCCCAAATGGCGGTACGGTGGCTCAGTGGTTAGCACTGTCGCCTCACAGCAAGAAGGTTGCTGGTTCGAGTCCCGGCTGGGCCAGTTGGCATTTCTGTGTGAAGTTTGGATGTTCTCCCTGTGTTTGTGTTTCCCCCATAGCCCAAAGACATGCACTATAGGTGAGTTGGGTAAACAAAATTGGCCGTAGTGTATGAGTGAGTGTGTGAATGTGAGAGTGTATGGGTGTTTCCCAGTACTGGGTTGCAGCTAGAAGGGCATCCGCTGCATAAAACATATACTAGAATAGTTCGCGGTTCATTCCGCTGTGGCGACCCCTGATAAATAAGGGACTAAGCCGAAGGAAAATTAATGAATGTCCCAAATGTCAAAGGAAAACATGAGTTCTATTAGCAGCACTTTAAAGTAAAAAAACAGATTTTCATCCCAAGTTAGCGAAAATATGGAAATTACTGACTAAACCTTCTGATATTACTGCACAAATGTGATGATCTTAGTATTTGTGCCTTGTTTTCCAGTGACAAAGTAAAAAATAACACAAAATGATCCGTCTATTTTTCTGAAAATTATCAAATTTAAGTGAATTTATGATTTGTTTTAAAAAGTTTAAGCATAACCACTTTCTTTGTTCTTTTCTACTTCTAGCACAAGCTCATATTTTGCAAAATGTCTCAAATAAATAAATAATCTTTATTTTGCATCTCAAGTAGACATCTTTTGATTTTAGGGTGTACAGATATTTGTACTGGAAAACAACAACGGTTATTTTTTGCATTTATTGCAAAACTTATTAGGACTTTATTAAGACTTTTTAAATTAAGATTTTTAGACCTGAGAAGACTTTGATTAATAACCCAGATAATATTAATGCCATTTTAATAATTAAATATTACTACAAAACAGTTAAACTAGATGTGAAACAAAATTGGGTATATACACTGTATACCTGGCAACCCTGCAGAAGTTATTTTCATTCATTTACCTTTGATTTAGTCCCTTATTTATCAGGGGTTGCCACAACGGAATGAACTGGCAACTATTCCGGCATATGTTTTACACAGCGGATGCCCTTCCAGCCGCAATCCAGTACTGGGAAACACACATTCACACACACACTCATACACTACGGCCAATTCAGTTCATCCAATTCACCTATAGCGCATGTCTTTGGACTGTGGGGGAAACCGGAGCACCTGGAGGAAACCCACAGGAACACGGGGAGAACATGCAAACTCCACACAGAAATGCTAACTGGCCTTGAACTGGGACTTGAACCAGCGACCTTCATGCTGTGAGGCGACAGTGCTAAACACTGAGCCACCGTGCCACCCAGAAGTTCAATTTAAAAAAGCTCAATTTAAAAAATCTGAACAATGCAAAACACACCTTGCAATATATTGAAATAACGCATTAAACCTGAAACTGCATGTTCAACAGACCAAAGCATACAGAGGATGTAGAGTAAAGAGGTGTTGTAGCTGTGAAAGCGTCAGGGTCAGTCTCCAGCTATCGGTCATGCAGCGGCTCCGTCTCTACAGTCAGGTAAATAAATCCTACCAGTGACTCATCTGACCTTCACTGCTTTTCATGATGTCACAGAGTGACACACACTAAAATCGCACTGCGACAACACAAAACACGGCTAAAAAGGTGTGTGGGAGTATTGCAATAGCAGTTCAAAACAATTCACAATATGAAATCACAGCTGGGATTAAAAATACTGCAGTAGGAATAACGTCTAGATGTTCGATTGGTTATAGGGCCACTATGATGAAGGTGGGATACAAAATGAGCATGTGAAAATGTTTTTATAATGATACTAAGCGCAAACCACCACCAAAAAACAGACAATTTTACGGAGATGTCACTATTATGCATGCACAAAAACAAGCAAATTGACAGCAACTCCTCAAAATAAAAGTTTAGATTAACTTGACAGAAATAAAGGCTTAGTAAAATCAAAGAGCAGAATGTGCCTTTCAAAGTAACACCAATAACAATACATAAATTCTTAAAAGTTAAGCAATTATCACACAATTTTTCACCACGCGAAAATTATTTTTTTTTAACAAAAAAAGTACAGAATTTGAGAAAGAATAAAACTTTCACAGAATGCATTTAAAAAGCTTATTTTCCATTGCACAGTAGGGTTTTGTTTATCCTTGCTTTGCTCATCTTGGTTTACACTTTCACTGCAGTTTGGTGCCACTTATCACTATAGTTGCACCACCTAAATTCCTCGTCATTCTAGGACATCTGGACCTCTACTGACCATGATGATGCCATTTCAGTTGTTTTTTTCATGTGGTGGTAAAAAATGATGTAGTCAAGTGAACATACAGTATAAACATACAGTAGTGGCTGCTGCTGAATATTTAAATATAGCTGGTTTGGTGTCATGTTTCGCAAATCTATTGACGCTGTTAGTGACAAATCTCTTTGACCAATCAGTGATTGACAGAGTGTATATGTCACATTTTGGTAACTGTATGCTTTGCTTGAAACCTCACCCAAGGTGGTACTAAAAAAAGTACTAGGTATGAAGCATAGTGGAAAAGCCCCCAAAAGTGAGCCATATGGAACCGAACCACGCTGTACCATGCATGGGAATAATGGCTTAAAGTCGCCATAAAACTGCAGTTAAGATTGTCCTTTTTTTACCGCTATCGTGATGTACATCCACTTAAAATGGTCCTTAAATGAGAAAAATGTAGGTTGGTGCATGATTTCATTCTTTGGGAACCAATCGGATTGTTGAAAGATGGGCGTTGCTAACAAAATAAAGGAAGATTGATGAATGGACGAATTCAGAACAGAAATAAGACAGCTGATAGCTCCGCCCTAAAGGACTTCCATGTGACCAGGAAGTGAGGAAAGTCGTTTCGAGGGAGAGGGAAGTTTGTGATATTTGATTAAAGTTTATGAGGGCAAATTAATTTTTACAAAATAATGAAGTCCACAGATACATCGTTTATAACAAGAACTACTATATGCCTATAAAAATAAGAAGAGTACATTTTGATTTCACGGCGACTTTAAGTAAAATTTTATAAATGCAATTGTATTACCCTTCAGAAATCATTCTAATACGATTTCTTATTACAAACTTTGAACTGAATCATTTTGAAATTTCTCTGCTAAATAGTTTTTGTAGAGTTTGTGATACATTTCTCAGGCCAAAAATAAGATCATCAATTACAATTCCGTTTCTGTGTCTCTCTTAGACTGTTGGTATATTCCTCCTTTCCTCCCTTCTGTGTTTTTCCTCTATTTGCCTCCTCTGAAGGTGATGGTAAAGGAGAGCGCGTGCACCAGAGACTCCTCGTCTGCTTTTACACACTCAGCAGAGCAGAGCGTCGGAGTGTGTGGAGCTCCAGCGAGACCCGTGTGTGTGTGTCCTCTACACTCCCTCAATGCTGATAAGCAGAGGAACAGAGATCTGCTCACTTCCTGACCGACTAACCAAATCTAACATAATAGACACACAAGAATAACAGATCAACTAGAGTTTCACATTTACTGAGAAACGCTTGTCGTCAATGCAACACTAAATAACACAGTGCTGAAGTTGGGTTCGATGAGAGCTTCTTCAGTGATTGACATTTCGTGATTGACATTTCATGTACTGGGGTTGATTTTTTCATTCATTCATTTTCCTTCAGCTTAGTCCTTTATCAGGGGTCGCCACAGCGTAATGAACCACCAACTATTCTGGCATATGTTTTATGCATGGATGCCCTTCCAGCCGCAACCCATTAATGGGAAACCCCCATACACTCTTGCATTCAGACACACATTCATACACTATGGCCAATTTAGTTTACCCAATTCACCTATAGCGCATGTCTTTGGACTGTGGAGGAAACCGGAGCACCCAGAGGAAACCCACGCCAACACGAGGAGAACATGCAAACTCCGCACAGAAATGCCAACTGGCCCAGCCGAGACTCGAACCAGCGACCTTCTTGCTGTGAGGCGACAGTGCAAACCACTGAGTCACCGTGTTGCCCTATTATTCAAAATATATTATTATTATATATTATTATAGAAAAAAAAGAAACTCATAAAGGTTTAAAACTATTTAAGGGTGAGTACTATCCCTTTAAGAACTTTCAGGAAAAAAATATCCCATCCAGAACTTTCCTGTGATGTATGTTAAAACACAATTTTACCACTAGTCTATTTTACAGTCTACACAGCCAGACCCAAAAGTGCCTGTAGAATATAAGACATACATATGTACAGCTGAAGTCAGATTTATTAGCCACCCTCTATATTTTTTCCCCAATTTCTGTTTAGCGGAAAGATTTTTTTTCAACGCATTTCTAAACATAATAGTTTTAATAACTCATTTTTTAATAACTGATTTCTTTTATCTTTGCCAAAATATTTTACTAGATATTTTTCAAGATACTAGTATTCAGCTTAAAGTGACATTTAAAGGCTTAATTACGTTAATTATGCAAGTTAGGGTAATTAGGCAAGTCATTGTAAAACGATGGTTTGTTCTGTAGACAATCTAAAAAAAATATTGCTTAAGAAAGCTAATAATATTGACCTTAAAATCGTTTTTTTTTTTTATTTAAAACTGCTTTTATTCTAGCTGAAATAAAACCAATACGTCTTTCTCCAGAAGAAAAAATATTATAGGAAATACTGTGAAAAATTCCTTGCTCTGTTTAACATCATTTGGAAAATATTTGCAAAAAAAAAGAATTCACAGGAGGGTTAATAATTATGACTTCAACTGTATGTATATAAATGTGTTGGGCTGTCCCCAGGGCCCATTGAGTATACACATCACTCCGTGCTATTAGGAAATTATATCATCCAACTTTTTCCTCAATGTGGCATGACTAGAAGTTAAAGCACTGACCTGTAAGGACATAGTCGTAGTGGTTGACGTTGTTCAGTTTGATCCCTTCATACAAGACGTGAAGCTCATCGGCAGTCAAGACCTGTCCCTTCCAGTGAGCGTAACCTGTGTAAAGACAGATCACAGGTCAAACACACATCTGAAAATCCAGTGCTGAAGCTGATGTTTGAGATGCTCTGATCACATGACAATCCCAGAACATCTGACTGTTCTCAGATCTGCGTCGGATCCCAATAAAAGCACGAAGCGTTTCGTCAGAGGCCATTGCTATTGCCGCTAGAGCTGTGATGTCACAATTCAGGTGAGTCACTGAGTCGGTCACATGGTGTGTTTCTTGTTGCTAAGAAACAGGACCAAGGAAAGCCTGAGGGGCTGAATGAAAAAGACGCATCATTGTAGCCTTGATGTGTGTGTGAGGGGAAAAAATTACTGCAAAGGGGAATCTGTGATAAGACGGGTGTCTGTCGTCATCATTTTCTGCTGCCGCAATTCTGCACTGCCTCTCAGCTGGATCCACAAACCTCTAATCCCAATGGCTTCACCCACATGGATCATGCAGATACTCTACATCTGCTTAAATCACGATCAGGGGAAAACATTCACAAGCTGCCCTGTGAGGTATGCGCTGTTTCTACCCATAAGGCTTTGCAGCACCCATTGATATTCTGAATGTCACAACCTGCAAATACATTTCCAAGGTCAAACTATAAAGTCCTGAAGGGAAGGTCCTGTTTGGAGATCACATTAAAAGGACATTTAGACGCTGATTAACCAGCATTGACTTAACAGATTTAAAGGGATAGTTAAGTAAAAATATAAACTTGCCCTCAAGTGATTCCAAACCTTTTTTTGTTGAATACAAAAGAAGATATTTTGAAAAATGTTAGAAACCTGTAACCATAGACTTCCATAGTATGGAAATCAATGGTTATCAGTTTCCAACATTGTTCTAAATATCTTCTTTTGTGTTCAATAGAAAAAACTAACACAAACAGGTTTGTGACAAAGTAGATTGTAAGTAAATGATGACAGAATTTTCAGTTTTGGGTGAACTATCTATTAAACACATAGTGTGTTTTGAGTATGACATTCATACTACATGTGGCAGGAAATAATTGTTCAGTCTTAGATGCTGAAATCTCTATCAGACCACAGGAGAGGTGAATAGCGTCATCTCTATAAAATAAGCAAACAGAACTCAAAAATGACCTGAAATAACTTGTTTATACTTGCTTATTTACAGCCTAATTAAACCGAGTGCTGGGCAATTAGACATGCTGGACTACAAAAAATGCAAAGATGCACACACAGATAATTACACTACTGCTGAAACGTTTAAGGTTAGTTTGGGGAAAGTTTTGGGGAAAATGATACTTATTCAGCAAGAATGTATTAAATTGAGTGACTAAAGGGTACTTATGAAGATTTTTTCATTGTAGCAAAAAAAGCTAAAACAAATAAATACTGATTTTCTAAAATCATTTACAAAAAACATTATGCAGCGAACTCTTTTCAACACTGATAATTAATTACAGAAGCAAATCAGCATAATGATATTAGTTTTTTGACACTGGCTGAAGACTGGAATGATGATGATGAACACTAAACACTGCCAAGCCAACCACACTAAGTAATTACATCTTTAAATATATTATATTAAAAAACTGTTACTTGACATTGTCAAAAATCTTTCTGTTTTTAGTTTTTATTATCACTAAATTGATGCTGCCCTAATGCCTAACATAAGATACCTAGAACAAACTTTTGAACACCATTTTGTTATGGTCAATAACCAATAAATGACTTGTATTATAAATCAATAATTAGGGGTGTCAAAATTAGTTGTTTTTTCGATGCACCGCGATGCAGACGCAAACAATTTGGTATTGGTTCAGTAATAATCATAACCGGTTATTATGTACTGATGTAATTTTTCACATATGCGTTATATGGCGGTAGCTTACAATGGTGAGGGAGGAGACGGCGAGTAATTAAACCGCTCCAGCTACTTAAAAAACACAGATAACTGTGCACAATTCACTGCTTGTGAGTTTACTGGATAGTCTTTCACTGACAGTAAAGTACATCAGAACCTAGCTAGTAAAAAAAATAAAGCTGTAAACTCTCTCACTCTCTGTGGCCCCTTTAACCCACTGCCGTGTTTGTGAGGTAACTTTTTATCGGCTGATACAACAATAACGTTACTTGTGGATCCAGACACAAAGCGTGTCTGCAGAGCGAGTTTTCTCCACCGGGTCGCCGTGTATAATGGAGCAGCTGATCGCCGCGGCTGTTTAACATCAGTGTCCAATGTTTGCTGAACAGCGCCAGAGCCGCGCTGACTGTTAGAGCCAATCTCAGCCTTTTCTGTTGAGCGTGTGATCAATCAAAGGCGATTAAGAACTCAAAAAGCTCAAAAAGCAAGCGGGATAATATTTACATTAGTTTATTTGCTATAAATGCTCATGTTGTTCTGTGCATGTACTTTAGTTTTGTTGATACATTCAAAAAGAGTGTTTTCCTTGAGCAGGTAAATATTAAAGGTACAGTACATATATCTGACTTCATGTATTAAATGACAAAATTGTATTACAAATAATATATATAAATATAAATATATTTATACATTATAAATTTTAATACAAGAATTATTGTGTTGCTAATTAAAATTTCAAATTGTTTATGGAAAGCATCGTCAATGCACAGAGATATCGAATTGATATCGATGGCATGATAATCGATGGCATGATAATCGTAACCGAACAGAACTGTGAGAGCTATAATCCTATTTTATTGGGGAAAAAAGAGGCCACTAAAAAATTGATTGCATACACTATTATCACAGATCACACCACTATTAAATGTTGTGTCAAAGAGAGACAAAAAGTGCTTTCAAAATGTGCTAAATGTGGGAAAATACGCTTTCAGATGGATTCAGACAGACAACATCTATTAAAGAAATTATTTATTTTATTTTTTTGAGCGAGATGCTAATGGTCTAATTGGTCTAAATCTAATGGTCTGATTCAATGATCTATGCTAAGCTAAGCTAAAAGTGCTCCCGCCAGACCCGGAGATCGTCTGAATGGATTAAAAAATGGTGAAACTCAACTGCTTAACTCTAGAGGAGTCATAAAATGAGCATATTTTCCAAAGTTCTTACTAAAAGTGGCCATACACTCACTTTAAACCAGCTACTTATGATTTCAACTAGCCATGTGCTAAAACAATGCTATATGGACTGCTGAAGTGTTGCTCCACATACAATATCAGTCTTAATGTGTCCCCAGGCCTAAACCATGTATCTAAACGACTACAACTTCACAAATCCTGATGAGAATCTCTCCAGCGTGCGGCCCTCAGACTCCTGGTACCCGATTAGCTGTGCTGACAGCAGCTGCTGGTTTGGGAATAACAAGTGAGCCAGCATCACAGGAGTCTGTGTGTCCCTCCGTCTATAGGCTTAAATGCTTTTACAAAACCAAACTCAAGTGACAACATTACATTATTTTTTCTCAGTGTTCTCTCTCATAAGTCCATCAAAGATCTGGGAATGGAAGGGCAACACCTTATTGTTATGCCTAATTTACATTCAAGGAGAAACCGTGTTGAGTGAGTCTACGAAAAGGTCTGGGATTGTTCTTAATCAACATTCAAAGAGAAACCTTATTACCATGATCAAATGAGAAGAAACTGTATAAAATGTCTGAACGGAGAATCATCTGTGTTCATTCTGACTCCGGTTAACCCAAGGTACTGCCGTGTACTTTGTTACTACTACTCTGGAATAAAACTTTTTTTTTCTTCATGACGTCATCATATCAACGCCTAATGATGTTACAGCTTGACGTTGTGTGAAAGTTACCACTATGACGTCTATAAGACTTTGGATTTTGGCTGTCATACCTGACGAATAAATGTCAGTATCTGACGTCAATATGACGTTGGTTTAAGATGTTGGCTTGACATTAAATTTTGGTCACTTTCCAACACAACCTAAAATCAACCAAATATCAATGTCATTTGACGTCAGAATAAAGTTGTCCTTAGACGCTGGCTAGACATTGAATTTTGGTCACCCGATATCACGACCTAAATCTAACCTAACGTCTTATGATGTTGTGTGCCTGCTGGGATTGTAGAGAGAAAGTGATGTTGCGTGGCTACTTTTCTAATAAGAATGGGCAATAATAGTGTATCTGTAACCCACTGCCTTAATTAGTTTCCCCGTGTCTCACCTGGTTGCCCAATTATGGCATCATTCCCCAAAGATGCCAAACAACATTGCTCAAAAAGTATCATCAGCACCAATGTTTGCACCTTGACATTTTTTTGTTGTTGTTGTAGATTTATTTAGATCAGAAAAATAACTATTACGTGTTTATTTTAGCATGATCATTAAACACATAAGCCACTTCAAAAATAGCATTTCACTAGGGAAATGTAATATCGCAATGCTCAACAAAATCATACATTTTCCCAGTATCGTGCAGGCCTAGTTTCCAACTTCCAAATCACAACCACATCCGTTACATTTTCTTGCTTTCCTGCATGCTAATAAACCATGTAATGTAGTTGAGTTCTTTCAGCAGTAGTTGAATGAACACTGCAGAAAAGATGATCTCAGTAAAGCACAATGAAAAAGGAATGAAGGGTAAGTCCCAAAAAATCCACTTGTCAAAAGAGATGCATCTGCACACGTTAATACCAGGTGGAAATAGTAATGCATCCTGTGGTCACCTGTGGTCACTGAATATACACAGCGGGTGAAAACAGATCTTTCAAGTACTAAATCACTGTATTTCTCTCGCATACAAATAATTTAAGTTACAAGTTTTTTATTATAATTATTTATAAGCAACTGCAAATGCACCAGGACAGACAAATTCACACGACAACTTACACACAAGGCAATTTTTTTTAACGAAAATTTAGGCCCGTAAATAGTGCTCTTCCTATGCAAGACTGTAAGTGTGTCCAAATTCATATACTGTACTTATGCACTATTCTATGCCATTTAAAAAGTTTAAATAGTGCCATCTAATTAATCTAACAATAGACTTGAAACTAAGATGCTTACTCTCCGGCTCAATAGATTGCTTTAATAAGACTTGGGATCCCTTTCTTGACTATATCAAAGGCCTGCCTATTACACCTAGTGCTGGCAATCTGTAACAATTGTCATTTTATTAGAAGCTTTTTAAATTATTATTATTATTATTATTTTTATTTTTTTATCATTTTTTTCCCATCTGTATCCAGTTATTCTCAGATGTTATGTACTTACGTATCTAATGTACTTAATTTGGTATTTATGTATTTTTGTTTTGTTAATTGAGTTAATGATGGGATTAACAATGGACAAAGTATTACTGTTTACCTCTCTCAATATTTAATTTGTTTTGTCATACAAATGACCAATAAAAAGATTGAAAATAATAATAATTCATCTAACAATGGAATTTGATTAAATGTATAATGTTAAATTTTTATTTTTTATTGTAAACGAATAAGCAAAAAGATTCAATTAGACTCAATTCAAAAGAGTGATTCATAACAAAAGTTGCTTCAGGAGATTGACTGTATAGAGGAGAATATAATACACAAGTCATGTAGAATTGCATCAGCTTTTTCACAATCTATAAAAAAGAAGTCATTTAATGTTTTAAAGAAGAACAGTTTAGCATGGGGGAGGCTGAACTACTAAATAAAGAGATGAGCAGGAACAGTGTGTTTAAAAGCAGGTGACTCAAAAATATCTCAATCCAAAACATGATAGGACCAGATCTGAAGTGCACCATCAAAACAAGAGAAAACGGTATTCCTGCTCTTCTGAAAGTACTGGCATCAGTGCTATAGGCCTGTTTGGACAGCTCACTATCTGCACTTATCTACTCACTCACAGTCAGAATGAACCATCACAGCATTTGAATGCAATATGCTTTAATCATTTTAATGAAGCATCTCGTGTTGGAAAGAAGAAAATAGGTCGAGGGGCACTACAGAGCGCTGAATGCGAAAATGAACTTGGGTGCACCGTACAAATGATATCTGACAACTGCTCAAAACTCTTAAACTTAAAATAAAAATAAAATAACATCTGGAAACAACATCTAATATAAAATAACAACATTTACCTTAAAATTTGAAATCAAATCTCTAATGCCTCTAAACCTTACATGCAAACACGGTTACTGGCTGGAAATTCCTTAAAGGTGCTGTATGTAAGTTTTTGACTCTTTTAAAGCATAAAAATACCATAATATGTTTGCAGATATTTAAGAAACATGCCAAGTGAACATTCTTGTTTATCTGAAAACCAATGCTGAAGTCAGATATTCTGCTTTGAAAATGTGCATTACGTGCCAGAACACTGTCTTTGTTTTGGTTATTTTAACCTGCCCAATGGCACTTTAGCCAATTATATTTCAGCAGTCCGGGTTGCCTTGGTGGAAAACCGCGTATTTCATTCATTCATTCATTCATTCAGAAAGGCTCTGAAAGCATGTGACCGAAATGCGACCTCGGGTGGACAGTAGCAGACTCCAAAATGAGACGCAGATTCAGAGTTTCACATGTGGTTATTAATTAGCAAATTATATAAATATTACGAACGTAAACATTAGGTGAGCAGGTTACATTGTAACCCAGTGTCCTAACAACAAGCTTCGTGATGAGATACCCAGTCATAAGCAATTTGGCTGTTTGCACCAGACGAAACACGACAGAAATTTAAATACAGCCATTCAGAAGCACAGAATATGCACTTACTCACGAAATGGTAAGGTTTATAATCTAATTAATACATATTAAACCTCTTTAACATTATTAAATGTACATTCTGAATTACTGATATGTGTTGGTTTTCAGTCTAAAGTTCTAAAGTTCAATTTCAAATGGTTTATTTTATTTTCAAGATCTGATGTGGACTATCTGCTGCTGCTTTCAGTAGTATGGCAATAAATGTCATGTAAAATGGCATTCAAACTCACATTGTTAGCATTTAACACTGAATAAAGCACAAGAGGTGTACCTGAGGTGATCATTGTCAGTTTTCTGTTGTTCAGCTGTGAGATATAGAAACCGTTTCTAATATCAATTCGAGGTGTTGGTTAGGACAAAAACTCCTTTTAATAAGGAAAATATTCCTTCTATCGTATGCTGTTGCTTTTATGTTGAACACGATTTAAATCACTCGCTCCAGTTGGTCCTCAATCTGGCATCTTGCGTTTGTTTTGATTCAGGAGTGCAATACCTAGTTCAACCACTGGGTGTCAAACTTACATACTTACATACTTATAGAATCCATTTTGAATCCCATTCATAAAATGTTCAGTCAGTTACTTAAAATTAACTTAGGTTAACTTAAAATATTAACTTGAACACATGCACAAATGTTTGGAATGGTGTTTTTTTTGCATGCTACGAGATTGAAATTAAAGGTTATTTCAACTTTTCATCTCATAATTCTGACTTTTTTTACACAATTAAAATGGAGAAACATCTGAAATGCAAGATATAAACGTCAGAAAAAAGTCAGAAATCTTTATATAACTTGTTATAACTATGCAAGTAACTAGTTTATAACTTGAAAATAAATACATACAAAGACACAATTCTAAAAAAAGTGAAGAAAGTGAATTGTGAGAGTTTATAACATGCAGTTGTGAGATATAAACTCTGAATGCAGAAAGAAATGTCTGAAATTTGAGAAGTAAGCACATATTGGTGTGTTTATTACTTATTTCATATCAGAAACAAGCTTCCATTCAAACATGCACTGACAAAAATGACAATCTGCAGTGATTCGGTCATTTTTGTCAGTATTGTGACATTAACTTTGCAACCTAATCAAACTCTTGACTATACAATGTTAAAAACCCTTTGACATACAGTATTTCCATGGTGTTTAATGTTAAAGAGAAAGGCTTCCATCTGGCCCTAATTATGACATCTACTCATTAAAGCATGCGTTACATCATAATAACAAATTATATGATTCCACAAACGTTTGAATGCACACAAATGCTAGATCTACAAATGCTTTACGAATGCCATTGTTTGACTGTAATCAGCAGAAAGATTGTGTCAGCCTACCTGTGTGGTTGGAGAACTGTACAGAGTTGATCGAGTCCACCTCAAACCCCATGACCTGACAGACACATATTAGTAGGAAAATAGTAATAAATACATAAAATACTCCAAATGCAATTAACACTACACTCTCAGAAATAAAGGTACAAGAGCTGTCACTGGGGTGGTACCTTTACAATAGGTATACATTTGTAACTAAAGGGTCCTTATTAATAACTCAAGGGTACATA
Organism: Danio jaintianensis; assembly: GCA_903798115.1. NCBI lineage: Eukaryota > Metazoa > Chordata > Actinopteri > Cypriniformes > Danionidae > Danio > Danio jaintianensis. The sequence continues at coordinate 8,792,894 of CAIGQV010019186.1, read as the reverse complement.
TTTGTACCTATAAAGTAAAAAAGTCTACCTCTTGAAATTTTTTTAGGTACTAATATAAAGAGTTCAGATGCAAAAACCTCTAAATGAGTGTATTTTTTTCCTAAAATCAACATTTGTCTCAGCCTCCCATGTTTATGTTCGGTTATTTAACTTTAAAGGCAATGAAAATAACTTATTTCTCACTATGAAAGTGAAATTACTGAGCCTACACACTGGAGTCGGAGAAAAATGCTCATTTTAGAATAAAACATCAAACAGCATTTAGAGGTTTTTGCATCTAAACTCTTCATACATACCTTTGAGGTACCAATACAGACCCTTTAAGTACAATTATGTACCTTTTGAAAAGGTACCACCCCAGTGACAGCTCTCGTACCTTTATTTCTGAAAGTGTAGGGTCTGTGATGCTCATATAAACATATACTCTTAAACAAAACTCAGGATTATTGACATTATTAAGATTAATATTAAGCCTTGTCAACTCAACTATCCATTCACTGAGTAAATAATCAAAGCTTTATAGTGCCTGAGCCACATTTTTCAAGAGAACATTCTATTATTTTGCTATTGATGCTATTTTTTAGCCAGTTCTGGATTAGTGTTCTCTGTTAGAATCAATCAATCCCTTTTGGTTGAAAACTATTACTTTTGTAAGTTTGCAAATCCATGCACATACATATGTGTTACACGATAAAGAAAACGAAAAATGAAACATCATTTGGCCTCTTTAGTGAGATCAGAAGGTGCTGCCTAATGAAAATGAGTCAGAGAAGTTTTAATAATACTGCCTACTACTGGGATCTGGTTAATATGTCACAGGAAAATACTGAAACAATCTGAAGGTAATATGAATATGAAACATTCATTTCACACAGTCTATCACTGATTTATTTCAATTAATTCAAATAAATGCAGGCTAATCTTAGTATAGTACTTTATTACATGCCAGAGTTTTAGATCTATAATACAGTCGTAAAAAAGTATACTTATACAGTATATGTATGTATAGATAAATAGACAGACAGATAGATAGATAGATAGATAGATAGATAGATAGATAGATAGATAGATAGATAGATAGATAGATAGATAGATAGATAGATAGATAGACAGACAGACAGATGTGAATTATATAATTATAATAATTTTCAATTAATGATGAGGGTTTTACTGCCAGAGCCAAACTGTTAAGCTCTTATACTATTCGTAGCACTGTTAGAAGTATTTAGGTTCTCATTTTATCAACAATCCAATAGTATTGTGTCATTTAACCTTTACCCCCCTCGGTTCAATCCACAACTAAAGGTTAAATGTTTCATGTAATCTTTTTATTGAAGATATTCCTTGCAAAACGATCACACTAATAAATAGAGAGCTCAAAATGTGAGCCAAGAAAGTCACAGGAAAATACTGAAAGAATCTGAAGGGGAAAACAAAAGGTTAATTTCACTTAATTGTAGTAGCACTAGCAGATTGGGGTCAAATTAGTTTCATATTTGCACACTCATTCATCAATTTTTTAAACAGTGACAATTTCTAACACGCTACTTTGAATATTCAGTCTGAAATCGCATGCAAGTATGACTTCAAAACAAGATTAGCACTATTTCATTGACTGTGAACAATGTACTTTGATAGTCGTTGGCTGCTAAAAATGATTTCACTAATTTGCAAAGAATACTTTTCATTCATTTTCCTTCGGCTTAGTCTCTTTATTCAACCACCAACTTTTCCAGCATATGTTTTACACAGCGGATGTCCTTCCAGCTGCAACCCAGAACTGGGAAACACCCATACACTCTCACATTCACATACATACACTATGGACAATTTAGCTTACCCAATTCACCTATAGTGAATGTCTTAGGACTGTGGGGGAATCCGAGAACATGCAAACTCCACACAGAAACGCCAATTGACCCAGCCGGGACTCGAACCAGTGACCTTCTTGCTTTGAGGCGACAGCGCTAATCACTGAGCCACCGTGTCGCCCAAAGAATACTTTTCTGAAACAATATTATTAAGGAGAATAATACCCTGAATGTGCCAATATAAAACCAACTTTACCTCAATCACTAGCAGTATTAGTGATTTAAACACTAAGACTTGGACCCCAAATCCAAAACATGAGGCTTTCTGTCAAAGAACCACACGACGAATTTAAATTGAGGACGTTACTAATGCGGTATATTACACGAGCGTGGGATTAAGACGAGACTGGAAGGTGAGAAAAAAAAATATGTCACGATTTCTGCTGGAATTGAGTCTCCCGGCTGTGACGTCAGTCTCGAAAACGTAAGACAGCGCGAGCATGCAGAGGAAGGGAAGGGAAAGACAGCCGCTTTCCGCTCGCATGACAGCTGGAGCCATTCAAAAGCTAATGAGCCCGATTTAATAGTTTGGACGAGGCGCGATCCCTCATGCCAAATGATCTTTCAGGAGCCGAGATTCAATGATATATGAATCATTTTCTGCCGCTGATGATCAATGTCACTCCTGGAAATGATGACAGCCGCTGATCTCACCGCAGCGGGATCGTGTCAATGCAACATGCCGGTGTTTTGACAACACTTTTGCTCACATCTCTAGTTAAGTCACTGTTATTAGAAGTCAATCACTACAACAAGAGGCCAAGTTGTGAGAATGAAACAGTGGAATGAGAGAAGTTCGCTTGATAAACATCTTAAAGACACGCATGCGAAGGAGGAATATCGATCATGTGATCTCTCGTTTCGCTGTCATAACATAATTATAAGGAGGGCATAAAGCTGCTCACCTGTAACGGGAAGGATGCAGATTTATTCCCCACGTATCCTCTCACGACATGACTCTGGATAGACAGCACTCGGCACTCCATGTCGCGCGCAGTTAAAGTTGTTTTAAACGCTCCAGAATGTCACGCGATTCGAGCGGCAGCGGCGAACCGGAGGGGTGCTTTCCTTTCCCGTTTTAAATCCAAATTGGGATCCGTGATGGCAAGTTCAGCAGCCAGACAGAGAAATGAAGGACATTCACACTGGAGACGCTCATTGGCGAGCGCAGCTACTCAGGCATCCTGAGGGGGCACCTAAAAATTCACTGACATCACGACGACGCTCGTACAGCAGCAGCAGCGCTCGTGTTTGCTATTAGTAAAGCCGTGATTTTAACCGGTTAAACACTTTTTTTGTCAATTTTGAAAAGGATATTGATGTAAAGTTCTCTGTTTTTACTTCTTTTGGCACTATGGTTATTTTAAAAAGCTATGGTATGATGCTTATTTGTGTTTCAATTTAATTAGCATTTTGAAAATGTCCTTCTCGGATATTTAAATTATGACTATGTGAATAACGAAGTTTTTGTAGTTAATCTATTTATTTTGTTGATTAAGTTTTACATTTATAAGGGTAAATTTTCCAACAAAAAACTGTTTTATAGTGTTTCATAAAGACTTTAAAAAATATGTCTGTACTCTTCAACGTAGAGGCAATGAAAACTCCATCTGTGTTCTGTTTTCAAAATATTTGATTAATGTAAAGGACATGCTTGTCTGTAATTGTAAGAATTTATTTTTTTATTTACTTTCTATCATCCTGGCTTTATAAATGTTTATTTATTATTATTTTTTTTAATCTATATATTTTGTTTATTAAATTTCATATTCATAAGGCTGTATTGTCTAACAAAAACACAGTTTTACAGTGTTTCTGTACTATTCAACGTAGTACTAATGCAAATGCAATTAAAACTCTATTTGTGTGTGATTTTCTAAATCTTTTATTAATGTAAAGGACATGCTTGTCTGTAATTGTAAGAATTTATTTTTACCCTGGCCTTATAAATGTTTATTTTGTGGTGTTGTATCTGTTGTTTAAAGCATATTGATTAAATAAATAAATAAGAACCGTAGGCTAAATTTACATCACGCGTTTAGGTAAAGACACGACGGAGGAGCTGGGAAGTTACGCGAGTCCATCACATAAACTGAGGAGGTTCCGAAATCATTCCTGGATGTATGTGAACTGACGCCTTCTGAATTATTATGACGGCTAAATATATGTGTCAGTGGTCTTGCACTTAATTTCTGGAAAACAACAGTTTGTAGATTTTTTTCAAGAAACAGCATGTTTTATAGCGATGTATTAGCCTCATAGATGTAAATATCTATGTATTAGCCTCATAGATATACTAGATGTCGCCTGGCCTATTGTTATCTATTGGAAGGAATGCGTCAATAGAGCCGCCATTTTAGTACAGGGTAGCGCTCCTTTGAAATGAATGCGGGACCAAGGTGCAGTGGAGGACTGTGGCCATCCAGAGCCAGAGATATACACATATATACATATATCTATGATCGGGAATTTTCCCCCGTGGTCAGTACGCAAAAAAAATGTAATTACGAAACTTATAATTTTACATCACTTTTCTATGTCGATGGATGAGTGACCGCACGGGCATTGCCGATAAAGTGTGTGTTTGTGTGCATGAAAATGTATTACCCTCCCTCCATGTTAAATTTGATCTAATCCGTGTCCTGCTTTCACTTCTCATTCTAACGGAAGGAGCGATTCGTTTGTGAATGAGTCTCCGTTATGAACGACTCATTCACTTAGCCGACAATAATACAAGTTTATAGCACCACAGCGTCTTGTTGTCATATTTCTTTTACATTGTTTGCTTATTTTATTCAACAAACTAGCATAAGCCTAGAATTCAGTGCAAGTTGATGCTACTTTGCCTTATGATCAGTGCAGTAAGAGACTGTATTATCATTAATGTTACTTGTTGAGCAGAAAAGTTTGTAACATGTTATAAACGAAATCTTACCTATGAAATGTTCTGCCTTTGTGCTTTGTTTTCTTTGTTTGCTCGTTACTACACCCGTAAGCAGCGCTAAAGTCCAACATCTTCACATTGGCACACTGTCTCGACTAGTGCGGTTGAATGATGTTTGTCCTGGGAGCCCTGTACAAATGTGGCGGCGCTATTGGCGCATGCTGAGGGTCCGTATGCGATATCTAGTGTAAATATCTATGTATTAGCCTTAGGTATTGCGGAAGTGGGGTCCTTGTACAGAAAGACGCGCTCTGATATCCTCCAATCGCAAGAGCGTTCCGCGGTGACGTCAGAGTGAATGGATGGTGTTGACGTCACCGCTGTCGGGCTCTTTCTGAACTTTAATTCTGCACATCCATGCGGAATTTCTACTCATTTTAATTCCTTTGTAATAAAATTAAAATGATGGTCAAATCTCAAATGAGATCACCCTGGTGCAAGTGACCCTCATCCAAAATACTGTGAAGTGTTAATATTGTAAATATGTCTAACATTCATTCATTCATTTTCTTTTCGGCTTAGTCCCTTTATTAATCTGGGGTCGCCACAGCGGAATGAACCGCCAACTTATTCAGCATATGTTTTATGCAGCGGATGCCCTTCCAGCTGCAACCCATCACTGGGAAACACCCATACACACTCATTCACACACATACACTATGGACAATTTAGCTTAGCCAATTCACCGCATGTCTTTGGACTTGTGGGGGAAACCGGAGCACCCGGAAGAAACCCACGCAAACACGGGGAGAACATGCAAACTCCACACAGAAATGCCAACTGACTCAGCTGAGGCTCGAACTAGCAACCTTCTTGCTGTGAGGCGACAGCGCTACCCACTGCGCCACCACGCTGCCTATGTCTAACATATTATTAGGAAAAATATTTAGTGACTTTGTTACATTATTTTTTTCTACTTCTTATAGTACTATATTTCGCTATTTACATTTTAAATATGACTCATTTTAATTTAAATCGTATTTATTTGTTTATTTTGATTATTAAATTTTAATTAAAACATTTTGCATAATTTATTTGAAGTATACATATTTCATTTATATTTATATTTTATTATAATTTATTTTATGTTCATTATTTTACAATTATTACATTATTTTACTTCAGTGTTTTTTATTTGTTTGTGTATAAAACCACATTTGTGATGACTCCACATTGTTGCATATAATCTGAGCCTCTTGGTAAAACATTATTTCCTAAACCTCAGTGAGCTCCATATTATCATATATGATATTATTACATTTTCATTCATTTATTTTCCTTCAGCTTAGTCCCTTATTTGTCAGGGGTCGCCACAGCGGAATGAGCCACCAACTGTTCCAGCATTAGTTTCACACAACTGATGCCCTTCCAGCTGCAACCCAGTACTGGGAAACACCCATACACACTCACATGCACACTCATACACTACGGCCAATTCAGTTCATCCAATTCACCTATAGGCTATAGCGCATGTCTTTGGACTGTGGGGGAAACTGGAGCACCCAGAGGAAACCCACGCCAACACGGGGAGAACATGCAAACTCCACACAGAAATGCCAACTGACCCAACTGGGACTCGAACCAGTGACCTTCTTGCTGTGAGGCGACAGTGCTAACCACTGAGTCACCGTGTCACCCTATTATTAAATTTCGATATATCAAATTTAAAATAAATGCAAACTCATGGTCTTCAGTTTTTGGACTAGTATTTCATACATCAGACCTTACAGGGTTAAACCTCATTACTTGTTCTGGTTTATAATTACTGTATAACACCACTATTCTGCATGTCCTCTGTACTTTATTGTCCACTGAAGCTAAAATACTGACTCATGCAAAGCCTCAGGTCAGGGCTAGACTATTTTTGGACAGGTGGGCCGATAGCTTTAGGCTTTAGAAACCTAGTTCATCGTTTTGTCTTTGGCCTGCTGCCCACCTGACCATAAATCTAGAAAACTACGAGGTCAGAGCAGTTTGTCAGGCCTCAGTAAAAAGACAAAGACTTTGTTAAGATGCTACAAAGACTTATGCCATTTATGAATCATTCTAAGAGCTATCTAAATGGGAACGTATTTTTTAAACAAAGCAAACTCTATGGGTGGGCCATTATCCTACTGCTACAAGTAAACATTCATTATTTTTAGAGTTAAACCAAACACTTTTTGCTTTATTTAGGAGCCTCTTCTGAGTGCCATTAAAGGGGTAGTTCTCCCAAAATGAAAATGTGAAATTTACTTACCCTCAGGCCAAGATGTAGGTGACTTTATATAGGGTGCAAATTACAGGGGGGGTTTGGGGGGATTGACCCCCCTATTTAAGACTTGATCCCCCTGAAGGATGTCAAAACAAGATAGTCAGTCCTTTAATACTGAGAAATATTTCACTCTGATCTGTTTTTAAATAATAATGTTAATAATTAAAATAATAGACAATATAAATATACTCCTCTGGGTGCTCCAGTTTCCCCCACAAGTCCAAAAACATGCGCTATAGGTGAATTGGGTAGGCTAAATTGTCCGTGGTGTATGTGTGTGAATGAGTGTGTGTGGATGTTTCCCAGTGATGGGTTGCAGCTGGAAGGGCATCCGCTGAGTAGAACATATGCTGGATAAGTTGGCGGTTCATTCCGCTGTGGCAACCCCAGATTAATAAAGGGACTAAGCCGAAAAGAAAATGAATGAATGAATATAAATATACATTTGACCACCCCTATAACGGTTCATACCATTGTGAATGCAAAATCATGCCAATCAGTCAATAAAAGAAAAACATCGAAAGTGTTTACAAGGCTTTTTTCTCGTAAAATAGGTGTTTGTTTCTATAATTAGCCTGAAAGTAAAGTCAAATTAGATGGAGTTTGTATAGTTTGACCTACAGAAATAGCTGAAAGAGCTAATCAGAGGATACTGAAGGTCAGAATACAATAAATATCCCTTTAAAAAAAACTGAAAACTTAAATATGTTGTATTAATAAACTAGATCTAATTAACAATAAATGTATTAATGACTGAAGCATGTATTACCCTAACTAATCGAAATAGTTGACCCCCCTGAATGTCAATGTATAATTCGCACACTGACTTTATGTCTTAAACGGGACATTAAAGGGATAGTTCACCCAAATGAAAATTCTGTCATGATTTATTTATTCTTTACTTATTCTAAATACCTTTATAAGTTTCTTTCCTCTGTTGAACACTAAAGAAACTACTTTGAAAAATGTTAGAAGCCTGTAACCATTGACTTCCATTGTATTTTCTGTTCCTGCTGGAAGTCAATGGTTACAGGTTTTCAGCATTCTTCAAAATATCTTCTTTTGTGTTCAACAGAAAAGGGACACTCATAAAGGTTTAGAAACATTTGAGAATGAGGAAATAGTGAGTACATGTTAATTTTGGGGTGAACTATAACTATAACGTAGATCTTTAGCTGCATTCTTGGTGATTGATCAAATGTTAGCAGTTTTAACAGCACTTTGAAAGTAGAAAAATAAACACAGGCAAAACAAACTCAGGGCGACACGGTGGCTCAGTGGTTAGCACTGTTGCCTCACAGCAAGAAGGTCACTGGTTCGAGTCCCGGCTGGGTCAGTTGGCATTTCTGTGTGGAGTTTGCATGTTCTCCCCATGTTGGCGTGGGTTTCCTTCGGGTGCTCCGGTTTCCCCCACAGTCCAAAGACATGGGCTATAGCCTATAGGTGAATTGAATAAGCTAAATTGGCCGTAGTGTATGTGTGTAAATGCAAGAGGTGTTTCCCAGTGTTGGGTTGCGGCTGGAAGGGCATCTGCTGTGTAAAACATATGCTGGATAAGTTGGCGGTTCATTCCGCTGTGGCGACCCCTGATTAATAAAGGGACTAAGCCAAAAAGAAAATGAATGAGTGTGTATGGATGTTTCCCAGTACTGGGTTGCAGCTGGAAGGGCATCCGCTGTGTAAAACATGGATAAGTTGGCGGTTCATTCCGCTGTGGCGACCCCTGATTAATAAAGGGACTAAGCCGAAGGAAAACGAATGAATGAAAACAAACTCAGGACAGGGATCGGATTAAAGACAAAACCATTTTAAATAATCTTCAGTTTCTTGCACATAGTCCGAATTTTTGCTTTACCTCATCAGGGGCCATTAATAATCCATATTTTCTTCTGTCTATGTTTTTTAAAATTAGCCTATTATTGACTCTGAAAGTGCCGAAAATCATTGACTGGCATTTTACCTATCACCACAGTTTCAAATATTTTAAAATGTTTTACTGGTTTGCATTGGCATGGTCTTAAGGAAAATTGCCAAGAAATGTTCAGTTTTGGGTGAATATTTTAGAAACACACTCACGCATGTAATATATAATAATAATGAATTATTATATTTTCCTTAAAACATACTAAAACACGGTGAAAACAATGATGTAAATATGATTGTGGTGTAGATATTATATTGTCACATTTTTGTTACACCTCAATAAACAGATTGTTGAAAAACTTGTCAAATTACTTTTTCATGAGCCTATCATAGGCTAATTATTGGAAATAAAAAACATTAATCAGTCAATGGTAAATGTGTTATGACTGAACATAAAAGTGCTCTAATTTATTTTACATTGACTAAGCGCCTGAGTGTTTCCACTTGTTAAAGTTCGAAGTGTTTTTAGGCTCTGCTGATTCTCGTTGGTCACGGTTTTATTCCTGTCAGTCTGAGCGGCTGCAGACTCAAACGCACCTTAGATTATCCAGAAATCGTGACTGCGCGCCGGAGGGAGGCGGGAGGAGGAGGAACGGATTATAACCGGACAAAAATCGGTTCCTTTATCACACAAACATGTGAATCATCACTGCAACAGAGCCCACTTTATCGAGAAGCCGCTGACTCATGAACAGCTGCCTAAAAACCCGAACAATGACGCGCCATGCGGCGTCTGAAGCGATTTTAAAAAATGCGATTTAGCGGCATGTGCTGGCGAGAGCGCGGTACTGCAGGAAAGTACCAAATGAATACACACACTCACACACACACACACACACACACACACACACACACACACACACACACACACACACACACACACACACACACACACACACACACACAGGGGCGAATTGAGTGATTTGGGGGCCCTAAGCAATTCCAGTCATGGGGCCCAACAATCGTAAAATGCACCTTTTGTAGTTTTATTCATTTTTTAATTTATTTATTATGCATTTTTTTTCCTTTTCTATGTTTTTTTTTTAATTCAATATCTACATTTTAAATTATTTGTTTCTTAAAATTAATTCACAAAAAAAAAAAAAAAAAAAAATCGAAAATAATAAATAGTTTTTAAAACTAAATCTGTACCTGATTTGACTGCTGGACTGCTCCATGATTGGGGTGTAAGACAAATTGGCGTAGATGTTATAATTATGTTAAAATTGTATTTGTTAAAAAACGATGTTATATTTATAATTTATACTTCTAGGTATTTATTGGGGGCCCTCAAATTTCCTGGGGCCCTAAGCAGCTGTTTATTGGTTAATCTCCCCATGTGCGCGCACACACACACACACACAC
>CAIGQV010019186.1:8764614-8782437 GCA_903798115.1 Danio jaintianensis | reverse complement strand
ACACACACACACACACACACACACACACACACACACACACACACTAAAATAGACACCAGGACACCAGATACAGCTCTCAAGAACATGACGGAAAAATAGCAAGGGTTCTCAGTTTTAGACTGATGTAACGACACTCTCTTTGACACATTGTGTTTACTGTGTGAGCTAGTCCAAACATTTGTTGTTTTGCTGACGTTAAAAGTGATAAAACACATTAAAGCCCACATGAAAAAAACACTATAGTAATTTATAGTAAATAATGTAGTGTTTTTGAACCACACTACTTGAATTAATCTGTTGTGGTAATTCTATTGCTGTGGTAATACAACAAGTACAGGAATATAAACAAATGGCCCAATAATGTACTAAGTTTTTTATATATTATACAGATTAATGTAGTAAAACAAAAGTATATTAGAGTATTAACTATAGCTAATAATACAGTATTCATTAAAGGGCACCTATGATAAAAATCATCTTTTGTAAGCTGTTTGGACAGAACTGTGTGTAGGTATAGTGTGTCCACAGTCATACTGGGGTGATATAAAAACAATAAGCCTCTTTTTCCTTACGTTAAAATAGGATCCAAATCTCTCCCATTTTGAGGCCGACCGCAACGTGACGTAGGAGTGCGGTTTCCCCGCCCACCGAATTGATTGACAGCCGCGTATTAACATATCTCCGTAGTAACACGTCAAGTCAAGTCAAGTCGAGCTTTATTGTCATTCCGCTACATGTGTGGACATACAGAGGAACGAAATGTCGTGTCTCGCAGGACAACGGTGCTGCATAGATTAATCATAAATACAAACTCAACACTTTACAACACATAAGAGCTATTATAAAAAACCTATGCATAACTAACATATACTATAAAATAAAATAGAATAAAATACTTAAACTATACATATAAGACAGGCTATACAAGTACTTTTACATGAGACTGAACAATGTTGTGCAGGATATTGTGCAAGAGAGGTATTAAAGGTGAATATTGTGATAAGGGGTATTTAAGGTTTAATATTGTGCACGAGGTATTTAAGGGTGAAGCAAGCAGCGCAACATGATTGTGGTACATTTATAGTAAACATCGCTTTCCTTATTGAGTCCTTGTAAGATGGAGTTTAGATAAAGTGTCAGGTGCATAAGAGAAAAGAGTGTTTCTACAGGTGGTTTGTCAAGCCCACTCACCTGAATGAAGCCCAATTTGAAATGCACAGTGTTTTTTCAAGAGACATGGTGTGATTAAGAAAGTGTCTATAGTGCAAATGTGCAACCTGGTGCAAGAGTCAGAGAGACAAGAGGGTGTCCTTCCACAGGTGGTTTGTTAAGCCCACTCACCTGTATGGGACATACTCAGGAATGCATGAGGAGTTTTCAAAGGGGGGTAAGTTGACTGGAGTTGAGGGCTCTAACAGCCTGTGGGAAGAAGCTGTTGAGTAGTCTAGCCGAGCAGGCTCTAATACTTCGAAACCTTCTTCCTGATGCCAGCAGCTGAAAGAGACTGTGGAAGGGGTGAGTAGAGTCTTTCACAATACTGCTAGCTTTGCTGGAGCACCATGAGAGGAAAATGTTTTTGATGTTTTCGGCTGTGTTCACTGTGTGCTGGAGGGTCATGCGGTCGGCAGCACTGCAGCTCCTGTACCAGACAGTGATGCAGCTGGTCAGCACGCTCTCAATGGTTCCCCTGTAGAATGTGGTGAGGATGGGTGGAGGAAGACTTGCCCTTTTCAGCCGGCGAAGAAAGTGTAGGTGTTGTTGTGCCTTCTTGGAGAGATATGTGGTGTTGGTAGACCAGGTGAGATCCTCTGTGATGTGCACCCCCAGGAATTTAGTGCTGCTGACTCTCTCGACAGTCGAGCTGTCGATGGTCAGTGGGGGGTGGTCAACGGAGTTTCCCCTGAAGTCCAACACAACCTCCTTTGTCTTCTCTACATTGAGGGAGAGGTTGTTAGTGACACACCATTCAGCCAGCTGTGCCACTTCCTCGTAGTGCGTTTCATCGTTGTTGCTGATGAGACCTACCACTGTTGTGTCATCGGCGAACTTGATGATGTGGTTGGACCTGAACTTAGCAGTGCAGTCGTGGGTCAGTAGCGTGAAGAGCAGCGGGCTGAGCACACAGCTTTGTGGTGCACCTGTGCTCAGTGTGGTACTGCTCGAGGTGTTGTGGCTGACACGGACTGACTGGGGTCTTCCAGTTAAACAGTCCAGGATCCAATTGCAGAGGGAGGTGTTAAGGCCTAGCAGGTTGAGTTTATTTATGAGCTGTTGTGGGATTATTGTGTTGAATGCTGAGCTGAAGTCGATGAACAGCATTCTAACATATGAGTTTTTATTGTTTTTGATAATCATATCAACAAGACAGGACGTGTGGAAAGCAACTGGGATTAAAAGATCTGTTTTTAAAACAGTGCATGTTTGTATTAAATTACAGCGATTTTACTGTCTTTACTTTATCACCACAGCCGCGTGTCAGTACACTTATAAAAGAAGACGCTTCAATCCCGGTTTGTGGACGTTAAATCAGGTTTATTTTGTACATTAACATAACGGATATTCATACAGCAGTGGATATTAACGTGTATCCTGTCACATTTGCCTTGCAAAAACGAAAAAGTTAAACGCGCGCGCTGTGTGTGTGTGTGTGTCCGCTGTGTGCGTGAACTTTGTAACGACATTGTGTGTGATTCATCGTTGCAGAAAGGCTTGAATTAACTCCACAACAAAAACATCAAATAATCATTGGGAAAGTCCTTACTGTAGTATTTCTCACAAACGTTACATGAGATCTGCTTCCTTCATGTCTGTCACTGTGCTGTTTATCTGACGCAGCCAGAGATTGAGGCACACTCTGACAGGCATGTGGGAAAGGTGGGCGGGGAGAACTAGCATTAAAGGCACAGGCAACAAAAACAGCTACAGTGTGTCCAGAGCAGTACATTTTAATATTCTGAAAGGTCTAATAAATAATCTGATGGGTGTTTTAAGCTAAAACTTTACAGACACATTCTGGAGACACAAAAGACTTATCTTAAAGCTTGAAAAAAGTGTAAAATAGGTGCCCTTGAAAATTCAATGTAATAAATGTTTTTTTAATTATTATTATTATAATATTATATACGTACACACATTGGTCAATTTAAATGTATTTTTTATAGTATTGTATTTTATTTTAGAATTTGTTTTAAATATAATTTCAGTTTAACAAATGTTGGGGTGGGAAAGTACATTCTGAAATATTATATAAGTTAATATTCTGTATTGTTTGCTGGGTTTTGTAATAGAATTAAAATCAATAAAAACAAAGTTGAAAAAAAATCCTTCTGGATACTGTTTTTTCAAAAACTTTCAGTATTTTATAGCCATCATAAAAATAAATGTTGAATGCTTTTGTTGTACTTTTATTCGTAAAAAATCTAACTAACAATCTAAACGTTATTAATGGTTTTTTTTATTCTTTTAACTGCCAAAAGAAACTGTTCATCATTGAAAATAAGGGTTTGGAGTACCTTTTTATGCTTGGCCTTCTCTGTGAATATAATTATGTGCCCTAGAGTTTCAGTTCAATTAGGCGGCAGCTGAAAGGCTGGTGACCTTTTTGTGCTCGGCGCTCAAGCCTGACCTTCCAATGTAATCGGACCACAGAAGCTGAGCCAGTCCAGCATTACCTGATCCACAGCTGTAGTGACACGACAAAACACTGCTGCACACCTGCTCAGGTGTCACAGGTGCTCAGGTGTGCCAGAGCGAGTGAGCGAGAGAGAGAGAGAGAGAGAGAGAGAGAGAGAGAGAGAGAGAGAGAGAAAGAAAGACACACACACACAAACACACACACACTAGATGGTTATAAATGAATCATTGCAAATATACTGATTATTATTTATTATTACTGTTTTATCCTAAAATGTTGAATGTTGATTGTTAAATGTACAGTTTATTCTGATTTATTTATTATTATTATTATTATTATTATTATTATTATTATTATTATTTACTACTACTACTATTTACTGTGTTTACTATGTTTTTAAATATACTGTATATGTTCTTTTTAATGTAAACTTTATAAATGCTTTGGCAATACATTTGTCATGCCAATAAAGCAATTTTTGAATTTGAGAGAGAGACAGTTGTGTATTTTATTAACAATTTTTTTCTTTCGTTATCTTTATAAACATCATATTAGTCTTTTTTTCCTCATTTTTGTACATATTTTTTATTCGTTTCATGCATTTTTATATGCATGTATATACGGTAAAGCCTGAAATTATTCATGCCCCAGGCAAATTCTGACATAACGTTTTGTTCAAATGTAAATAAAAGCTGAGAAATATATTTTTTCCCACAATTATGCCTCTTATACATCGTCTTATTATCTTTAGGGAGAAATCTGTGTCATTTCTGGCTAAAGAAAAAAAAATGCTGGTAGAATAAAAGTAACTTAAAATCATAATTTGCCAGAGGTATGACTACATTTGGGCTTGACTGTATGTATTATATAATCACTATATTATTTTATTCATTGTTTATGTAATGTGAAATGCTTTGGTAATACTTATACTTACATTATATAATATATCGGCATGCCAATAAAGCTCATTTGTATCTGAAAGAGACAGAAAGTTGTGTATTTTATATTTTCACTCATTTTAAATGTCTTCACTTTCATTATCTTTTAAATAACCTAGTCTAATAAATAATATTAGACTTTTTTCTTATTGTGTATGTATTTATGAAACTTTATGCAAGTATAAATGTACTATATAGTCACTATATTATTTTACTCATTGTTTATGTAATGTGCAGTTCTTTGGCAATACTTATATTAAACTTTTTTAAAGTTGTGCATTTTATTATATTTCTAATAATAATTTTCTTCTCTTTCATTATCTTTTTAATAACCATATTAGACTTTTTCTTATTGTGCATGTATATAGGCAGTTCATTCCGCTGTGGCGACCCCTGATTAATAAAGGGACTAAGCCGAAAAGAAAATGAATGAATGAAATGTATGTATTTATCATATTTCTTATTGTTTCTTTATGCATGTACAGAAGTATTATATAATCACTATATTATTATATTCAATGCTTATGTGATGTGCTATGCTTTGGCAATACTTATATAGGTATCACTTTATTTTGATGATCCCTTTAACGCATTTTGTTGAATTTAAGTTACATTGCATCTTCATGCCAACTAATTCTCATTAGATTATAAGTAGACTGTTAGGTTAGGGTTGGGGTTGGGGTTGGGGTTAGGGTTAGTATAAGTTGACATGTACTTGCAAAGTTTCTTATAGTCAGTTAAATGTCTGTTGAAGGAGCAGTATCAGCAGATATGAAGCAGACAGTCTACTAATACTCAAATGAGAATTGGCATGTAGTTTTAGTCAACAAAATGTGCAATAGGGACCATCAAAATAAAGTCTTACCCTTATATTATATAATATAATATATTATCATGCCAATAAAGCTCATTTGAATTTGAGAGAGAGATAAAGAAAGTTGTGTATTTTATTATATTTCTAATAATATACATTTTCTCCCTGTTATTATCGTTTTAATAACCATATCAGACTTTTTCTTATTGTGTGTGTATTTATCAAACTTTATGCGAGTATATATGTACTATATAGTCACTATATTATTTTATTCATTGTTTATGAAATGTGCAATGCTTTGGCAAGACTTATACTTATACTTTTCTAAAGTTGTGCATTTTATTATATTTCTATCAATATTAATTTTCTTCTCTTTCATTATATTTGTAATAACCATATTAGACTTTTTCTTATTGTATATGTATTTATCAAATTTCTTATTGTTTTTTATGCATGTATAGAAGTATTATATAATCACTATATTATTTTATTCATTGTTCATGTAATGTGCAATGCTTTGGCAATTCTTATATAATATAATATATATCGCCATACCAATGAAGCTTATTTGAATTTGAAACTTGAGAGAGAGGGAGAGAGAGAGAGAGGGAGAGAGAGAGAGAGAGAGAGAGAGAGAGAGAGAGAGAGGAATAAGATATGAAGTTGCTCAGAAAGCCACTTCTCCAGCTCTCCATTCAGTCACCTTCAAATTAGCCCCTTCATTTCTCCATTCCCTTCCAGGCTAATTTCACAGCCAGTTACTTGCATTTGGGGTCATTTCATTCTTCATACGGCTGACGAGGATTAATCAGACCGAGGGCCTTGGATTCTCCATCTTAAGTGGATCTGTGTCGCCGCGGCCTCATTTATCCGGGATGGAGTGCAGATGAGAGGAGGCATGGATTCGTCCCAGACCGCAGGAGAGACGGAGCGGCCCGATTCTGAAGGAGGAAGCCCAGAGGAGAAGGTGAGACAGCGGGACGAGCTGTATTTCATGTCAAGACTGTTTGCTGGTGGCCTTGAGCTTTTCAGACACTGTTAAATTATATTAAGGATGACCTGCTGGGTCTGTTGCGACACATGGCATATATCTTGGTCAGTGATACTTTTAAAAGTTACAACGTTACTTTTAAAAGTAATATATTACAATCTTAAGCCTATCTTCATCTTAGGAAAATGCAAAAATAGCATACTTTCATGTTGTTTTTGTTTAAACAGTAATTAAGACATTTAGTTGTTAGGTTTTTTTTTTTGGGCCTCAAGATTGTAATATATTACTTTTAAATATATTACTTATAAAAGTAAATTTACCCAACACTGATTGTGCTCTCTCTTATTTGTCATTAAACCACGATCACCAGCTCAGTCACTACAACTTTTTTTTCTTCGTCTTTTTTTTTGTTGTTTGTTTCAAGGGAGTCAGCCATTATAATATAGAAATAATGTAAGAAAAAATGGTTCAGATGACTTCCTGTGCGTTTCAGGGTACATTTTTGTAATCGTTACAGAATCTGAATGATACAAAATATACAAAAATAGAACTACAAAACAGCAAAGAAAAAAGAGAGATAATGATTCATTCATTCATTCATTTTCCTTCGGCTTAGTCTCTGATTTATCAGGGGTCGCCACAGCGGAATGAACCCGCAACTATTCCAGCATATGTTTTACGCAGCAGATGCCCTTCCAGCCGCAGTACTGGGAAACACCAATACATTCTTACATTCACACACACACACACTCATACACTACAGCCAATTTAGTGCATCCAATTCAGTCTTTGGACTGTGGGGGAAACCGGAGCACCCGGAGGAAACCCATGTGAACACGGGAAGAACATGCAAACTTCACACAGAAACGCCAACTGGCCCAGCCGGGATTCGAACCAGCGACCTTCTTGCTGTGAGGCAACAGTGTTAACCACTGAGCCACCGTGTCGCCAGAGATAATGATAATAATAATACTTAATAATTAATCAAACCAGCAGGGTAAGGTATGTAAACTTTCAAACAGTTATTCTTTTATTTCATGCATATTGTGATCTCGAACATATTTATATTATCATTTATATTATATAGAAATATTCACGTCAGAGAAATGCCTTCCTGCATATAATTGTGGGCTTGTTTTCACAAACACCACTAGGCCTAGGACTACTAGGACTAGAGCTTTTTAAATTTAGGGTATTTAAGCAGCTTTTATAAAGTTATTTTTAAAAAAGACATTACCAGTGTGCGTCTTGAAACAAATCTATGATGCTGACGGATTTTAGGATATCTCACTGTAAGTTATTTTCAGTTTAGACTGCGGAAACATGCAATTTAGTGTAGGACTAGCTTTAAGCAATGTCTGTGAAACCAGGGGATTATCAATTACAAATTTTGACTGAAAGGTTGATCAAAAAGCATCAATATTCATTTTAAATAGAAATGCACTAATTGCAATTTTCCTGGCCAATTACTTTTTTTTTGGCAAGTGTGACCTGCCAAACAGACTTTCTTTAACTGACAGCATATACAAACAAATATATACTTTTCCAAAATATCCATTGTTTTTATAATAAAATATATAACCTATATATATATTAGAAAGTTACAAGTTTCCTCAAAACTGCCTCAATAACACTAACAAAACATATGTCATTTCGCACTGTTTATAACTTTACCTTAGTCCACAGATAAGTATATGCTTACTGTATATATAGATTTGTGCTATTGTTTCATAGATGCAAATTTTCTCATTTAGTTTTATTGTGTTCTGGTAAAGTACCTGCTGATAACGTGACTAAAGTAACTTTGATGAAAGCTGAAGATCCACTTCAGATGTTGACTACTATCCTCTATATCTGCTCCTCTTCAACTCTCCATCATGAATGGGATCGGCTTGTCACAACAAGCTGCGTGTGTGTCTGAGATTAACCAACTCAGGTAACAGGTCGACAGAAAATTACCGTCTAATGTTACTCTAAATTGTGTACGCACAGGTACTTTTCCAGATTTAATGCTCAGCTGGATGTTTTCGTGGTGGCAATGGCTTCAAATCGCGAAAATAGTGCTGCTTTCATACAGTGTGGAAAAGTTTTCTCTCTATGTTGTTACTGCTCTCACCATTCAGAACAGACCGGCTAAAATCCGCCAGAATAGCAACAGGAGTCCTGACATTTTATCCTACCTCTCAGATTATGCCACCAACACTGTATTTGAATGGTTCTGAGGTTGGGGTAGGTTAGGGCGATATTACAGCCTCATATCACACCACTCCACATCAAAATGTACACTGGTAGCATAATCTGATGGGTAGCTAGCATATTAGGCCGTATCAAAATATGCTACCTAATTTTTGACCAGGAGGTAGGAAAATCTGACAGAGTGCGATCATGAGAAAAATTGTAGTATAATATACCCTATAGTTGTAGAAAGCTACAGTATTGGGTCATTTGTTTACATTACAACAGTTGTTGTATTGCCATAGCAAATAGAATCACCACAGATTAATTCAAGTACTTTACTATAGTACTAACACTATACTGTTTACTATAAATTACAATAGTATTTTTACATACAGGCATCTACATTTGCCAGAAATTGCTACAAATGTCACACACTGAGATTCACAGCAATTTGTTAATCTCTTATATTTGAATTACTCCATACACACACAAAACACAAAATATAAGTTTACATTATTTTCTTTTAACCGTTTAACAGTTTAAATCGTTCTCTTTTTTCTTTGATACAGTTCTTGCATGGACTGGATAATATGGGTATTAGTTAACCAATTTAAATAACTGTTACATCGTCTCCAGCTAGTGTTACAACACACTCCAGTAAGGCAAACAACAGAACTCTTTGTATTTGACCTAAACTCACATAATTTGTTACTTTCATCCCTGGTCTCCCCTATCTGTCACAGGATAAATCTAAAAACCATAGTGGTTTGTGCGGTGACCTGAGTTCGATTCCTGGCTCGAGGTCCTTTGTAAATCCTTCCCCTCGCTCTGCTCCCCTCAATTTCCTGTCTGTAATCTCCACTGTCCTGTTCATTAAAAAGGTGAAATCCCTGAAAAAAAGAAGTAAAAACAGTAAAGTTATTTTATATTGTAATAACATTGTAACTGAGTAAATGCATCCTCGGTCACCATAAAAATGTCATTTAAATACATAAAAATACAGATTGTTATTCCTAAACTGGTAGTCTATAAATTTCTGTACAAAAAGCGTGTTGAAATAGTTGTCACTGAGAAATTATTAGACTTTTTAAAAGCCATTCCATTTCCATTGCTTGTAACTCACAGCTGTTAATTTACAATTTAGAAATGCATTATGGGATTAATTGAAAATTAAACTCTGCAGTTCAACACAGTGACTTTTACTGGCAGTTTTAGTAGTTTAAAACAATATATATTATATAGGGGCGGCAGGGTGGCTCAGTGGTTAGTACTGTCGCCTCACAGCAAGAAGGTTGCTGGTTCGAGTCCCGGCTGGGCCAGTTGGCATGTTCTCCCCGTGTTTGCGTGGGTCTCCTCCGCGTGCATGTCTAAATACATGCGCTATAGGTGAATTGGATGAACTAAATTGGCCGTATTGTATGAATGTGTGCGAATGAGACAGTGTATGGTTTCTCAGTACTGGGTTGCGGCTGGAAGGGCATTTGCTGCGTAAAACATATGCCGGAATAGTTGGCGGTTCATTCCGCTGTGGCGAACTCTGATAAATCAGAGACTAAGCCGAAGGAAAATGAATGAATGAAGAGTGTCATAACTAAAAAAATATTATATGCTAAATACCTTTTTTTTTTTTGGTGCTGTAATTTACAACTAAACTATTTTAACCTGTCAATAAGTCACTTTCTTAAAATATTTAACATCAAAAGTTGAGAATAAATAAACAATAAGAGCATAAATAATAGCCATCAAACACAAAATATGGGAAACTGTTATAGACATTTTTTAACTTTTAATTAGTCAATCTGATATACTATTTTCTTACTACACATCCAATGTTCTTCAATGATGTTTACAGTGTACCTCAATATAACATAAAAGCGACTGTTTTGGTGACTCTCCTTAGGAACTGGCAGAGGACAGCACTGAATCTGGTCCTCTTGAGCTGCTCTCTGTCACAGAAGAAGATCTGCCTGTATGCGAGACCCCAAGCACCTTCAATCTCAGTGCCTTTGGCAGTCAAAACAGCCTCTTCTACGACCCAGACTCACAGGACCCTCATGTGCCCATTGAGCTGCCCAATGAGGCGTCTGCTCCACTGCCTGTGTATAAAATCTACAATATTCAGATACCACCAAGCCCAGGTGTGCCCGTCATCAAAGTCCAGCCCTTCCTGGATGGTAAGCTTTCTTGGTGTGACATTATTGTCGAAGTAAAATTACACTGGGGTTAAAGGACAGATAGGCGGCACAGTGGCTCAGTGGTTAGCACTGTCACCTTACAGCAAGAAGGTCGCTGGTTCAAATCTTGGCTGGGCCAGTTGACATTTCTGTGTGGAGTTTGCATGTTCTTCCCGTGTTCGCAGGGTTTCCTCCGGATGCTCCGTTTTCCCACACAGTCCAAAGACATGAGCTATAGGTGAACTGGATAAACTAAATTGGCCGTAGTGTATGAGTGTGCGTGTGAACGAGAGTGTGTATAGGTGTTTCCCAGTACTGGGTTACGGCTGGAAGGGAATCCTCTGCGTAAAACATATGCCGGAATAGTTGGCGTTTCATCTTGCTGTGGCGACCCCTGATAAATAAGGGACTAAGCAGAAGGAATGAATGAATAAAGGACAAATATTTAAGGTGTTAAAAGTAAATATTCATCACCCATTAATCTCATCGTTAGTATTTAAAGGGAGAGTTTACCCAAAAGGGAAAATCCTGTCGTCATTTGCTCAACCTCAACTTTGTTTCTTTCTGTTGAGCACAAAAGAAGATAATTTGAAGAATGTTGAAAATTGGTAGCCATTGACATCAATGGTATTTGTTTTTCCTACTATGGATGCAAAAGGCTATGAGTTTTCAACATTCTTTAAAATATCTTAATTTGCACTCAACAACAACATAAACTAAATTCATAAAGATTTGAAACCACTTGAGTGAGTAAATTTTTATTTTTGGGTGAAATGTCCCTTTAAGAAATGTTACATTCATTATCGGAGCTTAATATGGGTAAATATGTTTATAATGTTATAAAAGATTTATATTAAAAATAAAAAAGAAACATTCTATTCATTAAAAAAAATCTGTTTTCACAAAATGATTAAGCAGCACAACTGTTTTAAACATTGACGATAATAATAAGATATGTTTCTTGAGCATAAAAAAAAAGCATCATTAGCTATGTTTCCATCAAAAGATGCGCATTTAACTTATGGGAAAAACTGGAATACCGCATAAAACATTTGCAAATGAAGCACTGCTTCCATCAAATGAGTGAAAGAGAACAAAATCTCATCACGTCACGTCACTTCCTGATAAACTGGCATCAAATATCAAAAAGAAAAATAAAGTTTGCTGCAGTTGAAGAAGCCACTGTGGGCCTTTTTCTTATATATTAAATTACTTGCGGCTCAGAAAACGCAATGAAGCCAAGGTGGCTTTTGGAGCCCAGGACCGTGTTTTTAGGGAGAATGAGGAATGAGAGGTAATAATACTGAACCACTTTGATGACAGACTTTGGCTGAGGGATTTTAGAATGAGCAAAACAACATTTCAGATGTTTCACAATGTGGTCGGTCCACTGGTTTGTCCATTAATCCCATCCCATTGTGACCATTTTTATAATTACATTATCTCTTAAAAAATTTTTTTTAAATCATGACTTTTTTGATGCGCATTCCAGATGTTATTCTGTACATGTGTTAACATTATAGTTTGTGTGCATTTTTTCCGATGATCAAAAATTTATATAGAGCTTTTTATGAACATTTTCAAAATGTTAACGCATCTTGGACATTTCCATTAAGCTTTTATTTATGCGGCGTTCCAAAATGTGCATAAAAATAGGTGGATGGAAACATAACTACTTTCCGCAGCCATTCCTGCAAAGTAAGCTTTCCTGGGGTGTCACTTTGTCTAAATAAAAGTTGGTTTACAAGGTTGATTACACTGGGGTTAGAGAACATATACTTGAGGTGTTGGATGTGATCTAATCAGTCTTGCTCCACTGACAGCTCTGGCCTTTAGCAGACTGACTTTATTCTTTCTCTCTGTCTGTCTAAGGAGAGGATCTGTCAAACCTGAAATCCTTGTGTTGGCCGTATGTGTCTCGGAGACTGCTGACTCTGCTCATCGTCTTGGTCTTGCTAATAGTCTTGATTCTGACTCTAGGAATAGGTTTGGGAGGTGAGTTTCTTATAGTTTTAGGACCAAATGTTCCTTTGAGGGTAGCCAGAACCTAGATCAATGATAAAAAATAATTAGTATTAGTATTAGGGCTGGACGATACTGGGAAAATATGCGATATGTGATGTTGTTGAGTATCGAGATAACAATACAATGTTTTTAATATTGATAAAAACAGTAATAAAGTATATACACATAGAGTTTTCCAGTATCTATACTTTATTGGAGTATTTTTGGGGAAACTTTTACTTCACTACATTTCAAATTATAATACCACACTTCTTATTCAACTACCTTTCATAAAAGCTTGATGTTCCTCATGATTTGAACTGAAGAAATGATGAGCTGCTCTGAGGTGGATCAGCAGTGTCCGATTCAGGAACGAGTGGAGTTAACCTGATAAACATGCACAAATCACACTGAATAATTAATTTGTGAATGAAACTGATTGAATTACACTTGTTCTCAAGCCACTGATTCATAGAATCGGATCAGAGCGAGTCTCCAGTTAACGATTCACTGATTCAAATTATCCTTTCGGAGAAACTCTAGTTTTTGATTAACTGTTTTAAATGATCTGGTCAGAGTGAATCTCTATTTAACAACTGACTGATTCAAATGATCTGATCAGAGTGAGTCTCCAGTTGAAGATTCACTGTTTTAAATTATTTGGTCAGAGCGAGTCTCCATTTAACGATTGACTGATTCAAATGATTTGGTCAGAGTGAGTCTCCTTTTTAACAATTCTCTGATTATTCAAATGATCTGATCAGAGAGTCTCCAGTTAAAGATTCACTGATTCAAAAGATTTGGTTAGAGTGAGTCTCCACTTAACGACTCACTGATTATTCAAATGATTTGGTCAGAGTGAGTCTCCATTTAATGATTGACTGATTCAAATGATCTGATCAGAGGGAGTCTCCATTTAACGATTGACTGATTCAAATGATCTGATCAGAGAGGCTCTCCAGTTAAAGATTCACTGATTCAAGTGATTTTGTTAGAGCGAGTCTTCATTTAATGATTCACTGATTCAAATGATTTGGTCGGAGTGAGTCTCAATTTAACGATTCACTGATTATTCAAATGATCGAACAGAGCGAGTCTTCAGTTGAAGGTTCACTGATTCAAATGATTGGTCAGAGTGAGTCTCCATTTAACAATTAACTAATTCAAATGATCTGATCAGAGCGAGTCTCCAGTTGAAGATTCACTGTTTCAAATGATTTGGTCAGAGCGAGTCTCCATTTAAGGATTGACTGATTCAAATGATCTGATCAGAACGAGTCTCCAGTTGAAGATTCACTGATTCAAGTGATTCGGTCGGAGTGAGTCTCCAGTTAATGATTCACTGATTCAAATGATCCAATCAGAGCAAGTTTCCAGTTTCCAACAATTCAAGTCTGACTCAAAATGAGTCTAAGCTTGAATGCCTGCAATTAATGAAATATGTCTGATAATAGGGTAAGGTATAGTGGATAGAAACAATTGTAAGTTCACACAAAGACAGAAACATGAATCAGTGTGTGTGTTTTCCTCCAGTGGGTCTGAGGAGCTGCTCAGGGAAGTTTCACTGTGTTTCGTCAGTTCAGTGTATCAGCAGAAACGCTGTGTGTGATGGAGTCCAGGACTGCAGAGATGGAGAAGATGAACTCAACTGCGGTGGGTGAAGACCGTTCATCTCCTCCTGACTTTAAAATCAACATGAAATCACAAAATTCACAGTTTTCTTGTCTTACCCTGAGTGATGCATGTTATTCCAATATATATATATATATACACAGTAAAAGTCAAAATTATTCACCCTCCTGTGATTTTTTTCTTTCTTTTTTAAATGTTTCCCAAATGATGTTTAACAGAGCAAGGAATTTTTCACAGTATTTCCTATAATATTTTTTTTTCTAGAGAAAGCCTTATTTGTTTTATTTCAGCTTAAATAAAAGCAGTTTTACATTTTTTAAACCCATTTAAAGTTTCTTTTTAAAGCCCATTTAAATATTATTAGCCCCCTTAAGCAATTTCTTTTTCGATTGTCTACAGAACAAACCATCGTTATACAGTGACTTCCCTAATTACTCTAACTTGCCTAATTAACCTAGTTAAGCCTTTAATCTGCACTTTAAGCTGCATACTAGTATCTTGAAAAATACAGAGGGGCTAATAATTGTGGACGTGAAGTGTGTGTGTGTGTGTGTGTGTGTGTGTGTGTGTGTGTGTGTGTGTGTTAAATCTGTGTTTACCTGTGTTTCAGTGCGAGTGAGTGGCAGTCACTCAGTGCTGCAGGTCTTCGGCAGGGGTTTATGGAGGACTGTGTGTTCTGAAGGCTGGGATTCTCAACTGAGCACTTTAGCCTGCAGACAACTGGGATACAGCAGGTACAAACTATTATAATGTTCTACACTCAATTTAAAAGATTGTTCTAGTTATTTGTGATTTACCGTGATTTATTAAGGGTAGGGATTTTTTTAGTCCCTTATTTATCAGGGGTCACCACAGCGGAATGAACCCCCAACTATTCGGGCATATGTTTTAACAGTGATTGCCCTTCCAGCCACAACCCAGTAATGGGAAACACCCATACTCTCTCACATTCACACATGCACTCATACCCTGTGGCCAATTTTTATTTACCCAGTTCACCTATAGCGCATGTCTTTGGACTGTGGGGGAAACCGGAGCACCCAGAGGAAACCCACGCGAACACGAGGAGAACATACACACAGAAATGCCAACTGGCCCAGCCGGGACTCGAACCAGCAACCTTCTTGCTGTGAGGCGACAGTGCTAACCACTGAGCCACCATGCCGCCTATAGGCTCAATTACACAATGCAAAAACTAGTGAATATATATAAGACTGAATAAGGATTAAGAATGAGGGATTAAAAATTACTCACAATTTCAAATCAATAAAATATTTCAGAGCTTGGCATAAATGTATGATTTCGGTTTTAGGATTGCATTGATTTCTATGACTGTTCTGGGTGTAGAAATCAAGAATAAATACAAAATAAATAAGAGAACATTATTAATTAATTAACACTAATAATCTTGATTTTTAGATGTTCACACTTAGTAAAATACTAATAATTAACTAACAATTTAACTCGACTCATCTATTGCAATTGTCTCAGACTTCTGCTAACTGCAGTAGCAGTCGTCAATGTCTGCGGGACAGTTGTTAAAGATCAGAACAATAATCTTAGTAATCACATCCTGGGTCAGCAATTATTCTCTTCATCTCTGTTAAATAACAGCCATCATTATCATCCCCCACATCTGCTATTTAAGGAAAATTCTTTTCCAAGGGCAAAGCAGGGATTTCCCCATTTTAAACACAGAAATATGGTGAAACTGTCCTTGTGTGTGTTTTCTTACACTGTGTGGGTGTCTATGAATAATAATGTGCCTCTGTTCCCGGTGGCCTCATTATACCTGCATAGTTAATCCAATTAAAATCAGTCTGCCATTAAATGAAAGACAAAAAACATAATAGTTGGAAAAACTGTTTCACCTCAACTAGGTCAAGATGTTACATTTAATAACACCTGCCGTCTTCTGTCTGTCTTTCAGTTTTAGAGGTCTGCAGATTTTGTTTAGCATCTTGACACTTGAATTTAGCAATAAAAAACAATGATTGATTACAGTACTTCAGGTCATGTCTCCTTAATAACCAATCTTTATGTCTAAAGTCAACTGATTTGAGCTTATGAATAAAAAATAAGGGAGAAAACACTATTTTGTCTTTTAAAAATGTGAAGGTACTTCCTGCAGTTTTAATATGAGAGCAATTGTTTTATACCTGTACAATTCTGATTAAACACTGAATTCATACTGGTATCAGAACTATTTTTCAATTGCACTTTATAGGAAAATTAACTATGGTTATACTACAAACAAAACAAACGGTTGTATTTTACCTTTTATTTGATGAAGAACCATATATGGTTACTTCATTGACATTGTTTACAATATATACATTTTCAGAGTTAATTTTCGAAAGAAAAAATATATATATTTATTTAATTTTTTTTGTAAAGTCATATAAGTTCAAAATTATTGTAACAACCCCCTGAAACACTTGTGTTTTTCCAATGCTTTTTAATTAAAATGCTATAAACGGTTAATCATAGCCACATATTAACCATGATTTAAATGACTACATTACAGTTTAACCATGGTATTTATAGTAAAATTGTGATTATTCAAAACAAATCTGCCAAAAATCATAGTTACTACACTTTAACTATAATAAAATCATGGCTATTTTTCATGAGGGATTGTTTGTTACGTGTCTTACCAGCTGATATTGAATGACTTACTTAAAGCTAACATGGTTGTTTTCTTGTTTACCTGTCTTTGACTGAAGTTACGTGAGCTCTGCTGCCATTCCCATCTCCTCCATTGAAGAAGTCTTTCAGAACAATCTGGTCGCTGTTAAAATCAACCAAACACACCTGCATGACACCTTCAGGATCCAGAACTCATCATATGCTAGGTAAACTTTTTATTTAATTATTAATATAATGCGCCAAAACAACGACTCATACGAACAGGTTCTTTTCACGAATCATGAGTCGAATCAAAAATCGCTCATATCTAAGAGATTTGAATAAGCTGGCTGAACCGAGTCCTTTTTTTTCTTCATTTATGAGTAAAATTTATGGAAGCCGGTTCCCGCCACTGACTAATAAAAAAATGAAGTCAGAATTCTGAGTTACAAAGTCGCAATTCCGAGTTATAACTCAGAATTCTGACTGCCACTTTATAACTCGGAATTCTGACTTTATAACTCGGAACTGCCACTTTATAACACGGAATTCTGACTTTATGACTCTCAATTCTGCCACTTTATAACTTGGAATTCTGACTTTATGACTCGCAATTCTGCCACTTTATAACTCGGAATTCTGACTTTATAACTCGCAATTCTGCCCCTTTATAACTCGGAATTCTGACTGCCACTTTATAACTCTGAATTCGGACTTTATAACTCGGAACTGCCACTTTATAACTTGGAATTCTGACTTTATAACTCGCAATTCTGCCACTTTATAACTCGGAATTCTGACTTTATAACTCGGAACTGCCACTTTATAAC
>CAIGQV010019186.1:8748019-8759614 GCA_903798115.1 Danio jaintianensis | reverse complement strand
TTTATAACTCGGAACTGCCACTTTATAACTCGCAATTCTGGCTTTATAATTTTTCTTTTAATTTATTTCATTTTATTCTGACTTTATAACTCGCAATTCTGCCACTTTATTACTCGGAATTCTGACTTTATAACTCGCAATTCTGCCACTTTATACCTCAGAATTCGGACTTTATAACTCGGAATTCTGCCACTTTATAACTCGCAATTCTGCCACTTTATTACTTGGAATTCTGACTTTATAACTCGCAATTCTGCCACTTTATACCTCAGAATTCGGACTTTATAACTCGCAATTCTGACACTTTATAACTCGGAATTCTGACTTTATAACTCGCAATTCTGCCACTTTATAACTCGGAATTCTGACTTTAAAACTCGGAATTCTGCCACTTTATAACTCGCAATTCTGCCACTTTATTACTCGGAATTCTGACTTTATAACTCGGAACTGCCACTTTATTACTCGGAATTCTGAATTTATAACTCGGAACTGCCACTTTATAACTCGGAATTCTGGCTTTATAATTTTTCTTTTAATTTATTTCATTTTATTCCTTTATTATTCAGTGGCCAGAACGGGCTTCCATAGAAATGTATGGAAGGCGCTTGGGGACAAAAATCATTAAAGGGATATTTTAGCTAAAATTGACAATTCTGTTGTGATCTACTCACCCTTCACATGTTCCAAACCTGTTTGAGTTTCCTTTTTGTCTGTTGAAAACAAAAGAAGATATTTTGAAAAATGCTGGTTGCTGAGACCATTGACTTCCATTGTATTTTTCAGCCCCTGCTATGGACGTTTATGGGTCCCAGCAACAAGCATTCTTCAAAATATATATATTTTGTGTTCAACAGATAACTCATAAAGTTAAAACCACATGAGGAGAGTAAACGATGAGGGAATTTTCATTTTTGGATGAACTAAAAAATAAGTATACTGCATCTGAAATGGAATATGCCAAATTAAATTAAGATAACCAGATTTCTGAAATGGATCAAAATGTCATTACATTTGTTTCTTTTGAACATTGATATTATAATTGATTATTGTTTTGATAACGTGTATCTGAAGTAAATAGCACACATTTTAAAATAATCTTATATAACAGTGACTTCACAAAAATGTTTGTAGTCTATATTACATGAGATTAATAGTGAATTTCACTTTAGCTAACAAATAAAAGAGCATTTCAGACACTCTTTCCCCAAGTCAAAATCAGGCCTGAGGAAGATCCATCAAGGCCAAAGACTGTCAAGTAAGATCAGTCCAGTGACTGATGCAGAACATTACAGATTGTTCAATACAAATTTACAGTATCTCAGGTACGTGAAATGCAGTCAGGATCGAGACATCTTATACCTTTCTGATGAATTTCTGAGAGAAGGTTCTGTACAAAAACAAAAGACATCTCGATTCCACACGGAAATGAAATGAGAAAAAGATAGCTTGTTGAATTGTTTATTTGGTTTGTCAATACAATGGTGAAAAGGATCACAACAGTGTCTGTAGTTCAGACAGAGAAAACAAACAAACAAGACGTTTCATTAAAAATGTATCTTCTGTCTTTCCAGAAACACCCACTGCAATTCTGGTTTAGTGACTGCTGTCAAATGTATAGGTGAGTGGCTGGTGATATTGATATTGTCATTTTTTCGACAAAGCCAACATGCTGAAATTCTCTTTAAACGTCTTCTGAGAGCAAATTTCCAAATGTATCTCCTTCTAGATCTTTAAAGCTACAGTCACCAAATTTGGCCCAGAGCTTCAGGCTGATCTGAAGTTTAATTCTATGTCTTTTCTAACTGATCAGAACCTCCATTTATGTAAAACCAATCTGAATCTACAAAAAAAAAAGATATTTTGAAGGGGACAAAACTAAAATATTCAAGCAGTTAATGTGAACTAGGACCACAAAACCAGTCATAAGTGTCAATTTATGGAAATTGAGATTTATACATCACATGAAAGCTGAATAACTAGACTTTCCATTGATGTATGCTTTGTTAGGATAGGGCGAATTTGGATAATCTGGAATTGTTCAAAAATTGAAATACTGAGAAAATCACCTTTAAAGTTTAAATGAAGTGTTTAGGAAGGCACATTATGGATTAAAAGTTGAATTTTTATATATTTACAATAGGATATTTATAAAAAATCTGAATGGAAAATGACCTTTACACAATATTCTAATGATTTTTGTCATAAAAGAAAAAAAAGAAAAAAATTTTGACCCACACAATGTATTTTCGACTGGTTTTGTAGTCCAACGTCACAGACCTTTGTCTATCTATCTAGTTATAACTAGCAAAACCGACTACATCATCTCGTAAAATTTAAAACATTAGAAACATAATACCAACATGCTAATTGTCACTAGAAATATACTAACAATATGTTTCTATCAAACTAATCAATGCTAAAAATATGCTAACATGCTAAAAACATGTTAAGTCATGCTAGCAACATTCTAATTCTTGCTGTCTTGTCATGCCAACATAAAGTTTGTCATCCAATTTTACTCACATAACATTTAAAAATACATATACAATAATATTACAGCCTCTAATTGACTGTAATGAAAGATAATATGGCGGCAGTGTCGTTTGCATTGTGTATGCAAGTTTCTCACTCAGATCTGGTGTGTGTGATGTTGTGTAGCGTGTGGCTCCAGGTCTACAATAAGCAGTCGTATTGCAGGAGGGAATGTGTCGAAGTCTGGCCAGGTCCCGTGGCAGGTCAGTCTTCATTACCAGAACCAGTATCTCTGTGGAGGATCCATCATCAGTGAGAGCTGGATACTCACTGCTGCTCACTGTGTGTTCGGGTGAGTATGAGCCACTGCTGGACTGCTTTATAGCACTAGCTTAGACTTTTATGCTAGCCTGATGATAATCTAGCCTGATACTGATCAAAACTGGTTTAACTCTGGCACTAAGATGGTCCAATATGGTTTATGGTGGTCTGGTACTGGTACAGTTTAGTTTTCTATTGTGCTTTGTTTTTGTTATTGTTTACTGTAATACACTGCTTCTGTGTTTTATCTAGATTTTCTAGGTTTTATGCTAGTCAGGGTTTGATACAGACTGGTTTATATTGGTTCTGTGCTAGTCAATTCTGGTCTGTGATGGTCTGGTACTGGTCCAGATTGATAAATACTAGTTCTGTGCAGTTCCAGACTGGATTGTGATGGTCTGGTGCTGGTCCAGATTGGTTAATTCTGGTTCTGTGGTAGTCCAGACTGGTTTGTGATGGTCTGGTACTGGTCCAGATTGGTTAATTCTGGTTCTGTGGTGGTCCAGACTGGTTTGTGATGGTCTGGTGCTGGTCCAGATTGATAAATACTGGTTCTGTGCAGTTCCAGACTGAATTGTGATGGTCTGGTACTAGTCCAGATTGATTAATTCTGGTTCTGTGCAGCTCCAGACTGTTATGTAATCAGTGTTTCTCCTACCATTATATTAGGGGGGCGCCCCGCCCTCCCAACGGCTTTCCCCGCCCCCCTTGGAGTCAAGTTAATTGTATTTTTTATATAGCGCCAGTTCACAACTTCTTTTAATAAACAAGCTAAATAGCTGTATGTAATATCTTATTTACACAACAGCATGTCATTTCTTTCTCTACATGGTCGCTCTTTTACAAATTTCTGCTCTCTGAACCGCGCATGGTGGAGTTTCACACAGACACACTCTGCTGTATGCGAGTGCGCGCCACATCTGACAGGACCGAAGACACATGTGCGCTCCCGTATATTATGCATAGCCTACAGCAGCCACATCACAGGTAAATGATGTGTGGGGGCGTGAGCGATCGATGCGCTCGCATCACAGCAGCTAAAATATATACAGATGCAGTGCGACCTGTTTATACAGTCTATTGGCGCGACTTGCGCGAGTGATGTTCTCTTTGTTGCAAGTGCAGCCATTGTATTTCCAGTGTTTTGAGCTGCTGTGACGTGATCGCCCCTATCTAGTGTCTCGTCCAACCTTATGACCTCTCCTGGAAGCTCCGCAAGTCTCCCGCAAATTTATACCGGTGTTATGAGAAATCAAGTCCCCCCTGACAATTGGGTCCTGGGTGATCCTATTGGTTCACTGGAGTTATAATAGGTATACTTTGTAGCGCCTGATTAAAAAAAATATATATAAATGCAGCGAAATCTCATTTAAATGTATGTAATTTAAAAGACTGTTATAATGACATAAGACATGGAGAATTTCTCTTTCGTGCTTTTATTTTAGATAGCCTACAACGTGCTACCACCTCTTATGTAAACATATAATGTTACATATAAATGCATAAAAACATCAAAAACACATCATTAAATGTTTACAACCGTTTTCAATTATTTTAACTATGCGTGTCTTTAACTTGTAGTTACCGATAATAATGTTACTAACATGATAAGTCTTGTTAAAATCTCAAGACTGAGAATAGAAGATAAAAATCACTTTTGATCAGGCATTCAACTCAGACAATGCATTGGGGTCCTAAGCGGACTCGATTGTCAGGGGGGGGACTCGATTTCTCACCACACCGGCTCCGTGATCCCCCAAAATGAGTTAAAATACCCGGAAATCATGGCGACGAGAGTGAATGAGCAAGAGAACAGAGGCACAGTGATGGTCTAAGCATTACATTTCTTACATTAAATGAATAGAGCAGTAAAGATATCGCGAGTGCAAATCCCTCCCTCTCTCTCATTGAGTGATCTGCTGTCAATAGTTGGAGACGAGCCAAATATTTGAATAGTCTTGCATGTATTTAGGCCTTTTTACATATAACAACTGAAAGTTCTGTGCTTTTGACAATATTGCAAGTTCACTAAAAGCTGGCTGGAATTATTAGATAAATAAAACGTAATTTATTTTTAGCATGAATATTTAATAATATAACTTCTTGTAATATACTTATTGCAATAAACAGTTTATAGGCCTATTTCCTTTTAGTAAAGAAGTATAAGATTTATAGGTGTGCATTTTAACTTCTTATGCATCAAATGTGCGCTCCAAACATTTTCTTGATTGAGACATGTTGAATTCTTCTTTCATCATTTGCAGTGTTTCCAAATTGCATTGTTTGTAATTTTTCTTAACAATTTTTATATCTGTGTTTTATTATTTTCTGTGGCGGTTCATTCCGCTGCGGCGACCCCTGATAAATAAGGGACTAAGCCGAAGTCAAATGAATGGATGAATTATTTTCTGTAATGCTGCTTCTGGCCATGACACGTTCACACCTAAATGGTTATAAGAGACGTGTTTAAGGTATTAGATGCAGCATCCTTGATTTATTCTCTTAGGTAAGGCAAGATCTTCTCTTAAGGTTCATACTTAGAGGGAAAATGTGCTTAATGCATTATAAAGCTTGAAGCATCAGAATCGGTACTCAGTATCAGCCGATCACCATGACAAGGAATCGGTACTCTGTATCGGCTGCAAAAATCCTGATCGGAGCATCCCTAGCTGACACAACTTGGCTGTCAGAGCGGCAATACTCCCCCTGGCTGTACAAGACTGATAATAAGCCAGTAAATACACCCTTAGGAAAAAGAAGTATACTTAAGTAAAGGTCAAGTATAAAAGTATACTTTATTTAGTAAGTATACTAATATCAATCTACTAGTAGTGTACTTGAAATGTTCTTCCAGAAGCCCAGAAAGATACACTGCAGTGACAAAAGCTGCAAACTTTGTGGATAAAAAGATACAAAAATAAATGTTAATTTTTAGCTTGTACGGTTGGACAGTTCAAAAAAGTGTTCAGTTTTTTTTACTGCTGTCATTAAAAGAAACAAATTAACACCATGACTCCTTGTGTCGGTGTCAGTCCGAACAGCCGCGCTGCGCCCCCCCCAAAACTGTAAACCTAGGGGAAACACTGGTAATGGTCTGGTACTGGTCCAGATTGGTTAATTCTGGTTCTGTGTTGGTCCAAACTGGTTTGTAATGGTCTGGTACTGGTCCAGATTGGTTAATTCTGGTTCTGTGTTGGTCCAAACTGGTTTGTAATGGTCTGGTACTGGTCCAGATTGGTTAATACTGGTTCTGTGGTGGTCCAGACTTGTTTGTGATGGACTGGTACTGGTTCAGGCTAGTTTATATTGCTTTTTTAGCGATTTCAAACTGTTATACACTGCTTCTGCGTTTTATCAAGATTTTCTAGGTTTTATGCTAGTCAGGGTTTGATACAGACTGGTTTGTACAGGTTCTGTGCTAGTCAATACTGGTCTGTGATGGCCTGGTACTGGTCCAGATTGGCTAATACTGGTTCTGTAGTGGTCCAGATTGGATAATACTGGTTCTGTGGTGGTCCAGTCCGGTCTGTGATGGTCTGGTACTGGTCCATATTGGTTAATACTGGTTCTGTGGTGGTCCAGACTGGTTTGTGATGGTCCGGTACTGGCATACTGGAGTTTGTACTGGCTCTGAGCTCGTCTAGACTGAATTATGTTGCAGTCTAGTTCCACTGCTTACATGTGCATATATTTTTGTCCAAAGATTCGCACAGCCAGTATTATGGGATGTGTATGCTGGGTTGATAAACCTGCCGCTGAGTAAAGCTGAAGCTCATTCTGTGGAGAAAATCATCTACCATGCCAACTTCAGGTCAAAAAGCTTAAGCTACGACATAGCGCTAATAAAGCTTGCACTACCTCTGACTTTCAATGGTAAGAATCAGCTTTTTTTCATTGGCTGAAATATGTGTGTATATATATGTGACTTAAATAACAGACCAGATTTAGTCCAGTTTATCTCCTTTTTCTCTGTTCCCAGATCAAATAGCCCCCATCTGTTTGCCTAATTACGGCCAGAGCTTTGAGAATGGACAGATGTGTCTGATCTCAGGCTGGGGAGCCACAGTGGATGGTGGTGAGTGTGGTTTCAACTTTTAAGGGCATTTAAAAGATATAAACACTAATGCTTCTGGTAAAGACATTTAGCAGCTCTGAAGACATTAGAAGGACTGCACTGTTATGTAATTTCTGATTGCACGTGTGTGTTGCAGGAGAGACCAGTGTGTCGCTACATGTCGCTCAGGTCCCTTTACTGTCCAACAAAAAATGCAGGAAACTGGGTCTGACAAACTGGAATGTCTGCACAGAATTTTTGAAGGGTGTTGGGACATGTCAGGTACTGTATTTGTGTATTGTCACAATAATCTATACTGACAAAAAATGGATCATCTCAAACAATTTACTTCAGCATGTCGCATCTAAAAGAATTACATTTTTACAACTGTAATACATTGTTGGATAAAACTTATTTTGTTTAGTAGTTATGAGTAATTTTCCCCCCACAGTCCAAAATGCAGTATATACGTAAATTGGGTAAACAAAATTGGCCGTAGTGTATGAGTATGAGTGCATGATTCATTCCGCTGTGCCGACCACTGATAAATAAGGGACTAAGCCGAAGAAAAATAAAAAGTAATTTTTTTCAGCATACTATAGCAATTGTTGAAGCAAAGTGTGTTTGCCCTAGAGGTTAAGCTGCGGTCTTGTGTGTATAGGGGGACAGTGGAGGGCCGCTGGCCTGTCAGGGCTCCGGGTGGACACTGGTCGGGACAGGCAGCTGGGATGAAAACTGTGGAAAAGTAAACAAACCAGGAATTTACACTAGCATAAGCGAAGCTCTCATGTGGATTCAAGAACAAATGGAGGTAAAATATATATATTTTTACTGAAATTACTTTAAGGGTGGATTTCAGTTGAGATAAGCTGTCATTCCCAAAATCCGAATGATTTTTATTTATTGATAGTTTGATTTTATAATAAAGATATTAAGGTAAGGTATTAATTTCAGTGACAATTTCTCATTAAAGATCAGACCATACGCTTAATTTTTACCATTGTTCATTTTTTCTGTAAGTTTTGTCACAAGAAAAAAAAAAAAATTTATCAAAAAATATTATTATTACTATTATGTTAAAACTTAAAACATTAGAATAAATGTTTAAACTCAGGGCACAATGCAAGTAAATACATAACTGTACTTTAAGTTAAAAAAAAAAACATATTCTTATTATTATTACTATTATTATTATTATTACTACAATATTATAGAAGATGTTGTAGTAATATTCAAACTGGGAAAACAAGTATATTTATTCAAACTCTATTTTTAGGCTGTACAGATCTGGCAAACATAAACCACATTCTGCTAATAATCTGACTAAGTAGATGATCAAACATTCATGGGTAACTAGTCATTGGGTGTGAGCAAAGGAGATTTGAGAGTGCAATTACATTACGAGGTGGCAGCTGAACTTTATTCTGATTGGACGGTTAGTGTATTTCATTAACTCTGCTTTCCAGCTGTCTTTGTTGATCATTGGTAAGTGTGTTTGTGCTGATGAAAAACTGACAGCCCCTCAGGGTCCCTTTGACCTTTGAAATGCATTTTAATTTGTGTTTTTCTGAACACTGGAGTCATCTAGTGGCAAACGTGATGTTCTACTTGAGTTTTACAAGCTAGTTTTTCAGGTCAGGTTTACACTGATATTACATTATAATGGCTTTTCAATGTCAGTGATGTTTGCAGCATTGTAATAACTGGAATTTTATTAATTTATTTTATTTTACTCAGAAAGAAGAAAATCAGCTACAGTGAGCATCTCATGGTGGACAAGCTTCAAATGAACTTTATGCACATTTTCATACACATCTGAAATATATATATATATATATATATATGACAGATTAATATAGATATAATATAATATATAATATAAATAGGTATATTTATATAATAAATTCCCTTTAAATCTAGATTTTTTGTAATTGAGTTAATGTGTAAAATGCTATTGACTGTTCTCATTAATGAATGCTATTGATTGTACATTATTTATTTGTCCAATTATTTATCATTTATCTATGCATATATTTTTGTATGTCAAGCCAAATGTACACACTCTTAACGTGTGCATTTATCATCCTGATTAAATCTCTATTTTGCTCCTCCAAAATTTCTTTCCTTGCCTCCAGTGGTTTATTTTTGTATTTAATATACAAAACGCGATGCAAAAATTAAAGCACTGGCAAACCAGTGCCGGCAGCTAGCTCTCTGCAACTCTCACATGGTCACCCACTGAAGCTAAGCAGGGCTGAGCCTGGTCAGTACCTGGATGGGAAAGCTAGGTTGTTGCCGGAAGTAGTGTTAGTGAGACCAGCAGGGGGCGCTCAACCTGCAGTCTGTGTGGGTCCTAACGCCCCAGTATAGTGAAGGGGACTCTCAGTGAGCATGCACCGTCTTTCAGATGAGACATTAAAACTGATATCCTGACTCTCTGTGGTCGTTAAAAATCTCAGGATGTCCTTCGAAAAAGAGTAGGGGTTTAACCCCGGCATCCTGGCCAAATTTGCCCATTGGCCTCTGTCCATCATGGCCTCCTAACCATCCCCATATCATAATTGGCTTCATCACTCTGTCTCCTCTCCACTGATGTGTGTGGTGTTGCAATATGGCTGCCGTCGAGTCATCCAGGTGGATGCTGCACACTGGAGGTGGATGAGGAGATTCCCCCTAAAAATGTGTAAAGCGCTTTGAGTGTCCAGAAAAGCGCTATATAAATGTAAGGAATTATTATTATAAACCAAAATATATTGATCAAAATTCATTCATTCATTCATTTTCTTTTTGGCTTAGTCCCTTTATTAATCTGGGGTCGCCACAGCGGAATGAACCGCCAACTTATCCAGCATATGTTTTACGCAGCGGATGCCCTTCCAGCTGCAACCCATCACTGGGAAAATTGATCAAAATATTACTTTAAAAAAAAAGAACAATTTTACTCTGTCAAATGATTTATTTGTTAATGCATCAGACTTGGCGAAGGTTACACTAAAAATACTATGTGGACCCTCATGACCTCATTTTACAGGACACACACACACCCACGAACAAATAAAAATCACACACAATGATGTGTCCTTCAGGTACAGTGTTCTTTATTATAAAACAAAAAGTCTGAAAGGCAAATCTGTGTGTGTGTTTGTGAGTGTGTGTGAGAGAAGCGATTATAGAAGCGAAGAGAGAAAAAGTGCAGCGTTGAAAACCTCCCCATGCTAAGCTAACGGAGCTGACTTTCTCCTTTTGGGTTAGCAAGTCATCTGACTGATGGCATCACATTCACAAGACTACGACTGGAAATGAAAAGCCGCTCAGTACAGACTGCCTAAAGCACATTCTGAACACACTAAATAACAGGGATACATGAGCTTAAGTAAGTGACAGCTGTAGAATCGCAAAACGGGACAAAATAGACGCATAATTCAAATATATCATCTTATTTTGGTATCTCGTGGGTTTATACTGATAGATTGTGAGCATACGGTATCTAAAAATACAATAATAAATGAAAACACATGCAGGCAATCCTTAAATGTTGAAAACGTTTGTTTTATCCACTGTTTCGTGGTGAAAAACATGTTTTCCTTTGAATTGTCCATGATAACGCAGATTAAAAAAAGAAATTCATCATTAATGTTTGCGCTTAAGAGGTTTAACGTCAAAGACGAGTCCCTCGTGAGTAAAAAAACAACAACATAAATACAAAGTCTTGTCGACGTCCTTCTCTCTTCCGCTTCTGTTGGGAGTTTTCAGCAATATGATCATTAAAAAGCAATAACAGTTCCTTCTCATATAACAAGTACAGGCATTTTATATCATAAACATTATCACAACCTTGCAAATGCATCTTTTTTTTGGGCACGGTATTTATGTTGATTGCACAGGAAGTGACATCAGATATGTATGAAAGCTTATTTCCACCACATTCCCATTACAATTCAGAATGTCTCTTTTTCAGTTCTGATAATTACAGGAATTGTGAGATACAAGTAAACAATTCTGAGAAGAAAAAAAGAGAATTGTGAGACGTAAACTCTTAACATCATGGGACAAACTCAGAATTGCAAGATATAAATAAACTTGCGAGAGATCCACTCAAAATGACAATAAATAAATTGCGAGAGAAACTCAAAATTGCTATACAGTCAAAACAATGATATATAAACTCAAAATTGGAATAAATAAACTTAGAACAAAAAGTAACTCAGAATTGCTAGAGAAAAACTAAATTGTGAGATAAGCGCACAGATGAAAAATTACAGTAAATTTAGAGCTGTGAGATACAAACTTGGAATTGCAAGATATAAACTTACAACTAGGTTACATCAGAATTGCATTAAATAAACGAATAATTGTGAGATTCAAAATTGCAATAAATAAATATAGAATTACGAGATTAGGTCAAATAAAGGAAGAAAAAGAATTGCAAAAAAACTCAAAATTTAGAAAGACAAAGAGTTGTGAAGAACTCAGATTTGCTTGAGATAAACTTAGAATTGCGCAAGATAAGCTCACAATTGCAATAAACTCAGGATTGTGCAAGATAATCTCAGAATTACAATTAACTCAGGATTGCGCATGAGATAAACTCAAAATTTGTGCAAGATTAGCTTTAGAGTTACAATAAACTCAGGACTGCGCAAGTCAAGTTCAGAATTCAGAATTGTGTAAGAGATCAATTTAGAGCTGTGCATTAGATAAACTCAGAATTTGCGCAAGATAAGCTCAGAATTACAATAAACTCA
>CAIGQV010019186.1:8731915-8742176 GCA_903798115.1 Danio jaintianensis | reverse complement strand
AGTTTTCAGATTTAGTGTTTTTTAGGTGTTGTTTCAGTCTAATGTACAGAAAACAACTAAAATACACTTAAGTGCTGAGTTTTGTCAATTTAGGACTGATTTATCATAGATTTCTATAACAATATACATATTTTTATCCTCAAAACAAGTTTTTTCTCCTGAACCGAGTTATAAATCCCCACTTCAGCAGCACTTATATACAACAAACCTTAGTTTTATTCCTATCAATATTCTTAAGGTTTTTACAGAGGGATATGTTCATATACAATTTGCCTGATTTATTCTGCAAAAATAGTGAAAATGTATTTTTATCTGGTGTTTGCAGTAATAATTATAGTGATTAAAAAGATGTATCCAAAAGCAGGATCTGACTTACACCAATGTGCTGGAAAAGCCATGAACGCATGACGTTGGTGGCGTGTTTTGGGAGGATGCCTCTCTTGGCTTTAGACGAGCCGTCCTCCTGACTGAAAAAACTCAGATCCTGGTTGAGCTGCAGCTGGAGCTGTGGGCAAACCGACGCAACATGAGTGCTAATGCCACTCATATTGGAATAGATTATGAAATCTGTGCTGCTAAAGAGCCGGATCAGCATATTACAGATTATAACTGTGTCTCACCTGTGAGTTCTGAATTCGTACTGTTCCAGGTGACAGAGTTTGTGTGACCACCTGCCCCTGTGGAGTGACTACTGTAACGGGCTGATATACTGTACCACCTGTGCAAATAAACACACACACACACTCACATGGTCAATGCAGGGCTTAACGTTTACTTTTTCAATACAGAACTTTATGAATGTAATGCAAGTTTATTCATTCATTCAATAATTTTTCTTCGGCTTAGTCCCTAATTGGGGTCGCCACAGCGGAATGAACCGCCAACTATTCAAGTTTATTCAGTAATTTGATATAAATTTATTATTATTTAATAATTAAAGATAGAAATTAATAGAAAAAAATATTCAATTAATTCATTTACACTACAGGAGTTTAAACATTTTTATTTTAAACTGTATTTGTTTATTATATTTATGGAATTGTGTTTAATATAAACCTTGAATCAAATGCCAGATACAGTTTATTTTGTTACAGAAATATTAATAATTACCAGAAAAGATATGTGAGACTTTTAATTTAAGCAAGCTCATAATAAGCTCCGGCTTATAGAGTATCTTTACTATTTCCATCTGCTCATCAAATATGAGGGAGATGAAATATGAAATCTAAAACACATTATAATAAAAACATCAAAAAGTAAACAGTGTTGTCACTCATCAGCAGTAAGTCATAATTAATCGCTTGGCACTGAAAAAAAAACATCTATCATAAGATTATATTATATTATTAATTAACTAACTGAAATCTAAACAACCTCTTTCACATTTCAGCAAAAGTGCTGAACAACAGAAGTTTACTATTCAAATTTAAAACATGTCAGAAAAATTGAATAATTCCTTTAATGTAAAAACTTTAATGTTGTTCAATTATATTCTTATTAAAATGTTACTTAGTTATTATTAGTACATTATGATGTGCAATCTACTGTAAAACAGTAGTATTATTAGTATTTAGTGTTATTTGTATAAAACATCTTGAAGTTAAAACCAAATCCTGTCATCATTTACTCTTCCTTTACTTGTTCCAAACCTATTTGACTTTCTTTCTTCTGCTGACAACCTGTAACCAACTATAGTATTTGTTTTTCCTACAATTGAAGTCAATGGTTACCGGTTTTCAGCTTTCTTCAAAATATCTTCTTTTGTGTTCAACAGAAGAAATAAACTCATATTAACTCCAATTTGTTAAATAGGATGAATTTGGATTTAATACTGCATTAGTAAATGTTAAACTGATTAATAAATGCTGTACAAGTACTGATCGTTATTAGTTCATGTTAGTAAACACATTAACAAATTAAACCTTATTGTCAAGTGTGACCTGCAAAGAAATATGCAAATCAGACTTGGAAAGAAAAATAAAGGAGTAAAAAAACCAACCTGTTACCATCTGTGTGGAGTTGACAGCTGTGACAGTAACGTTGCCCTGTTGTAAAGCCGATGCTGGCACTACGATACCTTGTGGACTCATGGCTCCAGTAAACGGGTTCTGCGGCTGTGAGGAAAACATACGTGCAATGGTTATATTCTGAGAGAAGATGGAGACAGATGTATACGGCGTCTCTCTCTGAATGTACCTGTGTCGGTGATGGAGAATAGGGGCTTCCAGGGTCCCCACTGAGCAGAGTCTCGCTGTTCATCTTGGTCTTGAGGCAGGCGATGTAGCGGCTGCAGAAATCTTTGCACAGGTCATTTACCTTCTCCAGCTCCAGCAGGTGAATCCGTAACACTTGGATGGCCTTCACCATCTAAGACGAATGAGAGAGAGAGAAGAGGATAGTCAACAAAACACTAGAACAGGTTTAATGAACTACTAGATGTCTGCATAGGCATTAAAGATTTTTAAATCAAGATGTAAAATAAGACTCTAATGTCCCTAGAGTGTGTATATGACGTTTCAGCTCAAAATACCAAATAAATAAGGTTTTATAACTCTATGAAACTGCCCCTTTTAGGCTTTGATCCCAATTGTGCCATTTTGGTGACTGTCGCTTTAAATTCATATATATATTAACAGTAGAAGGACCCTAAAATATAACTTTTTATATATTTAAATTTTTCTTTAGTGCTTTAATTATTGTTTAGAGCTATAATTATTCAGAATGTGTAGTTTTACTAGTTAAAAAGAACAAACATAAAATGTAATTGTTAAAAAATAAATAATTATATATATAGGCGGTTCATTTTGCTGTGGCAACCCCTGATGAATAAAGGGACTAAGCCGAAGGAAAATGAATGAATGAATGAATGATATACATATATATATATATATATATATATATATATATATAATAATCGAGCCCAAAATTATTCATACCCCTGGCAAATTCTGACTTAAAGTTGCTTTTATTCAACCAGCAAGTTGTTTATTGACAGGAAAAGACACAGGCTTCTCCCAAAATATAATAAGACGATGTACAAGAGGCAAAAAAATTCCCAGTTATTTACATTTGAACAAAAACATTATGACAGAATTTGCCAAGGGTATGAATAGTTTCCAGCTTGACTGTACATATATAGTCGTTGACCAATAACTTACACTCTAATACTGACCAACAACATATATATCACACATCCCTGAACAAAAGGTATTTTTAAGAAATTTACTTTTATTCAACGAGGATGCATTAAACTGAGCGCCGCTGATTACCAATGATGATGAAATTTTAATGTCATTTTAGATGCAACAAGGTGCTTCATACCAGATTGTCCAAATCAGGGTCCTCGCTGAAGAAAGCCTTGCCTTCCTTCTCCTGGTTTCGCACAAAGTTCTCGATATCCACATCGAAACTGGCCGAGGTCACGCACTCCGAGCTCTGAGTGGACTGCTCGCATTTCTCAAAGAGCAGCGCCAACAGGGGAAACAGCGGGTGTCTGCAGTCAACAAACACAGCAAATCATGCACTTTTTAGAACAAGCCAAAGATTACATTTACATTTGTGCATCCAGTTGGCAGATGCATTGAATACAAAGCCCTGAAGGTACACATAAATTATATAACTAAACTCTCACATTATCACAGTTCATTAGCTATAGTTTAGAAAACGGTCATAAAACGACAATAACAAATTTATCTTGATAATGTCAGATAACTGTGATAGAAAATCAAACCAAAAATAATTCAGACATTTAGCATGACAGTATTTACACAACTATCAATACTTTGTTGGGTCACCGTTAGCCTCAATGACAGCCTGTAGTCTCTGAAAAAATCTCAAATCATGATGTAAGTCATCTCATATCCTGATAATGACATATATAATTTCAGTAAATGTAATCAATTTATAGTGTACATATATATATATTGACCATTTGTAAAGGACCATTTCTTTTTAATGTTTTAAAGTATATACTCCACTCATTCATATGTGTTCATATTTCTTTTTATTTAAAACTTTAGGGCAAATATTTGATTAAAAATATAGAAATATAAAATAAAAAATATATATATATATGCAGTGCTCAGCATATATGAGTACACCCCTCACAAATATCTCTTTTAAACTAATATTTTCTATAGGATGCTTTACAATAATATATTTGTGCATGTACATTAGATTAGTCAGTAGTGAAGCCTAATCTGGAGCTAATCTAACAAAATAACCTACAATAATGGTCTAATAATTAGTAGCCTAAATTTATATGTTAAAGAAAAGTATATAATTTTTTTGTTTTTTTTAAAGAGAAAAAAATCAAGCGAAAAAAATATATATAAAATTTTGTAGTTTGTAAGTTTTTTTCTCTAATATTTTGCAGGAATTTAAAAGTATTATCTTTCTATTTCTAAAGATGTTCAGTGACTAAAATATTATTGTAAACATTGCACTTTCAAGATTGCAACTCTCACAATGCTGTTATTCTTGTTTCTTTCTGCATCTCCATGCATGTAATAATATTTCATACATATAATGAAAAAGTATTACCATAAACAATGTATTTTGTGACCCCACAAAATAAACAAAGAGTATAATATGAAATGTTAGACTTTTTATTTTGTCCACACGATATATCTTTTCTTTTTCAAATATTTCCCAAATGATGTTTAACAGAGCAAGGGTCACAGTATTTCCTATAATATTTTTTCTTCTGGAGAAAGTCTTATTTGTTTTATTTCGGCTAGAATACAAGCAGTTTTTAATAAAAAAAAAAAATCATTTTAAGGTCAATATTATTAGCCCCCTTAAGCAATATTTTTTTCGATTGTCTACAGAACCATTATTATACAATAATTTTCCTAATTACCCTAACTTGCCTAATTAACCTAGTTAAGTCTTTAAATGTCACTTTAAGCTGAATACTAGTGTCTTGAAAAATATCTAGTAAAATATTATGTACTGTCATCATGGCAAAAACAAAAGAT
Organism: Danio jaintianensis; assembly: GCA_903798115.1. Taxonomy (NCBI): domain Eukaryota; kingdom Metazoa; phylum Chordata; class Actinopteri; order Cypriniformes; family Danionidae; genus Danio; species Danio jaintianensis. The sequence continues at coordinate 8,737,197 of CAIGQV010019186.1, read as the reverse complement.
TATATTATAAGAATTATAAGAAATTAGTTATTAAAACTATTACCTTTAGAAATGTGTTTCCGTTAAACAGAAATTGGGGAAAAAACATACAGGGGGGCTAATAATTCTAACTTTAACTGTATATCGTCAAATTGCATCTAAACTTCAATATTTGCCAGACTCTGCTGCAGCTTCTTCACTTACTGTTGTTTTTTATTACACTGTATGAAGATATGTTTTTGGACATGCAATCTTACATTTTACTTTATTTTGCTGTCCTCACATATATAAATGGAATACAGTGTCCTGCACTCGCTAGTTAAAGAAAAAATCTATATTTACATCTGGTACCTGAATAATTTTTGGTTTGACTATTTATCAGATCTTGCTTTCCCCTGCAAATTTAACTCACACTCTAAAACTTGAATGCAAAAATGTAGCATAAATGTAGTTACCTGTAAATGGCCGACTTGTAGACCTCCATAGGAGTTTGTGGCTCAGACGGAGCCGAGCCGCTGTCTTCTTCTTCGTCTCTCTCCTCCTCCTCCTCCTCCTCTTCCTCTTCCTCCAGCCTCTCCTCCACTTGTCCCGCCGTGGGTTCTCCCACTTGCATCTGTACGGGACGGGGAATGAAGATGTGTGAGGGATGTGGAAGTTAGCGGTGTCAGCTGGCATGTCTGCGGGCAGTAACGTCCGTGCGCGGGGCCGCTCTCACAAACACAGCCTCTCTCTGTCACACAACGACACCCTAAGGCTCCACATGGGCTTTCACAACCTCCTTCTCAACAAAAAAGAGCTTCTTTCTCCAAACCAAAGCTACTCCATCTTTCTCTGTCAGATTTAAAAAGGTTTTACAGATTTAACAGAATGGTCTTTGCACATTAGTTTCAGACTGTTTAGCAGAAAAAACAGAGAAGAGATGGAAATAGCAGCACCTTGAGTGATCGCTGGAGTCGGCTTGCAAGATATCGCAGATACTTCTAATGCAATAGTATGTTCTTATATTAAAATTAAAAGCTTTTCACTTTTCTGGGGTTATCAGTAGTCATCGTAGTTGTTATAACAAAAAAGTAAAACTAAATCTATTTATAACATTACAGTAAGATTTCTACATCTACACATAGACATCATCACCTATATACCACATAACTGCAGATTAACTATGCTTATATAAAATAACTTTAACTGTTAAAGTTATTAGTAATTAGTTAATTAAAGTTAGTAGCTAACTAATTAGTAACTAATAAAGTTATGGTAACTAATAATGTTATGGCAACTAATAACCTTAACTTTTCTGATTTTGATTGTAATGCAATAATGTGCACATTTTGTAAAGCTGCTTTAAAACAATAATTATTCTGAAAAGTGCTATACAAAAAAACAAATAAACTTGAATTGAATTTCATTTGTTGCTAAGGTTTCATTGGTTAACTACAATTACAATTACAATTAAACAGTGCAGGAAATGTATTGTTCACTGTCAGCCTCTGGAACCTTATTGTAAAATGTGATGTTATACATTTATATAACAATTTAACTTATTTAATTTTGGCTAACAGTCAAGAAGATGTTGCATATTCATTTAGTATAATGTAACAAAGTATATATACAAAATTATAATACACATTTAAAAAATAATAAAAAATATATTCATTAAAAATGAAATACATATACATATATATATATATATATATACACACACACACAGTAGTCAACATTTGAAGTGGATCAAAAAAAGATTTAGAAAATTGTCGAAAGACAAGAATGAGTGTTGCTCAGTAGTTTTAGGACAATTTTGAAAATGGGTTTGAACCACTTGAAATATTAAATACTATATATATTTCATTTTATGGAAAATGGTTCTTCTCATTGTCTTTAAAGTGAAATAATAAATTTATACTACTAATACAGACTACTATAATTACTTGCTCACATGCTTGGTTAATGTTTTGTTATACCTCAATAGCAGTTAATGGTAGATAAAAGCATAATTTATACAGTGTTGAAGAGGGTGAAAACCCTGACTACTGATTTAGTCTCTTTTTTGTCATCTACAGTAAATCCAAAGTAGTATAACACAAAATATACTTCTGTATATGTAGCTAAAACTGTTTCAAAATGAAAATACGACAAACTTAACTGGAAATAAGAGAATTTGCAAACTGTGGGTCTGTCCTCATCACAGTCTGTGAACAAGGCCCATTACCCACAGTTCTGCTGGTTTCTCCTCTCATTCGTACAGTTTGTCCTTTATAGTTGGACAGGCCCACATGATTGAATGCATGTGATGGAGAGCAACAATAGTGTTGATTGAAAAGGGGGGAAATGATAAAAATATTTCACGACTGCTGGAAAATCTCGGGTTAGTCTCGAGTCTCGCTATCGCTCCATCCGATGCCGCAGAGGTCAGACTTCCCAGAATTCACAAGACATCAATCTCAGTGTCAGATTGCTACGTTTACAAAACCGTTAATGGTTTTTATTGCAATGTAAGGATATGGTGCACTCACACCAAACAAAACCAGGCTGAATTCTCTGGCAACACAAACCTGTTCAGCCTCTTGGTAATCCTCCATGGACACCGATGGGGATGTCATCATAGTTACTGTTGCCGTGGACAACGCTGGGGCATTCTATAAAGCTGATCTTCAGCACCGCTATAACTGACACAACAATAGAAACTCTGATGTGGAAGAACTGTAAAACATAATATGCTGCTTTAAAATGCAATATCAACAATATATAATAACACATATAAAACTTTGCTTTACATTCTTTACATGTAATATTTTATTCGCGTATCATATGCAAATATATGCAGGCTAATTAGATTTTAAAGTGCATAACTACTATTTGCTATTATATTGACAGCAAACAGATTTAAAAAAAAATTATTATGTTAATTTCAAAATTTCTGCACAATTAATTAGCTAGCTATTATTAAATATGATAGCAAATAGGACTTAAAATAACTTTGATTATTGTGACGCACTTCACTTTATTATTGCCATTATATTTTACACACAGCTATTTTGTGTGCAAACAGTGTGCAAATTTCATTGTATTTCTGCACATTTCACTTGACATTATACAATATTTTAGTTAAAGTGTGTGAAATAACTTTATTTTACTGCGCAATCCGTTTGCTGTTATTAAATACAATTATTAAATCTGACAGTAGAACACACAAAACAGCTTAAATGTCAGTATCTTATTTTTGCACAGTTGATTTGTTATTGTTACATATGATTGCAAATTAAAATTCCATTTAATTTTGAATGCCATTATACATAAAAATAATATAACTAACAGCAACTTTAAAATACTGTAATTTGAGCCATTTGAGCCATTACTATCAACTACTTTGATAGTAAGCAGTGCGCAAAATAACATTTTCTGCACATTTAATTTGCTATTATTAAAACAGCAAATTTTGCTATTTGCTATTATTAAAATAGCAAATAGAGAGCAAAATCATTTTAATTTCAGCATTTTTGCACAATTCACTTACAGAATTTGATAGTAAACAGGACTCAAAATAACTGATTTCATCAATTGTTGCACACTTCATTTGCCATTGAATTTTACATGCAACTAATATATCTGACAGTAGATAGTGTGCAAAGTAACTTTAATTTTTTTTCTGCGAATAGTGTGTAAATAAACTCAATTTCAGCATTTTGTCAACATTTATTTTGACAATCTAATATATTACAGTAAATAACGTTTAACAAATTGAATTGGACAATTCATTTGCTTAAATATGATTACATTTGACAGCAAATAGTGCAGAAAGCAACTTAAATATAATTTTTTTGCACATTTGATTTGCTAATATTAAATATAATTGCAAATATTTTGAAAATGAACCTTGAATTTTTACACACTTCATTTAAATATACATATAAATAGTAATAGTAATTGTAAAAAATACATTTCAGCAAATGTTTGTCATTATACACACAACTACTTTATTTGAAGGTAAACAGCGCATAACAACATTTTTCGCTGATTTTAAAAACATATTAAAGACAGAGCAAAATTACATAAATTTCAGCGTTTTGGCACATTTCATATGGTATTATTAAAACAGAGTAAAGAGAAATCAAAATTACATCAATTTTAGCAACTTCTGCACTTTATTAGCTATATATTTAATTGTACACAAGTACATGTGCTGTCAATCAAAACTTTGTGCTTTACTGAAGTGATGTGTACAGATAACGTTGCATTCCATCAACTTTCTTAGAAAAAACAAAACAATGTTATATATCCATAACCACATCAACATCTGCAGGGCTTTCAAATGAATTCGAATCGGCGATATAAATAGCAGCATCATTAAATATAGCCGTGAGGGATCTGCACTGCAACGCGGCTTCAAACGAGTGGTTATGTCTTCGAATATCTAAAAAAAAGCTCTCCATTTAAAAACAGAAGCGTTCACTTATTAATCATCTCAATTTCTCGTCACATCTTCGTCATGCCTATTTCTCCAGCAGCCCCAGATGACTGTATCTCATTCTCTCTATTACTGTAGGCGCCATGTTTGTCCGCTCAACAATCGCTATATGTTCATATCCATACAGTCAGTCAGTGTTTTCATTCGAAGCCCCGAACGCCCGCGAAACGCTCTGACGCAATTAGTAAACGGTTACAATTATGCGTCACAATGAAGAAAAAACCCTCAGCCGTCTAGTGTTTTCGCCGACTTATAACGTCTTCAAATATCGCGTCTGTCTCTTTAAATATAATAAAAAGCCTGCCCATAATCGCCTATCAATCAATCTAAGGGGCATCGGGCTATCCCTCCCCGCCAGAGCCGCCGCCATTCGCACTTCTACAAAAGATCATAAAAAAAGAGCTGGGCCTTGACTGTGTGTGTGTCGAGCCAGAAAATTTCCCCCGAAACCGCCGTCCAAACATCTGATTTGAGCCTAAAAGCCTCCAGACCGCACGCCTCCCACGGAAGCTCGATCTTATGCGCCGAGTGCATTTTTAGCGCGCGGCCCATATCGCCTGATTGATAGGGAGTCGGAAAAGAAGATTTTGAGTGACAGCTTACCTTAGTGCCAATCTTCGTCACAATGACAAGCGGCTGCAGCAATCGGGACCCGCAGTTCTTCCATGTCGTCACAGCGTAACGGCACGCAGGCAACTTTGCTCATGAATATTGATGAGGTGGGAGGAGACACGGCGGTGCAGGGGAAAAGTGCTCGCCCCCTGGAGACTTCTGTGCGGGGGTAATGGAGTTATGAAATATGTATTGCAGAAATATTGTTTTTTAAATATATATATATATA
>CAIGQV010019186.1:8664148-8731515 GCA_903798115.1 Danio jaintianensis | reverse complement strand
ACATAACAAGGACTTTCTTATTACATATTTCTTATGCAGAAAGTCCTATTTCTTCTTAGTTTGGCTTAGTTTTGACTTCAAGATTGTAAAGTTATTGTATGTAAAAACTGCTATGGTCAATATTATTAGCCCCTTAAGAAATTATTTTCAGAAAATTATTTTCACTGTTGTCCAATGACTTCTCTAATTAACCAAGCCTTTAAATCATACTCTTTTAATGAGCTGAATTCTAGTATGCTGCAAAATAACTAGTAAAATATTATGTACACTAAATATTAAAGTACATATATCTGCAAATATATCAGTAAATATTCTGCTGCTTGTTCAAACTACTTAAAATGAGCTTAAACAACACAATTCTTGAGTTTTTTTTAGGACAACCTAATTGTTTTATGTTCAATCCACTTAAATCTGTTGAGTTAACTTAATTCATTTGTGTTGGGACAAATTAAATGAATTGTGTGGAGCCCTGCATTCTTTTTAACAGTGTATTGTCGTCGTGGCAAAAACAAGAAAAAAGAAACGAGTTATTAGAAATTACTTATTGAAACTATTATCTGTAATGTATTTTTTATTTAATGCCATGTCAGCAACCAAGGCTTTTTTCATGGCAAGTATATTTCAATAATAAATATACAATTAAAAACATCAAACAAATGAATACATAAATTAAATAAGATTGTTAGCGTTAATACATGATAAAAATTCTAAAATTGTTCCTGGTGTCATTTTGCTAAAAATGTCCTTAAGAGAGTTCATTTCATAAAAAAGCTTTTTGGAATCATTAAAAGCTGGACAGTCCAGTAGAATGTGTTTTACTGTAAGAGGAATTGTGCAGTACAAACACTGAGTCGGGCCTTTAAAGGTGCTGTATGTAAGTTTTTGACTCTTTTAAAGCATAAAAATACCATAATATGTTTGCAGATATTTAAGAAACATGCTAAGTGAACATTCCTGTTTATCTGAAAAACAATGCTAAAGTCAGTTACTCTGATTTGAAAATGCGAGTTACAAGCCGGAATGACTGTCTTTGTTTTGGTTCTTTTAACCCGCCCATTGCCACTTATATTTCAGCACCCCGGGTTGCCTTGGTGGAAAACCACATATTTCATTCATTCAGTCAGGAAGGCTCTTAAAGCATGCGTCCGTGACCGAAATGCGACCTTCGGTGGACAGTAGCAGACTCAGAAATGAGACGCAGATTCAGAGTTCCACATGAGGTTATTAATTAGCAAATGATATAAATATTACAAATGTAAGCATTAGGTGAGCAGGTTACATTGTAACCCTGTGTCCTAACAACACGCTACGTGACGAGATTTGCAGTGATAAGCAATTTGTCTGTTTGCACCAGACGAAACACAACAGAAATTTAAATACAGAAGCACAGAATATGCACTCACTCACGAAATGGTAAGGTTTATAATCTAATTAATACATATTAAACCTCTTTAACATTATTAAATGTAGATGCTGAATCACTGATATGTGTTGGTTTGCATTATTTCACAGTTCTAAAGTTCAATTTCAAACGGTTTATTTTATTTTCAAGATCTGAGGTAAACTATCTGGTGCTGCTTTCAGTAGTATGGCAATAAATGTCAAGTAAAATGGTATTCAAAATCACATTGTTAGCATTTAACACTGAATAAAGCACATGAGGTGTACCTGAGGTGATCACTGTCAGTTTTCTGTTGTTCTGCTGCAAGAAATAGAAGCCGTTTCTAATATATCAATTCGAGGTGTTGTTAGGACAAAAACTCTTTTTAATATGGAAAATATTCCTTCTATCGCATGCCGTTGCTTTTATTTAGATTTAAATCAGCCTTTAGGCTCGATCGTCAGACTCGCTCCTGTTGGTCCTCAATCTGGCAACCTGCGCTTGCCTTTGTTTTGATCCAGGAATGCAATACCTAATTCAACCACTGGGTGTCAAACTTACATACTGCACCTTTAAGCAAAAACAAAAAACAAAACATAGGTTATTCTTGTATATCCAAAAGGACATCTGGTAAAAAAATCACTTGATCAAATCTAGTTTTAAAATGTCTTAAAACTCTGATTGAGATTTCAGGTTATATTTAAACTATTATCTGTAAAATGTGTTGAAAAATAAAGGATAGAAATTTCACAGGAGGGCTAATAATTCTGTCTTGAACTGTAGATGTAAAAACATAAAAGAAAAAAAATGTTTCATACATTTTTTACATAATTTATAGGGGGAAATTTGGTTATAGGGGGAAATTTAATTATTATATTGATAGAAAATTGAAGCTCACAGCACAGCCCCAAAAATATAAAAAAAATAGAGCTTGTGAATCAGAAATATCCACAAAAAAGTGAACAATCTTCTGATGAATAAAAACAACAACAAAATACTCTTTTATTTATTTTTTTTGTTGGGAAAAATATAGATTTACGCAAGCAGAAAAGACGAGACATACCCTGAGGCAGCTTCTCGGCTGCTTCGGTCCGCTTCTCTTCCTCTAAAACGTAATTTTGCAGAAGAACTGGGTCCTTCAGACTGATGGAGCTTTGAACATCGGCAGACATTTCTGACAAACCATCAACCCTTACGGCTTTACTCAGACAGGCAGATACAGTCGCAATAACCAAAAGATCCTCAGTTGATTTAAATAAAGAGACTCCTGCAACAGACTCAGTGGATGGAGAGACTTGACACACTTCTCCAGATTTACTAGAGAAAGCTTCAGAAATATCTAGTATAGCAGTGCCATCTGGAAAAGACTCTGGAAATGCCTGATTGAGGATCTGTTCATCAGAAGATTGTTTGTCTGCAATGACATTTGAAGACCAGTTAGAAAAGTGTTGAGAGTGCGGTTGTGGATAGTTTTGTGCTTGTGCAATGTTTACAATCACGTCAACAGCTTCTGAAAGAGAAAATGGATCTTCTTGTTGAGCGTTTTCAAGCGCAGATGAAACTTCAGAAGCTGTCATGATAGCATCAGCCATGTTGACGGTTTCTTCACAGGCAACTACCTTTGGTGTGTGTTGTTCAGAAGCATCATGATTCTGTGAATTGACTTCATAGGATGAAATGACTTCTGGTGTCTGAGGAGAAACTTGAGTGATATTTGTAGTCACATCTCCATGACCATCATTAGTAGTGGATCCTGCACCTGAATCAATTGAATTGGATGCTAAATCATTTGTGTTTGAAATTTCAGTGTATGTCTTCTTATTCAGACCCTGGTCAATAACATTTGAATATGCAAAGTCCACAGCAGAATAGATTAGGATAGAGTAAAGTCTGGATGCGGTTTCATTCAGAGAAGAACCTGTAGGGCTGGCCATTGATTGAAGATCTACTACAGTGTCCTGAACTGGTTTTGTGCGCACAGGAATGGCAGATTTCAAAGAATCTTTTGCCGGAAGGGTGATGGTAGGAGTTTGAACTTTTGCATTGGAAATAAGCATTGCATCATTTGATTGGTTTGGTGTTGCTGCTTTGGTTGTATTTGTAGCAGACTGTTTTCTCTCGTTGGTCTCCTTGCTCTTTTGCTGGAGCAGTTTGGCAATATCGTTTATAGATTTTGGTTTTGCTTTCTCTAGGGATAAGTTACATTATGTTAATACATGTAACAAATGCAAAAAAGATAATAATAATACATTACTCAAATAAACTGAATGATGCAGAATGAGTGTGTATGAATTCAGTTCACAAACCAAGATAAATGTCTATTTTTGTACCAAAAAACAAAACAAAACCTTCTTCTAAATGTGACCCTGGAGTACAAAACCGAAGGTCTTAAAATGCACTATTATATCTGAATAGCCAACCATACACTAAGGCACTAAAAAATATCCGTTAACTAACAGGTTCCATATTTTGTGGTTCACACGGTGTTGTTTTCTGTTTATTTACGGTTGTGAATTGGATTATGGGAGTTTTATCTCTGCTCTGTCGACTTCTGATGTTGAATATTCAACACTGCAGATTAACAAAGTGACTTTTATTGGCATTTTAGTAGTTTGAGACAAGATAATGTTTAAGAAATAATAGAGAATTAAGTCTGTAAAATTACAGAAAAATGTACTGGCAGTTTATCACCAGGTTTTTGTACCGTAATTTACAACACAAACAGAATACATTATGTCAAACTTTTAAAAATGTCCACAAAATTCAACTTTTTTGAACATCAAAAGCTTTTGGAGGAAAGGTCAAGTTCCCATAATGCAATTCAAAAGCATAAATAAGTAAAAAAACAAATACCAAATACCGAAAACTGTATATTTACAAATGCTTTTTACAGTGTACATTGTATCAGTGAAAATTATAGAGTTTTTAAATGCAAAAAAATTTGAATATTAAGCAAAGTTAATATTCCTTGAAGACATTTTCATTCATCATTAATTTTCCTTCGGCCTAGTCCCTTTATTCATCAAGGGTCGGCACAGCGGAATGAATTGCCAACTTATCCAGCATATGTTTTACACAGCGGATGCCCTTCCAGCTGCAACCCAGTACTGGGAAACATCCATACACTCATTCACACATATACACTACGACCAATTTAGTTTACTCAATTCACCTACAGCACATGTCTTTGGACTGTGGGGGACACCGGAGCACCTGGAGGAAACCCACGCGAACACGGGGAGAACATGCAAACTCCACACAGAAATGCCAACTGACCCAGCCGGGACTCGAACCAGCGACCTTCTTGCTGTGAGGCGACAGTGCTAACCACTGAGCCACCGTGTTGCCCATGAAGACATTTTGTAAATTGAAAATCGTACAAATCGTACAAATATATAAAAACTTATATATTCTTAAAACTCAATATTTAGATTTTTTAGAAACCCTCTGATTCCTGATTTTAAATCATTCTATCCCTGCCAAATATTGTCCTATAATAACAAAAACATTGTACGAATCTCAATTTACAAAAACTGACTCTTATGACTGACCCTTTTGTGGTCCAGCGTCACAAATGTGAAGAACATTTGAATAATCTGATGATCCTTTAAAGGATCTTTTGTGTAGGGTTCAATATGAAATCATTTTTAAGAGTTCCTCAGTATTACTAAAATAACAAAACACACATGGAAAAAAAAAAAAACTTACTTATACTTGTGTATCTGACAGGCTTCTTGGCATTACTTGCTTTGGTGCAGAGTAGTGTCAAAGGAAGAACTTGTCTTTGAATCCAATAACCTTCCAGCCAAAGGAACTGTAATTAAAGACAAAGTCGTATAACTTGCCACATTATGTGTGTTGCATTCTGCAATACTATTGGCATTTTTACATTGGCTACCTGTTCTACATGGTGTTTATAGAGATCTGGATGAAACTGTACATATAAGGGGGAACTTCATATGGAGGCAATTTGAGATTTTGGCACCTTTCATGAATTCGACATATTTGATCAAATTTGATTAAAAAAATGTTAACTTCTTGTGCCATCATATAATAGCTCTATTTAAAGTAAAAAGTGTTAGAAATAAACTCTGTTCCTATCTCGCAATTATGACTGTTTTTAAAGATTAATTGTGGTTCTGTATCTTGCATTTTTGACGTAAACTCACAAGTGCGAGTTTATGTCCCAAAATTCTGAGGAAAAACATCAAAAGGATAGAATTGCAATGAGAAATATATGAATATTTCTGCATCAAAAAACGAAATTCTTGTAGATAATTATACAATTTTGTTTCCAACAGTGGATGGTAGCAGATTGTAAATGATTCTGGTCAATGCCTTTACTGATCTAAAAAAAACAAGTATCAACATTTGAAGTGGATAAAAAAAAAACTAAGTGGATCAAAATTTTCAAAATTGCCCCAAGACAAGAAAGGGTGCTGCTCAATAGTTTTAGGACAACTTTGATGAAAGGTTTTGATCCACTTCAAATTTTGACTACTGTAGTTCACCCTAGTTTAGACATCTGTTTTTTTGTTAAACTGTAAAAAAAAAAATTATGACAAAAAGTCAGGACAACAAATATTTATGTTGCTTTAACTTATTTTAATAAGTTAATCAGGTTTCAACTAATTTTTTTAAGCTATACAAAAGTTTTTAGTCAGTTTGATTGATGTAAGTTGAGATGACTAGAAAAGTTAATTTGATTCAACTGAAAATTTGAAGGCAGCAAGATGTTTTTTACTGTTTAGTGTTAAAGGTATAGTTCAGTCAAAAATGGAAAATTACTCAATTTTTACTTGCCCTGAAGTGGTTCGAAACCGTTATAGTGGAGCGCGGGGCACAAAGTAACGCAGGGTAGAATGTTACACAGAGTTTTAAGGTATTTGCTCAGGGTTAACCATAGCATGCTTCCGAGGTTTTCACCACAGTGTCGGCAGATGTCTTCCTGCCAATTATTGAAAAGGTTTGGCAAAATTTGGATAAGAAACACAGGAGAAACCATTTCTGCAGCAAAAAAGTATTTGTTTATTATACTCTTTTTAAAATTTTTTTTTTATAAAGTTAATGTACATAAAATCTTATATTGTTGTGATGACCGTCTTCTAGGCTAAAAGATGAAACCATTTTGAACGATGTAAAAAAACACATTGTTTATCCAATAGATAAATAAATAAACATGCTGTGCTATGTAGAATTTTAAAAAATTGAGTGAAGTACTGAGGAAATATACTATTTAAAGTAAACTGAATTTAAATTAATTGTGTGAAATCTGACTTTATAAGCAAGAGTTACAACTAACCCTCTGTCTGTTACAACTTGCCCCGCAGGTGGGGTAAATAGTAACATTTTTACTCCTGGCACTTTTGGCAATACTGCACACAAACCATAGGTCCGGCGATCATACTTTCAGTGCTCATTTGTAGGTATGGCTTATGTGTTGTTGGTAAAAAAATATGGTTTGTCTAACCCCATTACCTTGTTCATTATTTGGCCCAAACCAAAAAATGATACTTTGTGCCCTGCCCTGCTGAAAAAACCAGCATATGCTGGTAAGGTATGTTTTGATGCTGGTCTTGCTTGTTTCAATGCTGGTTTTGCTGGTCTCAATGCTGGTTTTGCTGGTTTCAATGCTGGTTTTGCTGGTCTCAATGTTGGTCTTGCTGGTCTCAATGCTGGTCAGGAGCAGCACTGAGACCAGCAAAACCAGCATTGAGACCAGCACAGAAACCAGCAAGACCAGCATTGAGACCAGCAAAACCAGCATTGAGACCAGCAAGACCAGCATCAAAACATACCTTAACAGCATATGCTGTTTTTTTCAGCAGGGTGCTCTCCCCTAGGTTTCTTTATTCTTCTGAACATAAACAATATTCTGAAGAAACGAATACCTTGGAAGTCAATGTTTACAGTTTTCCTCAAAATATCTTCTTTTGTGTTTAACAGAATGAAGAAATGTATAAAGGTTTGGAACAATTTGAAGGGTGAGTAAATTATGACCGAATATTCATTTTTGGGTGAACTGTCCCTACAGTATAACGTTTGAGTGTCAGCGATGAACATGTAACGTTACCTTCAAAACCCTGAAACGCCGAACTCTCTGGAAGGACATAATAGTGAACATCCCTAAGAAGTGCACACTCGATGGCTTAGGAAAGAGTAAATATGGAAACAGGGTTACACAAGGGAGGAGATCGAGTAAACAAATCTCTCACAAACATCGAGATGCAACATAACTCAGGTCAAATGACAGTATGTTTGTTCTTGGGGAGATTTTTTTTTTTTACCCTTTCAGCTCTTCAGGGTTTCTCTCATTCGAGTCTTCGACGGTGTTTTTCCTGTCACAGCTTGTTTACTTGTCCGTCGGAAATTAGGGCATGTCTTCAGTTGACATTAAAACGGAATTCAAAGGCTCTCACGTAACTACGCCAGTACAGACGATGGAATTAGGAGTGTACTACGAAGGGATAAATGCATACAGACAATAAAGAGGAATGAAGTAATTGTTCAGGTTGTTTTGTGAAGCCTGGAGACGTTGCGCAATCGCTATGACACGCCCCCTGCGCGTTCTTGGCTATATATGTGTCGTGTGCATAAAAACAGCTAGTTTGTCACAGAGAACGCTAAAGAAGCCAATTTCCACAAAACAAAAAATCATATAAACATAAGCTTTTTGTTTCACAATGGTGTGTGCGCGAACTTACTCGAAAGTATTCACAATTCTGACTACTTCATCAGTTTTTTACTCAGGTCAGGTGTAATGGTTTTAATGATTATAATGGGAATTGTTCTCTATTGGTAATTTGTTAGAGATTGCTTACCGACAAATAAAAAAAATTACTCATAAATTACTTACCCAAGTGGTTCCAAACCTTTATGAGTTTCTTTTTTTTCTTCCGTTGAACACACACGAAGATACTTTGAAGAATGGAAGTACTACTATGGAAGTCAATGGTTACTGGTTTTCAATATTCTTCACAATATCTTCCTTACATCAGAATAAAGTCATACAAGTTTGTGAGGAGTAAACGATGAGTTAATGATGACAGAATAAATATTTTTTGGGTGAACTATTGCTTTTAAGGTAAGCAAATTTCTACTCCGGGAGTGCATCCAAAAATCACACTAAACCATTAGAATGTGCTGGCTTTAATGGTTAACAGTTGATGGTTTGTAGCATTTTTTTCTGCAGGGCTGCAAGATATAAACTCACATGAGACTTTTAGGTAAAATTGTTAAATGTTCTAATTGTGAGAAAATAACATCAGGATTGTGAGAAATGGTCTGCCTTTCCCTCAGAATTTTAACTCTCACATTTGTGGCAGTCACAGTTAAACTGTGACTCTAATTTGCAGATTTCAAAATTGTGGCTTTATATCTTTTGATACAATAGCCCCTATCACACACTAAAATCTGTAAAATGCTGTAAAATTACCAGATCGACTTCTCATTTCAGAAAATTGCCTAAATTAATTTGTTCACACATGATATATTTATTGCAATTTACTAGTAATTTTCCAGAAAAGTCTGCAAGTGTAAAAGGCACAAAAGTCAGTTTCATGAGAAAAACATCAGAATTGTGAGATGTTAACTCAGAATTGGAAAAGCTCGGAGTCTAAGTGTATATCTAATGATTCAGATTATTTCATCTGCAGAATTATAAATACATTTTTTGTCTCAAGTTTTTGACTATTTCTTGCGATTCTTATTTCTATCTCTTATTTATTAATAGAGAAAACGTCGAAAAAAGTAAAAATCGAGAGATATAAACTTGCAATTCCTTGAGAGAGTCAGAAATGTGAAATGTTGACTTGTAAAAATATGTTAAATATAAATAAATGTAAAATCAAAACAACTAACAGTTGTATTTAAAAAAAATGGACAAAAACCCTTGGTCCAATTGAGTTTTATTCGCAACATTAAGACAACACACTGCTTCTACATTGATAACAATACGCTGTCATCAACATATTTACTTCTCAATTTGTAATATATTATACTCCATTCAAAATTTTAAACATAGACACATATATTACTGTTCGATCAATGGGACTTTTGCTCATTAAAAAATAATGAAGACGAGCGGGGGCAAACCCTCTGGTCTGAAATGTACAGTGTGCATGATTAGAGATGAGGGAACGGCGGTCAGGAGACAGGTAAAAGAAAAGATGTGCGACCATGACCCCTTTGCATTGTCTAAAATGTTCTTTAGATGAGGTTTGGGGAAAATGACCCAGCAAAAAGCACTAAGAATCACACTCTCACACACATAGAAAAACCAAGTGGAATAATTTGCTGGCCCCACAATAACTGTTTTTCCTTGATCACTCTGGCATCTCACTAGCACAGCAGTGGAATTTTAATGTGTGTATTGCATCTAGACAGGAAAACACACACACACATGTACACGCACACACATTGAAATTTAACAAAACTAATCCCTCGCCACCTTTCTCAGGCTCAGTAGTGTGATAATCAAAGCCAACACATTTAAAATAAAACAAAACACAACACATTTCATCATGTATTTAAAAACAGCGGGCTCTTTCTAGAACAGTGCTTCTCAACCACGTTCCTGGAGGACCACCAGCTCTGCACATTTTCCATGGCTGCGTCCGAAATCACCTACTACTCGGCCGTTAGAAAAGTACGTTCTATACAGTATGAATGTCAGTAGTATGAACGGAACTCGGACGTACTACATCCGCCATTTTGTCATCATCACGTGACCTACCCACGTTAGTTGCGTCGCTTTATTCCCATTCAGGAATTCTCTCGCGGTGCATCATGGGATAATGTAGCATCCATCCGATGCACACTTCAGAACCTCGTCGGAAGTAGTACTGTTTTTAGTGTACTATATAGTATGGAAGTATGCCATTTCGAAAGCAGTCTATGTCTCCTTAACCAACCACACCTGATTCAGATCATCAGCTCATTCGCAGAGACTGAAAGACCTGTAATGGGTGTGAGAGGCAAAGGAGACATGCAAAACATGCAGTGCTGGTGGTCCTCCAGGAACGTGGTTGAGAAACACTGCTCTAGAACATATCTGGACGTTTACAGCAGATATGGATGAAGATTGATCCCTTTTGCTCATTTAAGATTGTTTTAACGTGCTTTCCAAACCTTTAAACCACCATATCCCATTTTTTTGCAAATAAAAACACAAAACATGAACTCTGACATCTCTCATTTTGTACAAACATGACAAAGCTACAGTGTTGATCACTAATGCCTAACAACAGCACAACGATAATAATAAAAATAAAACAACAAATATCAGTCAAAAACGAAACGCAAACTCATTAGTAATGCGGCATCAAACTTAAATATAGTACTATATATTAATTAAATAGTTGACTTTGTGGTGTACCACTATAAAACTACATCAGGGGAGAACTGAAGACGAACATCCGGATGAATTATTGCTAAAACCAGTTATTATGGCTGTTTAGGGACATTTCAGAGATACAGCGGGGAAAATAAGTATTGAACACGCCATGTTTTTTCCTGAGAATAATATTTCTAGAGGAGCCGTTGACATGGAATTGAACCAGATTTTGGTAAAAACCCAAACAATACAAACATAAAAATCATTGGTAATGTAGATGTTGGACTGAAGCAGCGAATGTTAATTTACAATGACGAAGGGCAGAGAGTTGCTGAAGAACTAGTGAGAGATTTCAGCTGCTAGGGCTGGGCTTTTCACTGGGCTTTCACTGCCATTCTACACCTTCCTTTCTTTATGTGTTCAGTACTTTTTTTCTGTGTCATTTCATTTTATTACGCATAACTTAATTTTTAAACTAATTAGTTTTGTTTTCTTTCCATATATGGATTTCTTTGGTTCATATCAACATCTGGTGAAAATTTTAAGTCAACAACACCTTTAGAAATATGTTTTCTGAAAAAAAATGGTGACATGTTCAATAATTATTTTCCCTGCTGTATATTTGACATTTTACAGGTAAAAGCTTTGTTCTGATGTGGTATTTCTGTTGGCCTCTGAGATAAGTCTCATTTTCAACAACATAAAAATAAATAAATGTAGCAAAGACAAAAACAAATAGAGCAATTTTCCTTTCATCGTTCACTTTTGCGTATATATCAAAACGGTCTTCTCATGGAGTGTTTGCGGTCATATCTTGAGACTAGCTCACATTTAATGGACCCTCAAAAACATCTACATCCTGTCACCGGTGTCTTTCAGTAAAAATAGATGAATATTGATTGACACTACAGAGGTTTGCCAGCAAAACCTGGGTTTTTAGTGTTAGGAACTGAAAATATGGAATAAAGTGATGAACGGCGATAAAGGTGAATCTCACAAAAACATGTCTGATATTTTGCATTAAATAAAAATGAGGCCTGCTTTCCGGATAATCATCTCATATTACTGTAGGTTTAATAAATTACATCTTTAAAAAATATATAAACCAATATAAATTACAAGCAAACGGACTACCATGACGCATAAATAATTAAATAATAACTCACAGTTATGTAGATTGGATTGACAGTAATACATTTTCATGAGATTCACCCATAATATGATGGAATTCACCGGAATGGCACATAATTTGGAACGTGTCGTTATTCTTGAACAATTCTGTATATTCTAAAATCAAGAGCTTTAAGAATATTGCGTCAAATGGCACTACTGTTCATTAGAGCTCATTAAAACGACTCTTTAAGACTTGCAGCATCCATCGCACATGTTTCTACAGCACGTCCTGTTTTCATTTGCGCACACACTTGACTTGTCTTAAAATGGACAATAAAAAATCCAGTCGGGATCACTCGGTAAGACTGTTACAGCATTTAGCGGACTCACAGACGCTTGTGCGGATACACACATTCACGCACTGGGATTCATGACGCTGGGGGATTGTCACATTAGGCTGGTGGGCTTCACCATGGAGGAAGGAGGGATATGGTGTCTGTGGGGTCAAAAGGTCTGGTTAAATAATGCGCTCAGGGTTCATCGAAGAGCTGCAGGTCCAGTCGCACCACAATCTCTCCCGTCGGGACTTCGTGTAAAAGCAGACGCTTGGTGATGGGACCCTTCGAGCCCTGGTCCTTCTTGATGTCGGCCAGCCGAATCTCCGTCCTGCCCAAGAAATCTAAGAAGAAGGGGAATATAATGGGGAATGATAATGAAAAAAAATGACAATATAATGAAAGAAAGATTTTTTACTTGAAAGCTGCATTTATTTTATCGGAAATACAGTAAATAGTGCAATATGGTGAAACACTACAAATTTTCTTTTAAAATAAATTGCACATTTTTAATTTGTTTATTTTAGCTTATTCCTATAATACAATAGCATTTTTTGTAATTTATTTTGTTAACAATATGATGATTTGCTGCTAATATTTGTTATTATGATCAAAAAGTTGTATTTTGTCTTTGCGGAAACCATAATGATACAGTTATATTATGGGTTCTTCAGAGAAAACAAAGTTAAAAAGAACAGCATTAAATTGAAACAGAAATATGTTCTAACACAAAGGTGCCCAAACTCGGTCCTGGAGGGCCGGTGTCCTGCATATTTTAGTTCCAATCCCAATTAAACACACCTGAACCAGCTAATCAAGCTCTTTCTAGGTTTACAGAAACTTTCAGGCAGGTGTGTTGAAGCAAGTTGGAGCTAAACTATGCAGGACACCAGCCCTCCAGGACCGAGTTTGGGCACCCCTGTTCTAACACTTTAACTGTAGCCTTTCAAAATAAAATTATTAAAAAATATATAATATGCAAATATTTGATCCTTAAACTCTATGTTAACCAGAAGTTGCTGAGATTTTGGTTTTTTATTATTAACTTTCTTTATTGTTTTTTAGACATTCAAACACAACGACTTACAAATTAGGTCCAACAAACATTCACACAACAATTGACAATAAAACATGCAATATACAAACAATACATACAAAAGTATAGTGATAATAGATTAATACAATTATAAATAAAAAAAAATTACAAAAAGGAAACAAATAATAATAAAATAAAATAAATACTATATATATATATATATATATATATATATATATATATAAAATACTGATCTTCTGTTTTAATCTAAATTAGTCTAACCCTCTTCAATTTAACTATTTCTTGCTGAATTTATGTTTTTAAAATAATCCATAAAAGGTTGCCAGGTTTTATAGAATTTGTCTTCTTTCTTTTTTAGGGAGAATCTGATTTTCTTCAGTTCCAAATGTTTCATTACATCCCTCATTAGATGTATATATGTAGGAGCAGCTTTCTGTTTCCAGTTTAATAATATTAACCTTCATTGCTGAGATTTTATTTTATTTCAGTATGTTGATGTACTTTTTTGCAGTATAGTACAACTAGAACAGAACTTAATCTAGTCATAATGCAACATCAAAACAACTTTTATGTTTGACTCTTCTGATAAAGCAGAGAGAATTTGAAGGATAAGACTTAACAGTAAAAAAAAAAAAGTAACAAAGTAAAAAGTTTTTTGTAATTTTTTGAACAGGAGGTGCAATATATTATGCCTAGTGAAGTTTTAGTCCTGCATCAACTGAAACGGCATATACTAAAAGATTGGGATTTAAAATAAAGTAAAGATACAAATTTTAACATAGAAGTTCTGCAAATGCAGTGCTTAAATCAACACTAGTTCCGTCCCAAATGACACACTTTACACTATGCATTTATACACTACACACTTATGCACTTATACACTCAACCATGTAATGTATGAGTTTAGTGCTGTCCCAAATTAAACACTTACTAGTGAAATAAATAACCAAACAATACCTATCATGGGAACAACCACATTTACCATTGGGAGGTGGCATAATCACATACGTGTGCGGATTTTACTTACAAAATAAAAAATAAATAAAGTAATAAAACAATAGTGTCTGATAGCTCCGCCCCTTCCGCTACGGGAGCAAAGCTGAGACCGTTGAGTGCATGAAGAGTTCAACATTACACACTTCTTTTTATCAAGGTATTTAAAGTGCACATATACTTTTTAGAATTTTTTAGAGTGTGAATCAGGGTATCTGCGGGGTCTTATAAAGTCTTTAAATGTGTAAAATTTCAAAAAACTAATTTTAGGCCTTAAAAAATCTTAAATCCACTGAAATATTGTGTTGTAGGTCTTAAATAATTTTAAACGGGTCTTAATTTTCCTATGCCCATGTAAAGCTATAGCCAATCGGGCCAACACCCATCCAATCACTAACAATATATTTCAATAAAAGTTTTAAGAAATGAACTCTATTTACTTATTACAGGGTATATGCAGGAATCCTAAAGGTAATTTCAATACCTTTTTAAGACTTTTTAAAGACCTTCTCAGAATATTTTAAGCGACCCGAATAATAAGCGACCTCATTGCCACTTCAAGTTCTAATCAGTATCAAACCTTTAACTTAATAAACAGTTGTTAATAAACAATTGTAGTTAAATCAATTGAGCACAACTACGCAACAGAACTCAGATAAGCTCGAAAGAAACAAAGCTTAAAAGAATAAATTACGACAGGCTTCAGCCACTGTTTAAACTTGTCTTTCTACAACCAGGAGTACGCAAACTTACATTTTCCCATTTTTTTGCCGTCTGTTTCGCTACATGTGGAGAGCGTCACATCACCTGCCCGCATTTGTCGCAAATGAAGTTACATCACCCGAACGGAGGAGCTTGGCCGTATGCGCCCCGGCCTGAACCAATCGCGTGGATCGAGCACGCCGTTGTTAATATTAGGAGGAAAATAAATATATTTATGTTTTTTTGGAGTCAAACATTTTGGACAACGCTTGAACTAAGATTAAGACCTCGTAAAAACGTGATTAAGACTTTTTAATACCTTTTAAGGGCCTTAATTTTTCTCATAATTGATTTATCAACTTTTAATACTTTAAGACCCCGTGGACACCCTGTATTAATATGGTTTAATTATCTTCCTTAAAAGAACATTTGTTTTTAATGTTTTTTTTTAAGGTTTTAACTTGGCCATTAAAAACATCATTAGTGTTTAGCCTTGTGTAAGTCTGAAATTTCAGTCATTATGGTCTTAAAATGGTCTTACATTTGATTTGATAAAACCTGTAGAAACCCTGGTGAATGCAGTGCTTACACTAATTATACTACAAAATATCGTAGACTAGTGCATAAGTATGCGATTTGGGACGCACCTACTGTTTGTAATACATGCAATGTTTCCAGTATGAATGCCATTACACCCCTAATTATATGTGAGAGTATATATACATAAATTAGCAAGCATGTGAATGAATATATGCGAGTGCACTGACCGTCCGGGGAGAACTGATCCCTCTCAAACACAGTGACACACAGCACGTCCTGCTCCAGGTCTTTGATGAAGAACTGGCAGTTTGAGTTCCACTTGGGGTTCAGAGTGTCCTGAAGGGTCTTGGTGACGTGACACTGAGAGCCCATCGTCACCTCACAGTACGGGTTACTCTTACCTGCACAGACAACGGACACACATTGCATGATCTATTGTATCCACGTGCTTATATAAGGGAAAAACTATTGTACACCTGATATGGTGATGCAGAGAGGCTGTTATAATCTCAAGTGTGCATAATATTCCAATAATTCAATGGAGCAGGGGTAATTATTCAGCCTATACAATGGTTACCACACCTAAAGGCATTGTTCAGAAATTCGGATGTTGTATTTCGAGACAAATAGTTTCTTACACATCTCATCCAAACCCTTATTTCATCCGATTCGACTTTTGGCTGTTTTACCCTTATTTCATCCGATTCGATTTTTGGCTGTTTTAAGGAAAAATTATACATCTCTGTTGAGTTCATGAGTAGGATGGGTATCGTTTGGGGTTATTTCGATACTGGTGCTAAATTGATTATTTTAAAACAGTACTGGTGCCAAAACTGTGCCTGAACCGATACTTTTGAGCCACAAAATGATGGTGGATGACTCTAGAAAAATCTTTTATTTGACAAAAAATATTTTAATCATCTTATGATGTACCCCTTGATGCTTCTTACGTCCTTGTTGCGGCACCAGTGGCAAAGAAATTAGGCACCGAAATTTATATGCTGATTCGTTCCGGTGCATATCGGTTACATAGGGTTTAGGTACCCAACCCTACTCATGAGGGTGATTCGGTGTAGCCTTCACACAGTTCTATAGACTTTACCATATCCTGACATGGATCCTGATGCGCACCTCTCAAAAAATTTAACTATATGTTACAATGATGTGTAAAACAAGATTTGTGATTGGTCGAATTGGTATCAATGAGGAATGTGGGCGGGGAAGAGAGCTGTAGTGGCGGAACGAGGCCGGTAGTGGGAGTGTTTAAGGTTTTCTGAGTCCCGTGGAGGAGCTCTGGATGTAAACATTTGTATTGTGTTTATTTTATGATCAAAATGGGTAAACATTTGCCGTTTCCCGCCTCTTTCTTTCTTGAAGGAGTGTGAGTTTGAGCTACAGTAGCATCGCATACAACTCAAAGAAAACTCAACAAATTGCAACATAGAAACCCATTGCCTATTAACATTTCGGAAGTGTTATTGCAGAGCAACAGAGATAAAACGTAGAACTATAAATGATCACAATAGAGTCGGCTACATGCAGGTACGGCGATCACTTGACGCAGAAGTATAAGGCTTTAGGCTGTGAAGTAATTTGAAATAGCTGAATTAGTTTGGTGTACTAATATGGAACTCTAAGGGGCTGTTCAGATTTCAAGTCTCAAACCTCGTGTAAAACGCTAAATTTCACTGTGCTCAGGAACAGCTGCGCTCTCCAAGAAACCATCATTGACAAACTCTTGCTGTAGCTCTGATACAAGCTTTATTTACAAAGAACAGAAGACATAGTAGTGTTTTAGCTCTGCGTTTGTCTGAGGTATTTGGTCTACTATTATTACTGAAATGTGTGTATTACATACAAAATGTCAATCTGATTGGTTAGTTTATTGTCACATAACATGTGGTGTGCTTGTGGTATAACTTGCTGTGCTCTAGCCTGGGAAAAGCGAGCATGTTGCACTGCATGCACATCGCAACAGATTGACTCTTAATTTGAACAGCATTCCGCGCATCTCCATTTGAAATAACGAAGTTGTGCACAAAAGACGAAATATGTAAACGGACCCTAATATTGTCAACACCTGCTTGGAACTACTTTAGCTGTGCATTTATCTGGAAAAAAATATAATAATAATAATAATAATAAAAAATACACAACCTAGAACAGGGATGGGCAAACTCAGTCCTGAAGGGCCGGTGTGCTGTAGAGTCTAGAGTCTAGCTCCAACCCTAATCAAACACACCTGCCTATAGCTTTCTTGTGATCTTGAAGACACCGATTAGCATGTTCAGGTGTGTTTGATTAGCGTTGGAACAAAACTCTGCTGAACACCGGCCCTCCAGGACTCCCTGCCCTAGAAATTTCATCAGCCAATCAGAATCAATCTTTCAACAGCCTCTTAGTGTGAAATCTAGTAAAGCACTTCAAATTGCATTATAGAGTATTCACTGTTTACCATTTGAGCGGCAGGGCTTTAGCTCGATGCCTTCAACAATGTTGACCATTAGCCTCCCGATACCAGTGGCCCTCTGAGACCTCACTGCAAACAGAACACCAGTGCTTAGAAAACACTTACAGGATTATTAATGCCTATGAGTGCATGGAAGAAAAAGTTGACTGACCCAAGTAAGCTTTCTCTCTCTTCCTCTTTTCTGTTTCGATGAAGAGCTCAGAAGCAGCTTTGATTTTTTGTACCCAAGCCGTCCTGCAGGGATCACGGGATGAAACAGAGTAAACATATGTGTGATTTACAGCCTTTAGAGCATATTAGGATGATTTCTGAAGGATATTATTACACATTTTACTGCATTTTTGATAAAAAATTTATTTAGCCTTTGTGTGTACAGTGGCCCCTCGCTATACCACGGTTCACCTTTGCAGCCTTGCAGTTTTGTTTCATGCAATTTGACGGTTTTTTTTTTACAGCGCATTGTGTTCTGCGTCCTGATTAGTGCATTGTGTTCTGCCTCCTGGCTGTAGACCATTGTCAATCAATCTCCTCCATGCCGTGTCTTCTGTACAATACAGAATGCATTCAGCTTGCCAAATTTACATAAATCTTAAATCAATGACTCTGAAGTGCTGTACTGTATGTTTGCAAGTTTTCTCCCCACAATATCGACGAAACGTTCTGCACGGTCAACGGCACCTGCGGTAGCACCCAAAAGGCAGAGGAAGATGCTAACCATCACACAAAAGGTTGGACTTCTGGACATGCTAAAGGAAGGTAGAAGTTACGTGGCTGTAGGGCACCATTACGGAACAAATAAATGAAGATCAAATGGTTTTGATCTTTGGTTTCATTCTATAATACTGGACTTATTTTTCTACAAAAGTTTGAACTTTGAGAGTTTTAAACGAGAGAAAAGTGTGAAAATGTTAAAGCCTGTCTGAGAAAAGTGTTTAAATTGTGTAGTGAGGGGTTGTACAGCCTTAAAACATCTATAATAATTGTAAAAAATAAAGCTCACTACTTCGCGGATTATTCGCGGGTTATTTTTAGAACGTAACTCCCCGCAATTAATGAGGGACCACTGTATAACTTCTTACCATGTGTATAGTTCTTTCAAAAACAAAAAACATCTTTAGAAATTTTAATTTATAAACAAATAATTATTACTAGTTCTTATAAGACACTGTGCTAGTAGTGACTATTTAAAAGATACTAGTAGTTATTCATTAGGCACTAGTACTAATTGTTTAGACACTAGTTTATTTTGTCATTGTTTCTAGTTACATTTCTTATCATGGTGTCAGTTATTTCGCTTTTTAACTTCTTGTTTACTTATATTTTCGTCTTATACTATAACTAGCTAAAATGACCACAGTAGGGAAAAACATGTAATGAATAATAACTGTATTAATAACTCTAATTAAGAATTAGTATGCACTATTAGCTAATGAATCATTTCTAGTACATTACTTAAGTACTAGTACTTCTAGCACTTTTTCGAGATTATAATGTTTATCTATAATGGTTTGTCATAGTAATATTTCACAGTATTACAATTTCTATCAACAAATTCAACCTTAGTGAGCATAAAATATCTAAAAAAAAAAAAAACATTAAAAAAACCTCAATTAAACATAACTAATGCATACCGTTCATTGATGCTCTCGGCCCGTATAGTGTAGACTCTGTCGATGTGAGATATGTGAAAAATGGGTTCATCTCCTGAGGGATCAGTTGGCAGCTTCACTAGCACCTCGTTGAGAAAGATGGGCTGCAGACGTCAATGAGGCAGGTTAAAGAGGATTAAGAAATCAAAACTTTAAAGATCAAAAGATAATTGCAAATAATTCAGATTTTTAGATGAACTCAGTTTTATTGATGCATATTAGTCAGAGAGTTAAAGTATCAAATATAAAGAATCACAAGACATCAACTGTTCCTATCAGTTCTATCAGCAGAAAATTAGTTGACATTTTCTTCCTCCATGCATCAAACAGTAAAATTATATATTCTTCCATCAAAAACAAATAATTCGGATTTTTAAGTACGTCTCACCGTTTTGTACATGCGATACTGCAGGTGGGATTTCGCACTGAAGACCTTGTCTGTCCCGGATGAGCCCAGAGGTTTGATAATCTGCGTGAGGAGCAGGAAGTCGTTAAAAAGGAATCCGTAAAGCTCCTTGTTGCTCTTGGCTTTGTAGAGTTTTCCACTGTGCAGGAACTTCCGAGGGCCCAGACAGTTTGTTACGGAATTGAACACAAGTTGCTGTAAAGAAAGTAAAAAAAAAAATTATTCATTTTAAAAAGATCTGAGAGGGATTTTCATGAGAACAATTTGACAAAAACACACAACCCTTCAAATGCTTGTAAGACATTTGTTTTGATTAAAGATCCTTGAAAATGTATGATGGATTTCACAAAACAAGTGAAGTAGCAGAGCTGTTTTTTTATTTATTTATTAATAATATGAAAAGTTGCTTGAGCACCAAATCAGCATCCGGTATAATTTCTGTATGATCACGTGACACTGAAAATTCAGCATTGCATCTCAGAAATACATAACATTTTCAATTATATTCAAATGGAAAACATAAAATTGCAAACTATTTTCCTGTAATTTTCCTTAAAGGTCACGTGAAATGTGCATTATTATTCAATGTTTGACGTAATCTCAACTAAAATATGAAGAGAGGGCAGGACATAGAGTAGCCGTAGTAGTCCTCCCCTTTAAAAAAAAAAAACAACCAGTAGTGTTTTGTTTTATCACAGCTCTGACAGTGAGAGTGGTTGAGCTCAAGCACATCAAATAAAAAGCAAATGAGAAGCGTCTTGAAGGAGGCGGGGCTTGTCAGATACTAGAGAGCATTTGATTGGTCAAGATTTGATGAGAAACTGACGTATGAGGTGACGTGAATAAAACCGTTGATCCATTTATGTGGAAGAGACAAACTGCAAGCTTTGGATGTTTATATCAGTTTTATATCTTCTAAATGCGAATTTCGCCACCATTTTGTAGCACACTAGCTTATAGATACCCTTAAATCTAACATACTGAAAATAACACTTTCATTTCATGGGACCTTTAAATAAGTGCATCCTTGGTGAGTCTAAATTCCTTTTATTTTCTTTCAAAACTCTTGCAGAGATGAAACCTTTATACAGTAGGGTACTTTACTGACAAAACCCAATTAAATACAATCTAGTGAAATATTGTTTAGTGACCGTCTGTATATAGACTGTGTTTCTGCATCAGGTTTGTGTTCAGTACCTCTGACAGTCCCTCACACTGCACATGTGCCTGGATCCACTCCAGTCGGTCTGAGTTTTCTTTCTCCCGCACACCTTCATTGACCTGCGAGCACAGCTCTTCTGCTTTCTCCAGAGCCAGACGGAGGTGGCTGTGGTCTGGGTGGCTTTCTGGAGTGTTCTCTAAAATCTGTGCACAAGGAGAGAAAAAACAATGAAACAATGGTCCCATGATTTGCGTTCCAAACCGATTTAATTGCATATCTGATTGAAATCCCATCATATTTACTAAGTATGAATGAAAAAATAGATACAGTTGAAGTCAGAATTATTCGCTCTCCTGTGAAATTTTTGTCTTTTTAAAATATTTTCCAAATGATGTTTAACAGAGCAAGGAATTTTTCACAGTATTTCCTATAATCTTTTTTCTTCTGGAGAAAGTCTTATTTGTTTTATTTTGCCAAGAATAAAAGCAGTTTTTAATTTTTAAACCATTTTAAGGTCAATATTATTAGCCCTCTTAAACAATATATTTTTTTCTGATTGTCTACAGAACATTATATAATGACTTGTCTAATTACCCCAACTTGTCTAATTAACCTAGTTAAGCCTTTTAATGTCACTTTAAGCTGAATACTAGTATCTTAAAAAATATCTTGTAATATATTTTGTACTGTCATCATGGCAAAGATAAAAGAAATCAGTTATTAGAAATGAGTTATTAAACTATTATGTTCAGAAATGTGTTCAAAAAAAATCTTCTCCGTTAAACAGAAATTGGGGAAAAAATATACAGGGGGGCTAATAACTCACAGATTTTAAATCCTATTCAAACCACATTTCTAGAAATCAGTTTCAGTCTGGCAATATTGCTTATAGAGCCAATACTTCAAATTTTGAGGCTGGTGGAGAGCATAATGTCATTTTCAGGACAATATCTGTTGTGTATTGCAGCTGTAGAACTGTATTGGTGCTGGTAAACCAATGCAATGCGGCATTATGACATAGAAATCAATGCAGATATTCCATAAACTGGAAGATCAGCACAGGACTTATAAACTGGGTCAGAACAGTTGCTATACACTGTGTGGACAGATAGGCATTTGGACTGTGATTACGTGCTTTAGTTTTGAAGGAAACAGTTGATTAGAAAGAATGTGTTTATGTGCTGTACGTACATTTTTGATGATAAGGGGGTATCGGGTGACTCTCTGCATGGGTTTGAGAAGGAAACTGGACAGAGGCATTCCCTTACAGCGAGGGTCCATCGCCAACCTCTGTAGAACATGTAGAAAATTCATTAAAATAAAAAAAATAAAATAAAATAGCAACTTGAGGCATTTGAGGTCTATACTGCAAAAGTTTTTGAAGACCATAGGATTACATTTATTGAAAAAAAGGCTGTTTTCGCATTACACTGTGGACTGTAAAAACAAAAGTATTTGAAAACAATGACAAATGGCTAGTATTACAACAATTTTGTACCAATATTTATACTGTATGTGTTTGCTGTATGAAGACTATTTTGAAAAAACGCATACACTAGTGTGATCAAAAAGCATTTTGATGAGGATGTAGACCAAAAAGTCCATGCAGTGGACACAAATTAAATCCTGCCCTTGAGATTTGTTCTCAGCTGAGAACCTATTACCCTCAGCTATTATTATAGATACCATAAAAACTTCCATTTGATGTTTTTTTTTTTTAAGTCTGAGACTTTTATTTCAGTAAGTTGATGTACTTACAACTAGAGACCTACAACTAGGACCCAACGTTCAGAGTGCGGTGCAGGACAAATATTGATGGATGATGGTGGGTGCGGGCGGTAAGGTCCTCACATATGTGCAGGTTGTGGGATAATATAATTATTATCTTAAAATATCTTAAAATTACTTATTTACTAAAAACAAATACTCTGTTATTTATCTACTGCACAAAGCTGCACGGAGAGAGCTGTCAGTATTTGCCATCGCATACTTGAGCAGAGACGCATTAATCTGAAGCCCTCATCAGTGAATGAATGACATGCTACTCCTGCATGAACACATTAAGTAGGCCTAGATTTTTTTTAGTTAATTCAGTTTATTTTTATTTATTTAGCTAAATATTGAAAGTTTTTATTTATTGAGAAATAAGGATAACTTATGTTGAATGATTGGATATTGCTGAAGGCAAAAAAGGCTAACGCACGTTCTAATGCAGTATTAGGACAAATGCTTTTCTGTTTGACCTCTTGAGAAATCAACGTTTATTATTATTTAGTTTGACTGCAAAATTATTAGCCTATTTCCAACTTTTTTTGACTGTGTTCCTGAAAAAGTCCTTGTTCCTGTCCATGTTCATCATTTCATTTAATTAAAAGGAAACATTTGATTATTTTCCCTTTCTTTTTTTATTTATATTCAAAAGACAAGCAAGTGAAACAAATAACAGAGTAGCGGAAAGAAGCATTCAAAATAAAACTACTTATATGTTTACCTGCGGGATTTTGCAGGCTGGAGTGGGACAAAACTTGAATACTGCAGGTGAGAGCGGGAGAAAATAATATATATTTTTGCGGGAGTGGGCGGGACTGAAAAATCCATCCCGCGCATGTCTCTACTTACAACTGAAATTTTTTCGGATTTCTTTTTTTCAGTGAGTTCACTTGCATGGATTTACTGTTCACCTAAAGAGCTAGCAAAATAAACATTGTCAATTTTGA
Source organism: Danio jaintianensis (assembly GCA_903798115.1). Lineage (NCBI taxonomy): Eukaryota > Metazoa > Chordata > Actinopteri > Cypriniformes > Danionidae > Danio > Danio jaintianensis. The sequence goes on along the minus strand of CAIGQV010019186.1, from coordinate 8,707,656 downwards.
TTTAACACAGACTTTAACCATCGCACTGGATTAACCCAGTGATTGGTTTCGTGATACTGTAGTCTCACCTTCACAAACTCCTTGAATTCAGGCACCTCGTCAGTTTTTTGCTGAATGAGGGTGGCGCCGTTGAGCTGGCAGCTGCAGAAGCGGATGTACGGCTGCATGTGAGGCAGCTGAGCCGTCAGGATGTCTCCAATCATCTTCACCGGCATCCGCTCACCTGACATCTTCTTCCTCACCCGCAGCGCCCTGCAGGAGACAGAGAGAGAGAGGGCCATTCTGGGTAATCCTCATTTTATGGAATTACATCTGATCTATTGCTATAGTTGTCTGAACATCTGTTGAATCAAACTGTGAAGTGTGAATATTTAATTAAACGAGCTGACATGTCGCATTATGGGCATAAATGCTGACGCTCCGCATTCGCTTTAATGACTTTAGAGCAATTGCTGTCATGGAATAAACAAAGAGGGACCTTAAATCATGGGTTTAATTGCATGGTGACTAATGGTGAGCTAAGGGTTTCTGCTGAATGAACCAGAAGGTGGCGTACTTGAGCAGTTTAATGTTGCACATGGTCAGCTCTTTCCAGTTGACAAAGATCATGGCAACCTCCTTCTCCGTCAACAAATCAGACTCCAGCAGAGGCTTCTGGAAGGTCTGAAAGGAATACATAAATACCGTTTAGTTACCTTTATAATAATACTCATAAGGTTACTCAATATTAAACCACAAAATTCAACAAAAAGGAAGTCACTATGCTATAAATATTTAAATATATATTTATTAGAGAGAGAGAGAGAGAGAGAGAGAGAGAGAGAGATTTTTTTAATTTAAATGACTCAGAAAAACTTTACCATGTACTCGGAGAGGATAAACTGACGTCTAAACTAGCTGCAAAATATATATACACCCTACACACCATAAGAAATGGTTAATGTAAATTCATGTATCTTACTTAAATAATCTAGACTTTTTTATTATTATTATTATTATTATTGTACTTGTTATAATTATGAAATGCATTATCTGGTTTTTTTTTCGTTCTTTTTTTTGACATTTCGTATTTACTGTATATTTTATTAATTTGATGATGTTAATATATTACATATCTTATACATATTTAAAATGCTTTGACAATACTGTACTAAATGTCATGCCAATAAAGCAACTTGAACTTGAGAGAGAGAGAAATATGGGATAAAACTATGAAAATCCGTTAGTTGCCATGGAAATATTTAAATTTTAAATAAAAAAACAACAGACATAAACAACCTACAATAAATCAAAATTCTAAAGTTAAAATTCATACAAGCTTGAAAAAGAACTACAAGAGTGCCCAAATGACACTGAAATATGTGAACAAGGATGAGTCTCACAAAATTATGTCCATTTATATATAAAATCCATTTAATGTCCATCAATGTCCATTTGTATATTTAACCCTATAAGCCTAAAATGAAATAACAATTAATAAAATATTAATAAAGGGTCAAAGATGAGAACACCATTTAGATTATTCTTTTCTAAACAAGCAAAACTAAGAGTAATGAAAATTTCAAATCCAAAGAAATCATTTCAGTTATATTTAAAACAAGAATCATTTGATGACATATTAAGAGAGTCTATTTAAAGATCATAGGGCAGCTGCAAAATATTACCAAGTTAATAAATTGTCATTTTAAATCTTTATACTTAAACTTATTTGTCAGCCACAAGCTTTTAATAATATAAAATATAATCAAATGAAGTATTATTAGTCATTCGTTCATATATTTATGTAAGTACAAATCAGAATGAATATGCAAATGCCAGTTTTAAATAATAGTAAGTGTTATTCTGAATAACCATGAAACGTTATTTCACCTATACACACTTTTCTTGCATTTAATAAGCATTTTATTTTCATATGCAAATTTAATTGGATGCAAACACCAACAAAGCACGTCTCATATATATACCACTGTTTTCTGGCATGACTTTAGTGTACATGAAACAGACAACACTCCATCTTTCCCAGTTTATAGTGTTTTACCTCAGTGACCAGCTGCAGGTCATTGACATAGTTCTCCTCTGTAACAATAAGCTCATGTATGTATCCCTGCCTCTTCCGCTCCACTGGGGTCAGCATGTCGAGCAGGTGGAGATCAGCACACCCTGTCAAACGCACAGAGGTCATGCGTCGTCAAATCCCATGCACAGATTAATACATTCAAAATAAGATGCATAAATCATTAGTATATTAATTAATAATATTAAAATTAAGCACTTACAGTACGACGATCTGAATTAATGTTTATTATATTCTGTCAATTTTAAGTAAGGAACAAATAACACATTATCCCAAAATAAAACTTGATTAGAAACTGTCAATTAATTATTACACTCATCAAAACAAATCATTGGACATGCAACACTGATTTGAACTTGAGATGAACTTACTTTATGAAGATGGTGGAGTGATACGAGGAATAATTTGCAGTCAAAAAAAATATTTGACAGCTAAAAATGTAGGATATTGCCCAATCAGAATCGAATATTCCAGAGAGCTGGTCAACTAATAGTTTTACTTCTGTTGAATATGCATGCGTATTGCTCAAGCAATGCTATTTCTTTTACCCAACTGTGCAGTTTATGAAATAAAGAGACAGTCTATTCTGTTGAACACAAAAGAAGATATTTTGAAAAATGCTGGTAGCTGACTTCCACTGGGCTTCATCATACACATGTGCGACAAGCAGTGTTGGGGAAAGTTACTTTAGAAAGTAATGCATCACACTATTAAGTTATTCCCCAAAAAAGTAACTAGTTGCGTTACTTAGTTACTTTTTATGGTAAGTAATGCGTTATGTTACTTTTGAGTTACTTTTGCATTACTTTTATTACCTGCCTGAGGCTTGATCTCATTCAGAACTTGTTTTTCTTTCTTTTTTTAATAGAGGAGCTCTACAATTAACAACACACTGTATAACCTTCATTTACATTTAAAAACACATTAAAAAAGTAATATTTTAAGATAATGTTTTCTGAGAACTTTCTGAGCCCAGAGCTATACATGCCGTATATACAGATTATTGAAAGATTAAAGCAATGTGTTTGCTACTTTTGTACTATTTGTCTTAAGTAAAATCACTGTCTATTGAGACTATAATCCCTTTTTCCTTTTCTTCGATGAATTCAAAATAATGAACACATTCTCTCATTGACTGCATGATTCATTGTGACTACTTTAATTTTAATTCAGCAATTTATTTTTTAAAAGCTAATTAATTAAACTAAACCTTTACAACTCACCTTACATTTTCAAAAAAGTAACAAATATTATTACTTAATTTTTTTTTAAGTAATGCGTTACTTTACTCGTTACTTAAAAAAGTAATATTATTACGTAACTCACGTTACTTGTAATGCGTTACCCCAACACTGGCGACAAGTGTTTTTTGCACCACGTTGTTAAATAGCGAATGCTTTTGCACACATTGTGCACCCATGAGCATGCTTGTCTGAAAAGGAGGCATGTTGTTGGTGCTTTGCTATTTTGAGGCAACTGAAATTGACAGAGCCATTAACCAACTAAAAACTGGTCTAAAGTTAATGGTGTAGTTTTATTTTATTTTTTTATTTGTTATTTAAAAAGCGCATTAGTGATAGGCAGGTCCAAAACATGTGTACACGTAATGTACATGGCTTATTACACACACAGGGATGCGCAGCAGCACATAAATATCTCTAAATATATAAAAATTAAAGGATTAAAAATGTAAAAGCATGTTGGTGCCAATAGCACTGTACAATAAGAACTTTCGCAATGATTATTTGATGTATTTGTTGTGGAGTTGCAACAATGAGTCACACACAATGTCGTTACAAAGTTCACGCATGCACACACATGTGCGTTTAACTCTGCACTGTTTTTGCACGGCAAATGTGACAGGATATGTGTTAATATACACTACTGTATGGACATCCGTTATGTTAATGTACAAAATAAACCTGATTTAACGTCCACAAACCAGGATTGAAGAGTCTTCTTTTATAAGTGTACTGACATCAGCTATGGTGATAAAGTAAAGACGGTAAAATCGCTGTAATTCATTACAAACATGCACTGTTTTAAAAACGTTTTAAACATGTAAAACTGATTCATGATCACAGAGAGCTGAACAAATGTTTTAATTCCGGATTGCTTTCCGCACGTCCTGTCTTGTTGATATGATTATACGTGTTACTATGGAGACATGGTAATACAAAGCTGTCAATCAATTCGGTGGGCGGGGAAAACCGCACTCCTACATCACGTTGCGGTCGGCCTCAAAATTGGAGGGATTTGGATCCTATTTTAACGTCAGGAAATTAAAAAAAAAAAGAGACTTATTGTCTTTATATCACCCCAATATGACTGTGGACACACTATCTCTACACACAGTTCTGTCCAAACAGCTTACAAAGGATTATTTTCATCATAGGTGCCCTTTAAAGGGATAGTTCACCCAAAAATAAATCAATTGCTCACCCTTTACTTGTTTCAAAGTTGAACACTAAAGATTATATTTTGAAAAATGTTAGAAACCTGTAACCAATGATTTCCATAGTATTTGTTTTTCCTACTATGGAAGTCAACGGTTACAAGTTTTCAGCTTACTTCAATAATATCATCTTTTGTGTTCAATAGGGGAAAAAAACCTCATAGGAACCACTTGAGGGCGAGTAAATAATGAGTAAATTGCTATTTTTGAGTGAACTATCCCTTGAAAGGGTATGAGGGATTAGACTCTGATTGGTTGTAGTAATTTATTTCCTACTACAGGAGTCCATGTAAGCCATCAACCAGCATTTTTCAAAATATCTTCTTCTGTGTTCAGCAGAGAAAGAAACTTATAAGGGTTTAAAACCACATGAGCAAGAATTAATGAGGTAATGTTAATTTTTGGATGAACTATCCCTTTAAATGAGTGCATGTGACAGTGAATGCTGAAACATTGTTTGCTAGTGACACAACCAGTTCATCTGGTAGCAGATTGAAAACTCAATAAGCCAGTCTGCAGTTGCCATGGAGTTCTTTAATGGTTACACATCATTTTTTATAAAGGTGGTATGACACTTTAAAGCTAGGATTTGCTGTATATGGTTGGTTTTAACTGTACATTCATTTTATTTTTGATAAAATGCTTTAATAATCAAGTACAATTGTTAATGGGTTTTTTTTGGACATTGTGGTGACATATTCAGAACAGATGCATTTTATTACAATGTCGGATGGGAAGGAAGCAGTTGTGCTTCTGTAGTCCGAGGATGGTTATGTTCACTTAAAATAAAAAAGACCGATCACGGACATGATGGACAGTCAATCCAGCCAATAATAAAGCAGCAACCTCTGTGGAACCAATAAAGATCCACACAGACATGAAACTGATTTCACGTCTCATCTCTGAGCATTAAAATTACAATACTGTCATGAGGCAAATAACATATAAACAAAAAGTCTTGTCAGTACATCGGAGGAGTAAAAATTAACACCATGCTTTTTTTCTTCTTCAAACAAGCAGAAAAAACAAAACAAAACACTGGACATGATCTAACGGCCTTAAAACTCTCGTTCTTAAATGTAAAGAAAATTCCAGTCTCTCACACTTGTAAACATCTATTTATTCATAAGCATTTATGATTAGAAGCTTATATTCATTAATCTTTTCCTTAATGCTGAAAACATTTGGACTTTCTAACTGCTCTCTACTCGCTAACTTTCACTTTCAGTTCCCCAGTAAAGGACGGTGTACATACTGCAGTGGAAATTATTTTTGTATTTTTCATTAAACACTATGCATAACAGCTTTTGATCATTATAAAAATAGTGAGCTGTCATAATAAGAACGACTTGAAATCTAGTTTTCTCAAATCAACTTTTCCCCCAAAAAATAAAATAATAATAATAATTGCAGATTCAATCAACATGACAGAATGATGACAGTAAACAATTGAGGATACAAAACAAAAAACATTCATCCATCTAAATGGGAAATACAATTAGACAAGAAATGAAATCCAATCGCGTGTACGTCACTTCCAGCAACATTTTATACATTTGTCCAACACTGTACCATTAAACCTCAAGTGGCAGTTGTGCAGTTTTTTTGTTGTTGTTTTTTTGGTTTGCAATACCAATTCTCAACCCCATCACACAGACACAAAACAAATGTTCGAAATCAAACATCAAACAAAATAAAAGAGACTAGCAAGCACACGAACACAAACCAATTCATCCACTGTTTTGGTATGAACATTTAACAAACAATGACACAGAGAGGCATGTGACTGGACCGGATAAACTGAGACGTCCATCCTGTCCGTCAATTTGATTGACAGCACCTGTGTGTGTACTGAAGGAGTGAAGGGGGACGGGACTGTTCTGAATGACACACAATAAGATTCTACATGAAGTCCACACACATATCCGACCATTTGTGGACTTTTGATATGATAATACACTGTTTTTGAGGTCACCCGACTTGCTTTAGACACACATTTTGGAATCCACAAAATATGGTGTTTCAATTGGTCAAATATACTGCACACGTCGCTATTTCCACATATTAGAGCCTTAAAGAGACACTCCACTTTTTTTGTAAACAAGCTCATTCAAGTTACCTACAGCTAAACAGTTGAGTTTACCGTTTTTTAATCCATTTAGTTGGAGCACTTGTAGCTTAGCTTAGCATAAATCATTGAATCGGACTAGATCATTAGCATCTCGCTCAAATATTTCCCCTTTTTTTTTTTTTTTGGAGAAGTTTCCTACTTAAAGCTTGATTCTTCAGTATTGTGTACCAAGACCAATGGAAAATAAAAAGTACGCTCTGCAGCAGGTGCAATAATATTACCTGAAAATTACGCCTTCGGCAGCCTTTGCACAACAGCCAAATTCCTTGAGTATTATTAGCTTAGCATAAATCATTGAATCGGATTAGACCATTAGCATCTCACTCAAAATTTTCAGAAAATTTTCCTATTTAAAGCTTGATTCTTCTGTGTATTTACATTGTGTACCAAGACCAACAGAAAATGAAAGTGTGCCATTTTCTAGGTCAATATGTCTAGGAACTATACACTCATTCTGGAGTAATAATCTAGGAACTTTGCTGTCGTACCATGGCTGCAGCAGGTGCAATGATATTGATATTGCAATGATATAGTTCCAAGCCACGTTTTATTTTCCGTTAGTCTTAGTACACAATGTAACTCCAGAAGAGTCAAGCTTTAATAGGAAAATTATCAAAACTCTTTTTTGAAATTTTGGAGTGAGATGCTAATGGTCTAATCCGATTCAATGATCTATGCTAAGCTAAGCTAAGCTAAAGGTGCTCCCGCCAGACCTGGAGATCAGCTGAGTGGATTCAAAAATGGTAAAACTGTTTAACTCTAGGGGAGTTGTAAAATGAGTACATTTCCAAAAAAAAGTGGAGGGTTCTTTTATTGAGTTTGCAATGACACTAATAAGCAAGTCAGTTATGACATATGTTTGATACTGCACCGCGTTACGTCATGACTCATGAATAGTGGGTCATTCTGTGGTGCTATGGTCCAATGAGAAACCAGAGAGGCGGGGCTTGGAGGAGCGGAAAGCGTGCATTAGTCGGATGGGAGCGGTGGAACTTAACACTGAATGAAACCATTTCATTGGCTGCTTCAAAAACAGCAGGCTTTGGAGGGGGGGCAGGGGGGGTGAGATCACAGAAAGCCACAAAAGGACCCACTATCCAGCACTTTGATTAGTGTTTCAATTCATTGCACAAATTCAGTGTGAATGATTATTAATTTAATTAATTTGTAAAAGAAAAAAGAAAAAAAGGAAAGATCCTTCAAAAAAATGTGTATTTAAATAATGCGGAGGATGCTGGCTGGCATTTTGTTTTGTTTTTTTGGCGAGCGTCTAGAATATTGAGGTTAACGACTGCTCTCTGTAGTATTCGTCTCTTCTGGCCACAAAGCCAGCTGTGTGTGTGGGGGGGCAGTCACATGATCAATGTTCCATCTCCCATCATCCCGCTGGGCACAGTTTAAGGGATAGTGGGTCGCTTTGAGGACTTTCAAGGCTGAGTGGGATATGGGCAACATAAGAGTCCTAGAAAGAGGAAAACACAGCACATAAGCCAAAAAAAAGGAAAAATAAAAAATCTAATAAAAAAGGAAAGAAAAGAAAAACCACAATGTGCAAAAATCTTTACGAGCTAGGAGAACTAAATGAACTCTGCAAGACACTCTTCACAGGACGCCACAATGACAAGGACACGAGCATGCAGGCAGAGAGAGAGAGAGAGGGAGAGAGAGAGAGGGAGAGAGAGAGAGAGAGAGAGAGAGAGAGAGAGAGATGAGGTTCTACTTAATGCTCTACGACATGAGGTGAGAGGTTGCTTGGAAACAGGAAGAGGAGGGGCTTCATTGTGGCAGAGGATAAGGATTGGACATTGAAGGCTTTAAAGCTCACCACACTGTGAGGACATAACTAAACTAAATTGAAGAAGGTCCTCAAAGATTTGAAAGAAGTATTTTTGGATCACAGTGGCACGGTTCATTTAACTGGATGCTATTGATGACGCTTCAAGCCAATTGTCTTTTAAAGAGGAATTCTGAATTTATCGGTATCTTTTTTGCGCAAGATAGAGAGAGGATCAGTGTAACTGTGTGTGTGTAAGATACAGGAGAGCATTTTGGACTCACATTGTTGGCTGGGGTCTGTGTCGGTGGTCAGCTTGACGTAGTTTGAGGGGAAGAGGCCGACAGATCCATTCAACTCTCCTTTCCACCAATCGGGATCCTCCCTACTCAACACATTGATGATTTGGCCCTTCCCAAAAGGCAGCTCGTCATCATTCTGAGCCGTGTAATCATACATGCCAATCACCTGGCACACTGCACAGAGGAAACACAAATGCACATGTATAAATGTTATGTAATGCTCAAGCAAGTACAGCATATTTTTTAAGCTATTTAGCTCATGCTTTTTTTATTATCTAAAACATTTAGTTCCCATTATTTAATGCAATTAATGCCAAACAGGCAAAAGAATTGGAGATCTGCATGAGTACATGTTAGTACACAATGTAACTCCAGAAGAGTCAAGCTTTAATAGGAACAATTATCAAAAGTCTTTTTTGGAAGACATTTTGGAGCGAGATGCTAATGGTCTAATCCGACTCAATGATCTATGCTAAGCTAAGCTAAAAGTGCTCCTGCCAGACCTGGAGATCGGCTGAGTGGATTCAAAAATGGTAAAACTGTTCAACTCTAGGGGAGTCATAAAATGAGCCTATTTCCAAAAAATTGTTCTTTTAATGAGTTTGCAATGACACTAATAAGCAAGTCAGTTATGACATATGTTTGATACTGCACCGCGTTACGTCATGACTCATGATTAGTGGGCCATTCTGTGGTGCTATTGTCCATTGAAAAGCCAGGGAGGAAGGGGCTTAGAGGAGCAGAATGCATGCATTAGTCGAATGGGAGCGGTGGAACTTTACACTTAACCATAAATATACATGAATATTTGTATCTAATAACAAGTGGAAGCGGCCTTATACTCAGAATTTACTTGTTTTCGAAAAAACAGCACACTTGCAGTACATTTTTAACAATATAATATGATTCAATTCACTGTAATAATACTGATATACCAGTAAAAATCAACCAATCCTAAATAATATATTCAAATAATATTTTTATGCCTAAGTTTTAAAAGTATTTACTTAGCTTCTTGGTTCATTGCCTTTGGTTATCAACCATAAGAGTATGCAAATACTATGAAAAACCTCTAGCAACTGCAAAACACTGACCTCACCCTGTACTAAATGACAAGACACACGCTCAAACACAACATACACAACTTTAATCCTTAAATCGTGTTTTAATTGCAAGAAAAGCCAAGCAAAAAGACTACATATTTTTTTGGTGTCAAGAGAAACCTGTTTTTATCATATAATTCCCATACCTGCATTGGGTGTCGGCAGCTTGGGTGGGTTGGGATCTGTGGGTGTTGTCTTACTGGTACTGGGACTCAATAATTTGACATAATTAGCAGGAAACCAGCCAATCTGACGCTTCTTTCCTCTTGCCTGTGTGGAGCAGAAGCAGTGTGCCATTCAAATTCAACTGAAGTCAAAACTTTGCATTAAAATTAATACAAAGCCAAATCACATTCCACCAATTAAACTCTGAGCACAAATGAAAATTAATGTAAAATTGGAGATTTAAATAGGTCGCTTCTATAACTACAGATTATATAAAACGTTCAAAGTTTGTGTGGTTGAAAGACTCTCTGTGTGTTTTTCAGACCTGAAGTTCTCCTTCCCACCATCCTCCCGGGTTTTTCTTGCGAATGAGAATGAGCTGGCCTGGTGCTAAAGTGAGCTGCTCTGCACCGGTGGCCGTGTATGGGGCGATGACTTGGGCAATCTCTGAAAACACAAGAAGAATGCAGGTAAAAAGAGAGCGAGAAGACAATGCCCTAGTTTTTTTTGGAGCCATAAAAGTGCTGCTTTTGTGTTGCTATAACTTAAACTTTCTCTTTTAGACAGCAATTGAGCAAATAAGAAGGTCATATGGTAGACTTTTTATATGGAACGGGCACCAGCACTCACCTGGTTTCTTCCCTAAACTTCCTGTTTTCCCAGCAGATCCCAAACCCTAGAAAAAGAGTAGAAATTAAGTTATGGTTTTACAAATTTTATTGGTTATTTAGATTTTTAAGGTTTTTCTGCATGTAACTGTATTCTCAAACATTTCAAGTTGTGTAGAACACTGTAAGTCATTACCTCGGATTCTTTAGGTTTGACATAATTCGATGGAAAGACTCCGATCTTCCCACTCACAGTGCCAGTCCACCAATCTCCTTCTTTCTTGGTGACCGTGATGACATCACCTTGCTGGAAGGTCAAGTCCCCCTGCTCATTACTTTCATATGTATACATGGCCACATACTCTGTGATAAGGCATAAGAATAGCACACAAAAACGTTCAGATTCGATATGATTAATAGCAAAGTGTAGAAAATTAAGAATTGATTCACCCCATTGACTTCCATTCATACACATTCGAGACCAGAAATGCAAGTTTCTCAAGTCACTGTGTTCTAAAGTTCAAGCTTGGTGAACTCTAAATGCACCAAGTGAATACATGAGACCAATAAAAGAACAAAATGTGGCAGAAATGTTAAATATGGAGTTGTCAAACATATCAAGTTCGGTACAAATTGTACGGTAATTTTAAAAATGTCTATTTCCCGCAAACATCCCGCAGTTGAGCGCATTCTTAAACACAGCTGATTGGCCATTGTGTTCACATGCCCAACAGAAATGACTGTGATCGTTTTACCACATTTCATTGCTGTTCACCAAGTGCAAACACCAATACATGGACACTGAAGCATTTCAGTGCCGCATCAATCAGCTGGTCTGTCAATGAGCTGACATATGAGCGATACACTGATGGATCGACTGATTGACGCGGATTTGAAATGCTTCATGTCCGTGTATTTGTGTTTGTACTTGGTGAACTGCAGTGAAAAGTGGTGAACTGATGCCGTTTACGGTCAATCACAGTCATTTCTGTTGAGCTCATGAACACAATTAGTGGTGTTTAAGAACGTGCTCAAATGCTACCGGGACGTTTTTAAAATTTCAGTACCGAAGTCGATATTTTTGACAACATTAATATGAAGCAATCGTTTCTTTCGCCAGTGTCAGATCATCTTGTTTTATCCCGCCCCCTTTCACAGCACAGTACAACACAATTTTGCATGCTTAAAATCGAGCGTGACCGCACCTTTAGACGGATACATTGAGTTGCTGTTGGAATTCTGACCTTCTCCGAGCTCTGTGGGTTTGTTTAGAGAGGGACTTGGTCTCTTTACACTAGGAGGGCTGTCTGATGAGCCAGACTCAATACTGAAACAGAACAACAGAATTCACACACTCAACATTACAGTCTGAAAAAGTAAAACCAAGTAGTTACATCTTGGGAATGGATTTGAGGAAATATATTTATCAAGTATAAAATTTACTTTTAAATGGACAGTTTACCCAAAACTAAAAATCCTGTCATCATTTATTCATCCTTCACTTGTTCAAAACCTATATGAGTTTCTTTTTTTTGTTGAACACAAAAGAAGATATATTGAAAAATGCTGAAAACCTGTAACCACTGACTTTCATAGTATTTGTTTTTCCTACTTCGTTACAGGTTTCTAACATTTTCTTAAGTAACTTATTTTGTGTTCAACAGAAAAAAGAAACTTATAAAGGTTTGAAACCACTTGAGGGTGAGTAAACAGCAAGTCAATTTATATTTTTGGGTGAACTATCCCGTTAACTGTTCCTTATGCCCATGGTTTTATATATATTAAACATAAACAATATACTATATTTGGTGTGTGTTGTAACATGTTATGCTTGCAATGACCAATGTTATAATACACATGAAGTAGTATTTAAAATCTATTGTGCACATTCACTGTAAATATATCAAAATATAAATGTAAATATAACAAATATATTCTATATTATCCAATAACCGCACACACGCACGCACCTCATAGACTTCCGGACAGGTCCAGAGATGAGTTTGACGTAAGATTTAGGGAACCATCCTCTCTGCCCTTGCACCTCCCCAAACCACCACATGTCCTGCTGCTCCAGTACAGTGATCACGTCATTCTTGTTGAAGTTTAGATGATTGTCTTTCTTGGCTCTCCATGGGTACAGCGCCTGAGCCTGCAGACCCTCAACCTTCTCACCCTGGAAATAATGAAATGAAAAAAGTCTGCATTAAAACACTGATAAGACTACATGATGAATAATGCGATAAAACCTTTTATATGCAGCAAAAATAATAAAGAAGGTCTTATGTTACTGCTTGATGCTAACTTTTTTCCCATGGAGTGCGTGTGTTTTTCCTTGCATGGGTATAATTACAAGGAAAAATATCTTAATTACAAAAATGTCTGTATTAATTTTTGCATTAAAATAAAAAATGTATTTAATCCAAAAATACTGTATTTCATAATGCATGTAACTATAGGCCTAATATATTATGTACACATATTTTAGTATTAATATTCCTATTCTGTTTCCCAGTGATGGGTTGCAGCTGTAAGGGCATCTGCTGCGTAAAACATATGCTGGATAAGTTGGCGGTTCATTTCGCTGTGGCGAGCCCAGATTAATAAAGGGACTAAGTCAAAAAGAAAATGAATGAATGAATGAACAATATTCCTATTCATCCATCCCAAATTTAAGACCTCTTAAATACATAATTAGGACATTTGTTAGACCTCTTAAAATATTTAAGACTTCTTGTTACTTGAAATTTCATAAATCTTCTTTAGACACACTCAGATTTTTTTTCAAACGCACATATCTAGTTTTAGTCTTAAAAAGTTGGGGCAGTGTGATATTTGATAGTGTGTCAGACGTGTACCTGTCCAAGCACGGGTGAGGGCGAGGAGCCGGAGAGTGTAGCAGGAGTGAAAGCAGAGCGCTGTCTGATCTGCCCTCCACTGGGCACTGACAGAGACGGCTGAGTGGGCTGAGTCGGCCATGCATCCCATCCATCACTATCCTGCTTCTCCACAGCAGAATTAGAGGGCCATCTGAATTAAAGTCACAACAATGAACAGAATAAAAATGAATGCAAGCCAAGTAAATCATAATATTCTGCTTAAACTTAGAAAATAAATCTATGTTAAAAAAATATATATATATTTAAACAATCAATAAATATATAAACAATCACTGCAGATTGGATAGATGCGGTATGTGTTTGGTATGTGTCTACCTCCCCATTATTACTATAGTTATTACATCATCATTACTATTATTAGTTATTACCTTCATTATTAGGAATATCACTGTTGCAGTCATCACAGAATATTACTTTCATAATCACCAACTGTAGTAATATTCCTGATATTATTATCATTATTATGACTATGAATTAAAAATACTATCAATATTAAAGTACAACCAACATTATTCTGACTGTCATTGCTGTTTATAGACATTGCTGTTATTTCCGTTTCAGTTCTATTGTTGTTTATATGTTCTGTGTTTACCGTATGTTGTATGTTTTTTACTTCTGTGTTTACCTCAATCATTGTTTTTTATTTATTTTATATTTTTTTAATCGATCTATAAACATCCATTCAGTGCCAAACTACTTACGTAGTGCTGAAATCTGCCCAGTTGCTGGATGCTGAGGAAGAGGAGGAGGCAGGGCCTGTGGGGGGTGGAGCTGAAGAGGGCGGGGCTATCGATGCAGGCTCTGTGGAGACTGGCTGAATGGGTGTGGTCGTGGTCGATGAAGAAGCAGATGACATGTGAGAGCTCAATTTAGGGGCAGAGCTAGAAGCGGCGCTGGCCCTCAAACTCAGAGGAACTTCAGATTCTGGAATCTTCTCTGCATAATTGGCAGGAAACCAGCCAGTCTTCCCTTTAATCTCTCCTCCTAACCATCCAGGCTCACCTGTCTGAGACTCATCCACCTTATTACAAGAGAATCACAGGAGAAAGCCAATGAGACAGGATGTGAATGAACGCAAATGATTTAGCGATAAAAAAAATTAATTGGAGGCTCATAACATCTTTATAGGGACATACATCAACGTTCTAAATACAAGCACATGAGTCAAAATACAGAGTGCACAGTCACTGTATGAAATGACAAAATAAAGGGCTCAATTTGTTGATTTATTACATGAAATGAAATAAATGGTCTTTGCATCTCAAGAAGATCAGTGGCTACGTTTTAATGAAACCAAATGATTGATTAGTAAATGGATAAATGGGTCAACTGTCAACATTTTTCAGCTTAGTCTGAATTAAATTTCAATTGGATTGAAAGACGTGATATAGAACTTTTTTTTAATCAGGACATCTAAACACTTGATTGGATTAAAAACATGCTGTTGTTGTTTTTAATTACCGGTAAGTGCCATAAATTATGTTATTGGGCAGCACGGTGACGCAGTGGATAGCACAATCGCCTCACAGCAAAAAGGTTGCTGGTTCGAGCCCCGGCTGGGTCAGTTGGCATTTCTGTGTGGAGTTTGCATGTTCTCCCCGTGCTCGCGTGGGTTTCCTCTGGGTGCTCCGGTTTCCCCACACAAGTCCAAAAACATGTGGTATAGGTGAATTGGGTAGGCTAAATTCTCCGTAGTGTGTGTGTGTGTGTGTGTGTGTGTGTGTGTGTGTGTGTGTGTGTGTATGGATGTTTCCCAGTGATGGGTTGCAGCTGGAAGGGCATCCGCTGCGTAAAACAAATGCTGGATAATTTGGCGGTTCATTCCGCTGTGGCGACCCCAGATTAATAAAGGGACTAAGCCGAAAAGAAAATGAATGAATGAATGAATGAATGAATGAAAATTATGTTATTCTAAAATTCTTCTTTCATGTGACGTGGAATTGATTAGATGAGCACAAAAATGGGCACCGTCATATCATATATTTACTGTATCTATAGAAGTCAGAATTATTAGCCCCCCTTGTATATTTTTCCCCCAATTTCTGTTTAATGGAAAGAAGATTTTTTTTCCAACACATTTCTAAACATAATAGTTTTAATAACTAATTTTTAATAACTGATTTCTTTTACCTTTGCCATGATGACAGTACATAATATTTTACTAGATATTTTTCAATATACTAGTATTCAGCTTAAAGTGACATTTAAAGGCTTAATTAGGTTAACTTAAGTTAGGGTAATTAGGCAAGTCATCGTATAACAATGGTTTGTTCTGTTGACAATCGGAATAAAATATTGCTTAAGGGGGCTAATAATATTGACCTGAAAAATGGTTTTAAAATTTTTTAAACTGCTTGTATTCTAGCCGGAATAAAACAAATATGACTTTCTCCAGAAGAAAAAATATTATAGGAAATACTGCAAAAAAGTCCATGCTCTGTTTAACATCATTTGGTAAATATTTGAAAAAGAAAAAAAAAATTCACAGGAGGGATAATAATTCTGACTTCAACCATATATAAT
Organism: Danio jaintianensis; assembly: GCA_903798115.1. Taxonomy (NCBI): domain Eukaryota; kingdom Metazoa; phylum Chordata; class Actinopteri; order Cypriniformes; family Danionidae; genus Danio; species Danio jaintianensis. The sequence goes on along the minus strand of CAIGQV010019186.1, from coordinate 8,691,621 downwards.
ATTTACTGTAATATGAGTAGCATGTTGATATCCTAATTAGGACCATAAATAGATAAATATTACAACTGATCTTTAAAACAAAAATTATAAGCTATTGTAGGAAAACAGCGATAGACTCCTATTTGAAACATGTGATATAAGCTCATTTAGTGTTTGCAAGGACTAGATTTCAATTTAAACATGAGATGTCCATTGTAAACGTAGCCACCGACTCTCTCTGAATGGGCTAATGCCAAAAATAGCAAACCTCACAATACACACAAATGATGATCTCTGCACAGAGTCTCTTTTAGCCCAGTGACAGATGAGCAATGCAGAAAACAAACTAGAGACATGTAAAAGTGCACAAGGAGCAGAAAACCTCAACTTACCCACTCTCCCTTCACCTTCAGGCAGAGTGAGCAAAGGGAGGACAGAGGCAGGTCAGAGGTCAGTTAAATGCGCATCGGCACACATGCACAAATGTCACAAATCACTCACACATTCCCTGGCAAGCACGCTTTAGTGGTTTAATTAATTGCTGTTTAATGTATAACAGCCCTGCAGTGTAGACACAATAAGATGTAATGATTACTGATCTTCTGAATCTTCTAAAAACACAATATGTTTAAAGGGTTGCCGTTGGTACGGTTTAAAACAAAATGGTTTTAAAGGTAATTTATGGACCCACCAAGGCTAAATTTATTTAAACAAAAATACAATCAAAATAGTAATACTGACGTACTACAAAAATTGTAATTTTAAAAACTATATACACACACACACACACACACACAGAGACATAATTTATTCCTGTAATGGCAAAAATAAATTTTCAGCACTCATTACTTAAAACAGTTTTCATTATACTCCAGAAATTACACTTATATATTTATTTGTTGTTCATGAAACATCCCTTATTTTTATAAAATGAAAACCGTTGTGCTGTTTAATATATTTATGGAAGCCATGATGTATTTTGGAACATTGCAATGGAAAAATCTTCAGTCCATCAGATCTATCAGAGGCGCACCCAGCTTGGAGAGTTTCACCAACTCCTCAAGAAGCCACGCCTGGATGACGGCCGCTACTAGAGCAAGCTCCTGATTGGTTAACGCGACGCAAATTTTCACCACAGTTTAGATTTTCAAACTAAAAAAAAATGCTCAATTCGCACAAACCGCACCACAGGAAGTCTATCCTGTCTTTGCATAGAGTTAACAAGTAAATCATTTGCACTTAACACTTCATCCGTGTCTGGCATGAACGCACTATTATGTTCCACAAGTATATTTTTGGCAATGGACCCTTTTAACAAGACTGTTATGACGCGTTTAACAGTCATAAGCATCTTAAATCTTAAATAAATTAAAAAAAGTTTTTAATATTTAGATTTTTTTTGTTTTTTACTTATGAACATTTATATGTAATTATGTATGTCATTATATCATCTTTGCATCAAATTACAAAAAACAAATTACCGCTTATGCGAGGCATTTGAAATGCAGTGTCTATGGGGCGGGACAGTAAATTAGACGTTGTTCTCTCTTCTGGCTGCCGTCATCAGTCTCACACAATTTTTTTCCTTTACCAAAAAAGTTTTGATAACACCATCGTGGAGTTTTTCTTTTATTATTTCAGCAAAAAGGATTATAAAATTTTTTTTGTTGTATTCACTCACTGCACTTGAAGTTTACCCAACTATGACGACTTCCACTGCTGAGAAACCTGGAAATGTGTATAGGTCCTTTGTGAAAAAATGCCATTTTTGGTGGCCGAAAATTCAGTGCATCTCTAGTTGAAAACCTAAAAAGACATTTTGGCATTCCATCATTTGACTCACCATCACTATGTCTCCAGGATGGATGGTGATCTCATCATGACTGCGGGCCTCAAAGGGATACATTGCTCTATAGTAGACCACCTTTACCTTCTCCTGATTAAAACCAGACACTGGGATCTTATCTAGAACACAAACACATGACTTATGTTGATTTCTGACATTTACTCTCAAAAAGCAGCAGCAGAAATGATCAAATTCATGTCTTTCTGGATCGACAAGATTCTTTTCTCTCACCTGCCATAGACCAGGGAGACTGAGCCTGTATTTTTCCTGCTTGTGGATGTTGGGTGAAGAGTTTGGAGAGGTTATCCTGTATTTCGGCTCGGCTGTGGTTCTCTTCTTCACTCACTCGGCTCATCCAGGCCTGAGACACAGGAGGAGTAGGAGCTTTACCCAGCCCATCATCCCTCCATGCTGGAGACACGCCATCATCAGTCCCTGACAACCTAGAGCAAAGTAAAACGCAAAACATGTCTGTTAAAAACATAAAAACCAACAACAACAAAAATAACTGTAGACAAAGTCCCTTTAAGGCAAGTCATTTCACTCAGCGGCCATCTTTGAAACGACTCTCAGGCATTCTGTTTGAATGAAGAAACATCAAATTCTCCAAAATTGCTTACCAAGCTTACAATTAAACTTCACCAACAAATTTAAACAACTGTCTCTTTAGTTTCATATCTAAACGTTGGAATCACACAAAATCTGTAGAAACTCATGTCTGGTCCGAGCCCCTCCCCCAGAGAATCGTCAGTCTATAGTGATCGATGATTGGCTCCTGTACTAGAAGGCGGGGCTTCATTCGCCATATTGACCATTACACTTTTCCCCATTCAAACCTATACGAGTGACATGTCTTGTGCATTCTATAGTCATTGCTGTAGAAGAGCATCAAATACCTCGAGTCTTGTGAGTCTATGGACTTCCTGTCATGTGACGGCTGGGTGATGTCAGCCTCCAGGTCCTTTTGTTTCTGCCTCTGCTGTTTGTTGTGGATTTCTCTCAGCTCCTGCAATGCATGATGGGATATTGGAGGACAGGTAAGGGGGAGTATAGGGGGCAATGGGGCTCTGTTTGCGCTTTTTTCTTACACTCAAAAAACAAGTTCACAGCTGCGCCCTGCAAGTGCGGTCTGGACAATAAATACGTTTAATATCTCAGTCATGTCTTCTCTATTTTTTAAACCAGAATCCATTTGGACAATCACTTAAACAATAGAAGTTAAAATCATTATCATTATTTGTATTTGAAGTTTTTGTTCAAATATTTCCCAAGTGCTATTTAAAGCCCACATGAACCGGAAGCTGCGACCATTTATTTATTTATTTATTTCATATTGTGACGCAGTTCCTAGAGAAACGGAATATTAAATGAGAAAGCAGTGGGCGTGGCTTGTTTTTTACTACTGCGAGCTGATTGGATGTAGTAAAGTTCATTCAGAAAGATCAGGAAAAGGGTTTCGGGAGAGTCATTACAACCTAGCAGACTCCTCCTCCTCACCATTTCTGTTTGCTGTCAAAGCTGATCGTTGAGGGGGTGTGGTTAAGTATGTTAGCCACACCCAATACCTCAGACATACGTAATCTGAGAATTTAACTCAAAACAAACAGGAAGTGTGTTTTCAATTTCAATTTTAGATTATAAGGGCAGACTATTTTTTTTCTTAATGACACTCACAGATAAAATGTCCACAACAAAACTAGCTATGTTGAGCTAACAAAATCAATATGGTAAAATCAATAATTTTGATTTCATGTGTACTTTAATATAGAGAAGGTTTGACACGTTTGAAAAAAATAGCTTTAATAACTAATCTCTAATAACTAGCAGTGTAACGATATGTCGTAATATTGAGACATCGCAATATAAAACTGTGACGATGCATATCACTAATGTAAATGATATGATTCACGATATTGAGCTTGTTTTATCCAAGAGTCAGTTTTCTGTATTCATAAGGTATAATTCATCCAAAAAGTCAATTCTGTCTACGTTTACTATGTCGCATTATCATTCGAATCATCATGCGACGAGACACTCAGAGCATACTTCAGTGGACATGCTCAGAACAGTTTGTCTACCAGCTAAAGTCTATAAGAAATCTAGCATTTTAACCAACATTAGGCCTACTTATAATATTATTATTGTTTTTTTTACCATATGTTTGAGAAATAACAACAATCATGCTAAAATTAAACTCTTTTTTTTTTTAGCATTCAATGTCAAAAAATATATATATATTGTGAGTTAAGTATCGCAACATGTATCGAATCGTGACTTGAGTGTATCGTTACACCCTTTCTTACTAATAACTAGGCCTACATGGAATCTGCGCGCACAGAAATCCACAGATTTTTAGCCCATCAATGAATCTATTTATTTACTAGTGTAAATGTGTGTGAATTTATATTTATTCAGTTTTTAAGTTAATTTCAGTAATATTATTGACTAATATGAAAATGTTCATTTGATTTATTTACAGTACAGTTTGTAAAGTAATATTTTCTGTCTTTTAGTAGATATATCATATGAGGGACTTGCTTTGTTTACCAAATAAGTGGATCTAATTGGATTTGCATTGTAAACATTAAATAAAAGTTAAAAAGGTATTATTTTTTATTTCATACATTACGTTTTTAGTTATGATACTCCCAAAATCATTCCGCATAAATCCGCAGATTTTTTACAAAACTCTCTGCAGAAATAGCAAAAAATGTCTGCAGATTCAGTCTGGCCCTACTAATAACTAATTTGTTTTGTCTTTGCCATGATGACAGTTCATAATATTTTTCAATAAGATACTAATATTCAGCTTAAAGTGCAATTTAATGACTTAATTAAGTTACCTAGGCAAGTTAGGGTAAGTAGGGCAGCCTTTGGAGAACAGCAGTTTGTTCTGTAGCCAATCAAAAAAATATATTTGTTAAGGGGGCTAATAACAATTACCTTAAAAAATATTTAAAAAACTGCTTTTATTCCATCCAATCTAAAACATATAAGTATAAATATAATAGGAAATACTGTGAAAATGTCCTGTCTCTGTTAAACATCCCTTGGGAAATATTTGATATTTAATTTCACAGGAGGGCGAATAATTTTGCCTTCAACTGTGTGTGACGATCTTAATAAAAAAAACAATATATACAAAGTGTATGCTTGACTCCTATTCATAAATGTTGTAAAAAGTATGCATGACTTGCAAAACGGTTTATTAATGCAACAACAGACTGATTCAATATATTAACATTTAAGGAACATATGCACAAACAGTACACTTGCATGGTACATAGTAAACTGTATAGCGAATGTGTTCATTATGGCAGACTGCAATGCCTGCTGGGTAAAGTCACATGAACCACTGCAGTCACAAGAGAGGAAACATGGAAATCTATCCCAAGAAAAGCGGACTGTGCGAACACTGCTGCTTATGTAACACCACACCATTCCACCAATGAACAAGAGCTTTGGGGAAAGTGATGTTTTATCAAATATTTGTACATTTCTCTACTCTGAGATCTCTTAACGAAGCTAAAGTTTTGTTCAGTTTTCAATGTCACATTAGCACAATTTCTACAATATCAGAGCAATCATGGAAAGACCACTGCAAGCGGTAACAGACAAACTCTAGAAAGACAGAGAGAGTTAGCCGTTTGAGTGTAAAACACACACATACACACGCCAAAGCAATTGTCAAAGGGTGCGAGTGTTTAGATTTCATGAACCAGACGTGCAGTTTCTAAATTCACACACTGAATATGTAAGCTTTGCTTCTGCAAACATGTTTACTGATGCTAGACAATACCACCTATGCTCATTTAATCATATTTGCTGGGCGATAATCTATCGCAATTTCATGATCACACCAAGACTTAGATAACTTGAAACGTACATGTAAACGTAAATGTACACTTTAGATAAAATGAATACAGCTATGGAAAATAATTAAGTTAGTTCACCCAAAATCTTTTATGATTTTATTAATTACATGTCTTTTCAATCGCCCGAGACCTTCGTTTATCTTCAGAACCCAAATAAAGATATTGTAGATTACATCTGAGAGCTCCCTTATCCCCCATAGACAGCAATAGTCCGACTAGTTAAAAGTCTAAAAAACACTTGGTCATGAATGAGCACCCTATACTGATACTGAAAACAAGAAACTGTTGAATAAAATGATTATTTTGTTTAATGTGCGCACAAAAGTATTCTTGTTGCTTGATAATATTTCAATTAAACCACTGAAGGCATATGGTTTGTTTTGAGGATGTTTTTTGCTATTTTTCTGGTCTTTAAATGAGCCTGTACTGTTGCGATCTACGGAGCTCTCAGATTTAACCTAATATACGTTCATTTGTGTTCCGAAGATAAGGGTCCCAGGGATTTGAAATGACATAAGGGCGAGTAATAACATAATTCTCATTTTTGGGCGACCTAACCCTTTAAAAGACCAATTGAAAAATTCTTCTGATTTACATTTTATAGCTTTATTTTGTAAACTATTGCTTTAAAAATGCCATTTTTTGTGCAAAATAATAATAAACGTTGCCATGTTAAAAATGTATATTTTCATTTTTAGACAACAATACAAATGTTTTAACAATTTCAGTCTCAACAAATGTTTATTGCATTTTCATGATCACACCATGACTTAGATAACTTAATGAAATTAAAAGATACACGCATACATCTATGGAAAAAAATTAAGTTGGTTTACCAAAAAAGTTTTATGATTTTATTAATGTCTTTTCAATCGCCTGAGACCTTTGCTCATCTTCAGAACCCATAAAGATATTGTAGATTAAATCAGAGAGCTCCCTCATCCTCCATAGACAGCAATAGTCCGACTCGTTCAAAGACTAGAAAATACACTGTCTTGAACGAGCACCCTATACTGACACGGAGAAGAAGAAACTGTTGAATAAACCTGTTATTTTAGTTTCATGTGCGCAAAAAAAGTGTTCTTGTTGTTTGATAATATTCCAATAAAACCACTGAAGGCATATGGTTTGTTTTGAGGATGTTTCTTGCTATTTTTTTGGACTTTAAATGAACCGGGACTGTTGCGATCTCAGATTTTACCTAAAAGACCTTCATTTGTGTTCTGAACATGAAGGGCCTCAGGGATTTGAAATGACATGAGGGTGAGTAATAACATAATTAAAATTTTTGGGTGAACTAACCCTTTAAAAGACCAATTGAAAACTGTAAATTCTCCTGATTTACATTTTATAGTTGTGCGTTTGAGTAAAGCAAGATTTTAGTTTGATTCTGTTACTGCTGCTCTAAACATGTAATTGTTTTGCGCAAAATAATAAAAAAATATGTTACAAATGTTTATATAGATTTTTAGACAACAATACAAATGTTTTAACAATATCGGTCACATTAAATGTCTTTAAGCACCTAGACTTTTCGAATTATGCCTAATGCTTGAGCAGACTTTATTTTTGACTTCATATTATAATTCTATCCAGTTGAATAATATTTAGCCTGAGAATGTGTGATCCACAATGGGGTCTTCTGTCATTTTTACCCTCCAACTAAATAAATCAACATTATGACTCAAATTGGTAAGGGACACAAAAAATATGTGAGCTTACTATAGTACAAAATGTCTTAAATATAGTGAGATACTTATTTCCATTTTTGCTTTGAAGCTAGTTACCCTCCTTTCAACAATGTTTTGTGGCACAAGTTTGTAAACTGTTCAATTAGTTCTCCAAAAGATGTAAAAAGCGTCTTCAAGGAAAAAAAAAAAATTCAAAGAATGTTCCTGCCCCAAAAAAACAAAACAAATAAACAAACAAAAAACTCAACGTCAAGGTTCATGCATGAGGTTTTCGGAATTAACTGACGCACATGGCTTGGAGGGAAAAAAAGCGGCACAATCAAACTTACGCATTAATTACGCTGATCTAAGACAAGTGATCTCAGATCAGTGCGCAGAAAGAAAAGAGCTTTGTACCGATACGTGAAGGTTTAGAATAGCTACAGTGCTGCCTTTGATGGGCTTCTCAAAGGGAGCTGGAGGAGGTGCAGTGAGACACACGAGCAGGGGACATGAGGTGTAGGGGGAAAATCATAGGTCGGGGGGGGAGGGGGGGTGTGAGGGAGGGATGACCTGGAAGTAGAAGTGTATATGCTTCAAACAGGCCAGCAGTGCTGCGAGACAGTCCGACAGCACCTCGTCCACAGAGCTCCCTGACTGCAAGAGACACAGAGCCACCCATACGGTGACGGGTCAAAAGTCACACCACCATCACCATCATCATCATCATCATCATCATTATTGTCATAATCATTGATGTTTGTACTTTAGATGTGTATTCTGCTCTAGCAATGCAGAGCCTCTTAAATGCCATTAATAACCGGCGAGAAACAAACGGACCAGACAGGACAGCTGAACCAAAGCAGAGCAGAAAAGCCTTTGCTCTATTAAATTAGTGTGAGGTACAGGCTTGAAAAAACCCTTAGATTATCATTCATATCAATTAGGGCTCAACAATAAAGATGGACTCATTTCTTAGAGCAATATAAAAGAAAATGCAACACTTACTTGAATACTTTGACAGACCAGCATTTTGTATATCTGACAATTCAAGCATTTTTGACAGTCAGTTTTCTTTGTGCTTAACATCTTTTTATGAACCCCAGGGCTTTATATTCTCATACTCACAGTTCTTTCTCACATTAATGTGTTAATATGTATATTTTGTACATACGAAAGAAACTTAATTGAATAAAGATGACTCTGTAGTCAACAAGACAATGTGAAAGTTAAAAAGTTGTGGGAAAGCAGCTGTCCTTTTGAACTTTCAAACATTTTAGAATACGTAAAAATGTTAGCAAATCATTTACTGTCAAGTCTGCAGTCGACTACGATGATTAAAACTGTGTGTTCTGATAAGGGGCATCTAAACAGGGCAAAATATAATCTATTACTTCTAAATTATGATTTTTTTTTTTATGTAAAAACCTTGAAGAAATTATGGATGTCAGAGAAGGTTTCCCTTAAATACTGCAGTGGAAGACAAAAGTATTAGTCTATTAAGCTTCTTTTCAGATATTTCCTAAATGTTGTTAACGGTGAGAAGATTTTTTTTCTAACACATTTTTAAACAATAGTTTTAATAACCAACTTCTTTTGTCTCTGCCATGATGAAAGTACATAATATTTTTTTATTTTATTTTGCAAGACACTAATATTCAGCTTAAAATGCAATTTAAAGGCCTAACTAGACAGGTTGGGTTAATTTGGTAAGTCATTTGAAAGCAGTGGTCTGTTCTGCAGGCAAAAACTATTTTCAAGGATGCTAATAATATTGACCTAAGCAGATTTAACATTTTCTTAAATATTTTTTTATTCCGGCCAAACTAAATGAGATTTTCTTCTCGCAGAAGAAAAATATTATTGGAAATGCATAAAAAAATAATCCTTATTCTGTTAAATATCACTTGGGAAATATATATTAAAAAAAAAAAAAGAAATTTCACAGGAGGGCATAATTTTGTCTTCAACTAGTCCTTCTTGAACAATTCGCTCATTTTGAACAAATCTTGTAGGTGACTCGAGACCGATGAGTCCTCTCAGGGAGTGATTTGTTCATTCGTGCATGCACACATTTGTGCAGGTGGAGTAGAAGATTAGTTCCTTTTTCAAGTCTTCTATCAGGTTTGAATCGTTCGTTCATCACGTGAAAGACAGAAGCCAATCATATGCAGTCAGAGTCGCAAAATGATTTGATTCTTTTGAGTCCTTGGTTTGGAGTCGTCTCTTTACATGCCATCACATGATGAACGGCAACTCAAAAACCATAAGACTCGAAAGATGAACTAATCATGGGTGCTTTCGGCTCAGACTGTGTGCATTGGTTAAGCTTATATGGGACTGTCAGTGACTACGTTTACATGGACATCAGTAATCAAATTATTTGCCTTAATTTGAATAAGACAATAATAAGACTAATGTGTTTACATGAGTTGCTTTTTGAATGTTTCTTTCATGATCTCGTTTTACATGTTACAGCACATAATTCGATTAACGTCATTGCGTCACCACGCTATCCACATTTCCTCTGGAGTTTCATGTAATTTCGGGTGTTTCATTTTTAATTTTCGACTTTAACTGCAGTTTGGTACTTTCACTTTCATTCAGGCACATTTCATGCATGCCCCCCGTGACAAACGAGATATTGGATGCGAGTATGAACTGCTGGAAGAGCAGTTGATGGAATTTTATACCGCACGCCGTATGGGAAAAAAAGCCCTCCACATTTCGTGCTGCAGGTGTCTGTGGTCCTTCACTGACTCGGTAGGTGCAGAGAATAGTGTAAAACAGCAGTATGTGTACGGACTATCCAGTCACAAAATTCAGCAAAAAGTCTGTACTGCACTTCAATAATGTGACTAAATTTGGCATACTCCACATGTCTTAATCCGATTTCTGTTTAGTTCGATTATGACTTTAATCGGATTAAATTAATCAAAAATCGCTGTTTACATGGTAGACTCTTAATCAGAGTATTGTCTTAATCATATTAAAATCTGATTATTGGTGTATATGTAAACGTACTCACTGTCATGTGAATGAACGACTCAAATTTGAAGATATATCAGAAGAGGTAAGCTGAGGTAATCATAGACAAAAGACCAGGTAAACAATGAATGATTATTTTCTCTTTCTCATAGCATTCTAGTTATGACTTGTTTGTAGTGTGATCAACATTTGGGCCAGTTGTAGATGTGTTTGAAAGCAACTCATAACATTTAGTAATAATTTGGCAAATTGAACGAAATGACTTCGAAAAAAAGATTCATTCATCTCGACAAACGAGACTCAAAGGTCCAAGTCAGTAAAATGATCTGAACTTCCCATCACTATCTTCAACTGTGTCTATTCAAATCAGCTGATTATTTAACGGAGCAATTATGATAATTACTAAAGTATTATCCATAATGTTACCAGGGCAACAACAAAAACCTGAGTAGATCAAACGCATCTTGATTGCTGAGCCTTGTTGACAGCTTAGTAAAGGGAAGTAGTCAAGACAAGACACAACTGGAAGTGTGCTACTCTAACTTCCCTCATGAAGGGCAAGAGAGAGCACAGTGCTGTGAGTAGAGGGGAACAATTTGGTAGTTTTGTAGTTTTCAAGAAGGTTAAGCATTTTCAGGTGGTCTACCTGTAGCCCCCTCTGATCTTCAACAAGCAGCTCCAACTGCAGGTTCTCCATCCTGGCTGCATGGCTCTGATAGAAGAGCCCCAAGGACTGCACCGCCACAAGGGGTAAAGGGGGGCGAAGCGCGGTCAAGCCAGAACAAAAAGGGCCAGGCAAGCCGTATAAACACGGATAGTGGGTGAGGTGGAGAGGGAGTCGACCAGGATGAACGCAGGACGAGGGTGAAAGAGTGAGCAGCAGGCAGATACAGTGAGAGAGGAACAAGAGATTGTGTGATGTGGTGAAAATGTTTCTGCTTTATTACACTCTCTTTTTTCTTAGTCTGATCAAAGGCACGTATGGGATAATAAAGAGTATTCTGTTGGTCTTATCAGTCATGATGTGTGTTTGGGAAGAAGGTCAATATAATGCTTTCTCTTACTTCCTCTTTCAATCACACAAACACAAACACACAGGGTTCAAAAGTAACTTTATGACTTTTTTTATTACTGGCAATGATAAAGCAGTTTGCATTAAATAAATGGACAATCTTTCAAAAGTCTTTTTGCTTATAAAGAAATTTAACTTATTCAGCAAGGTTGCATTTATAAAGTTATAGTACAAATGATTTTTATTTCCAATACAGTGGTCCCTCGCCATAACGCTGTTCACTCACAGAGTCACAAATTTTTTTAGTGTAATTTGACATGCTTTTTTTTACTGCGCATTGTGTTCTGCGTCCTGATTGGCTGTAGACCACTGTCAATCAATCTCCTCTGTGCCGTGTCTCCTGTACAGTACAGAATGCGTTTAGCTTGCCAAATTGACAAATCTTTGATCGCTAGCAGTGTGACTCTGAAGTGCTGTACTGTATGTTTGCAAGTTTTCTCCCCACAATAACGATGAAACATTCTGCACCGTCAAAGGCAGCCACGGTAGCACCCAAAAAGCAGAGGAAGATGCTAACCATCGCACAAAAACTTGGATTCTGGACATGCTAAGGAAAGGTAGAAGTTACGCCAGTGTTTAAACAAAAGAGAAAAGTGTGAAAATGTCAATGCCTATCTGAGAAAATAGTGTAGTGAGGGGTTTTACAGCCTTAAAACATCTATAATAACTGTAAAAAATTAAGCGGACTACTTCACGGATTTCACCTATCGGAGGTTCTTTTTAGAACGTAACTCCAGCGAATAATGAGGGACCACTGTAAATGCTGTTTTTAAAACCCTTTGATTTGTCAAACAATAACGAAAAAATGTTCGGCAGCAAACCTGTGTTCAGCATTGATTAGAGATTTCTTGAGCACCAAATCGACATATTAAAATGATTTCGTGTGACACAGAAGACTAGATTGGTTACTGCCATTTCACTGTATTTTTTAAATAAAATAAATGCAGCCTTGGAAAAGATAAGAGATAGATTCTTAGCAATTTTCTAACCAACCACAAACTTGCAAAAATATATACTGGCCCAAATAAAAACAGAATTATTTGATGTCCATCTCTCATTTGTTTAACTTGCATCAGAATTGCAAATTATTCAATTAATGTATTGTGTCATAGCTATAATAAACTGCTCATCACACATTAGACCAGTTTTTACTAGAATTTTGGCACAAATGTTAATTTTGCACCCTGCATACACACAATGAAAAACGCAAAAATAATACAAACTACATGTATGCAAAAAAAGTATGCGGGAGAACTTCTAGAGCTGTCTGTGTGTGTGTGTGTGTGTGTGTGTGTGTGTGTGTGTGTGTGTGTGTGCGTGTGCGTGTGTGAGAGAGAGAGAGTGTTTTAGAGCATCAGTACCTTTAGCTGTGTGTTGAAGGCGTCGATCTCCAATAGTTTGGAGCGCGTTTCCTTCTCCACAGCATCCAGCTGTTCTTTCAGCTGCTGCTTGGTGGATTCTTTCATTTCAATGGCCCTCTGAAGACTGGACAGAGAGTCTCCTACAAAGCAGAAATAAGCAGACAACTGTTAAAAGGGATTCCTGGGAGATCCATCCTCATGATCCATCCTGTATGAAAAGAAAAGCTTTATTTATTAAGCTTTAACCATCAGTAAGTTCACTAAATGTACATTTACAACAACAAAAATCCATCTGCAGTTCATAACATTGTACCTGGAGTGCCAAAAGCAAGAAGTCAGTAACTCGTTATACTGATTAGTTTGTTTTAAATGTGACTAATGATTCACATAGGTCCATTAAAGGTCAGAATTGCAAACACACATTGATTTGAGTGTCCTGAATTTTTATTTTGTTTTGCAAAACCAAGACGTGTTGGGATGAAAATCATTTTTAACCTCACCAATTTTACAGGACCTTTGAATTATTATGGCAGAAAACAGAAGCTAAGATTCAAGCACCAAACAGATGAGTTTGTTTTTTTTACTAAATCTGTGAACTTACAACATGAAGTGTTTAAGTCTGGAACATGCATTATTAATTTGCCCTCAAAGCAATTATTTAAGCAAGAATTAATAACTATAAAATATTTTGACAGAAAAAAAATGTGACCATGAGTTCTTGGTCTTTAAAGGTCATGAAACCCTCAACTAAATTAGAGCATTTAAGACAATGTTAGCATCTGCTTTAATTTTAAGGAACAACTGGCTAATTTTAAGCTCCCCCCTAATTTCATTATTCAGGTTTAAAATATCAAGCGGCATCACTGGTGGTGACCAGACGTAGGACTGTGAGAACTTCAATCAAGCAGTGGTGTCTAATTATTATTCATAATTATTAGTTTTCCAATCCAACGAGAAGACAATGAATGCCTGGAGTCCTGGACAATGCCTCTGAATTATTTGGTCAAGCAGTAGTTAGGTGTTCATGATGGTAGTTATGTCAGAAGTACCAACTTCTATGAGAAATTTAAAAAATGTTACATTTTGAGCACTACTGAGTGAAACACTTATATGTTTGTATAGATAGCTCTTTTATATTTTTATACTTTGTACTTTTTCCATAGCAACGTACTCTATATCTAAAGTAAATAATAAATATTTTATATTAATGTTTTTATTTTCTATTGCATAACTTCTATTTTTCTATATCTTAAAAAAATGTTCTTTACTTCACACTTTTATTCCATAATTTAGATTCTTATTGTTATTATTCTTAAGGTCACGAGTGGTTGTGTAAGCATTTCACTGCATTTTGTACTGTTAATGTGACAAATAAAATTTGAAATTGATTACTTTTTTTTTATTATTTGATTCTCTAACGCTGCAGATTGGCCATTTTGTTTACACACTCAACAGATATGACTGTGATTGGCTCTAATGTTCTAATGTTTGAAATCTGAGTCTATCAGCTGATCCATTAGCAGATTGACACAGCATTCAAACACTGACAAAAAAATATATAAATTTCAGTGCCCGAGGACTTTTCCATCCCTTCAAAGTAGGTATGCGTGTCAAAATTTTAAAATAAGCACTCTTTAAATATTTAAAAAAACTTGAATTTCCTCTCATTTTACTTTAGATTTTTAGTTAAAGTCAGTGTGGGCCACTGACAGATAGCAGTTCTCCTATTTTTCTCCTGCTTTGCCCCATAATGCTTACAGTTTTTCACACCCTTTTAAGTTGCTTTTTTTTATTCTGTTATTCTGAGGTAGACTTGAACTTAAAATTGCATTGAGGGAAATGTTCTTACTGTGCAGACTGTTCTGCTGAACCTGCTTCAGCTGGTCATTCAGACACTGTTTATCAGGAATCAACCGACTCAACCACTGCTGAGACTCCTGATGAAGACAAAAGAGAGAGAAGACTTATAAAATATTCTGATTACTTGAAAAGATTTATACACAGAACAACCTAAATCCTGATATCTATTTGCACATATACACACAGACATACATACTATTGCTTGGCAACAATTTATTGCATCCAAAATAAAAGTTTGTTTTTACATAATATATGTGTGTGTATTATATATATTTATTATGTATATCTGAGACACAAATACATAGAAACAAAACTATACAAAGCAATTTCAAGACTGGTGACTGGGCTGGCCAATCCTGGAGGACCTTGACCTTCTTTGCTTTCAACGGAAAAATCTACCTTCTGCCACTTTTCCAAATGATCAAGTAGAAGTCAAGTTATTATTTGTTGCTCTTACAACTGGGATCGAGGACAAGACTTTTGTCAGGTAGTGTACATACATACACATACATATATTATAAATGTATAGATTCGAGCCCTCGTCTTAAATCATGACCAGTTTAAACGTCCTCTTTTTTTTATACACTCAAAAAAAACCCAAAAAAAACACCCCAACTAGAGCAGCAAGGTTAATTTAAATGGTAAAACGCTGAAAGGATGCTGATGATGCTTCAGTTTGTAAGCCAGAGAGCACACCTGCAGCTGCTGTTGCAGGCTGGTGATCTCTGCAATGCGGAGCTCTCGCGTCTTATTGGTGGTTTCGATCTCATGCCTCTGAATCGAGAGACGGGACCGAATGTCCTGCAGTTTCCCCTCCAACTGGGACTTCTTATCATTCTAGAGAAGAAGCAAAAAGCACAACAGATGTCAAACTATTAAGCTCAATATGCATATGGGGCTGCTCGTAGATTACAGTGACGGTTGGTGTTCCAAATGATGCAATAATTGCAAAAGGAAGCTTTAACGTGACCTACAAGTCTCCTAATTTAGTTTTAAAGGTCTCCTACAATAGGTTTACATCCATAAAGTCAGGAAATTTAAAGAAACAATGGGAACAAATAGAAAACAACACAGCAATATCCTGAGAACTATGAATAATGTCTAGGGAGCACATGAGGAGTTTATAGCAAACACACAAACACACTGATTTAACATAATTTAAATACATTTGGTATTATTATTATTAATTATGTTAACTCTTGAATACCTTTGATTCAACAATTTGACTGTGGAAATAACTCTTCTGTCAATTAACTTTAAATGTTGACTACTTTACAATGGGTCTGATCAGAAGGTAAAAGTGATTTAAGATTTTTTTAAGACCCACAAAAACCTTGTATATTACACACTACATCAAAAGAATAATAAAAATAATAATAATATTGTACTTCTAAACACTGTAAAATTGCTGGAATCCACACAATCGATTTGTGTTGAAACAACATGAATAAATTAAGCTAACTTGTTAGCTTTTACAAATTTAAGTGGATTGAACATAATTAAGTTGTACCCTCCAAAAAAGCTTGAGAAATGTGTTGCTTCAGCTTATTTTAAATAAGTAGTTTGAACAAACAGCAAATTTAATTGTTTTGAGTGTATGGCATTAATTTCTTTATCTGTATGATTAATTCTTATGCATGACCTAGCCTACATACAGCATTTAAAGGTGTTAACCATCACTGTAAAAAATGCAGGGTTCCACACAATTCATTCATGTTGTCCCAACACAAATCAATTAAGTAAAGTTCATTGGTTTTCACAAATTTAAGTGGATCGAACATAAAACAATTAAGTTGTCAAAAAAAAAAAAAAAACATAAGAATTGTGTTGTATATCAACTCATTTTAAATAAGTAGTTTGAACAAGCAGCAAAAGTAATTTTTTGAGTTTGAGAGATGAAAGTGCACGTACCAGAGCCTCCAGCTCAAACTCGAGTGTTTTCTTGCGTGCTTTGAGCAGGACGATGTTCTCCTGTTCTCTGTTCCTCTGGATGAGCAGCTCCTGTCTGCGCGTCCTCTCCCACTCCAGCTGCCTCTGTCGCTCCAGCTCCCGTTTAGCAGCCTTCAAACACACAAAATAATGTACTTATTTACTGCCACATCAGCAACTTATGGCTATTCCTACTCTAGCACTAAATTCTCTGAGCACAAACAAGTTACTTTGAATAATTAGCACTTCTTGTGTGTATTGCCTCTTCTTGTTGAATCGCTAAATACCTCCTCAATTGTAGGTCGTTTTGGACAAAAGCGTCTGCTAAATGACTAAATGTAAATATATTTCATGGCAAGATCAATATACATAAAAACATTACATGATAAGAACAACTTCAATATAAAGAGAAATAAATAAATGTTGCAAAAATTGTATAGTAAAAGTTAAATATTATTTTTCAATTCAATATTTGATAAATAACTGAAAATTCGTCCTGGTGATACCTTTTTAAAAACATCCATCAAAGTGTTTTCATTATAAAAATCTTGTCTAATGGTACTTAAACGTTCACATTCTAATAAAATATGTTTTATGGTGACAGTACACACAAAATAACACAAAGGGTTAATGATAATGTCAATAATGCTTAACACAGGGGTGTCCAAACTCAGTCCTGGAGGGCCAGTGTCCTGGAGAATTTAGCTCTAACCCTAATCAAACACACCTGAACCAGCTAATCAAGCTCTGACTAGATATACTAGATTAACTGGAAACTTCCTGGCAGGTGTGTTGAAGCAAGTCGGAGCTAAACTCAGCAGGACACCAGCCCTCCAGGACTGAGTTTGGACACCCCTGGCTTAACATTCAGGCTTCATGATACTGGGAAAATATGCGATAATGTTGTTGAATATTGCATGATATAATAGTATTTCTAACAATATAGCAATAATATTAAATAATATTTACCTAAAAATGTTATGTTTAAAAATCATTTATTTATTTAGTTATATAAATAATTATATATTAAATTAAACAGGTAAAAGATATTTTTCAGATTAATTAATTCCAATTCAGACTAAAAAACTGTCAAGGCGCAAACAAATAGTCTTTAAAACACTATGAATGAGCGAAAAGCAGATATTTTTACTCTGATTGGCTGTTGTAATTTTTCGGCTCCCGCTATTAGTGTTTATTTTCAGCTCTAGATTCACATTTGGGCCACTCTAGCCAATAGCAGAACAGCAACTAATGTAGAGGTGGGGATAAATATAGTAAGATTGGTCAAATTTACAGTTGAAGTCATAATTATTCACCATTCTGTGAATTTATTTATTTCTTTTTCAAATATTTGCCAAATGATGTTTAACAAAGTAAAGGACTTTTCACAGTATTTCCTATAATATTTTTTTCTTCTGGAGAAAGTCTTATTTGTTTTATTTCGGCTAGAATAAAAGCAGTTTTAAATTTTTTAAAAAGCATTTTAAGGTCAATATCATTAGCCCCCTTAAGCAATATATTTTTCGATTGTCTACAGAACAAACCATCATTTTACAATGACTTGCCTAATTACCCTAACTTGCCTAATTAACATAATTAAGTCTTTAAATGTCACTTTAAGCTGAATACTAGTATCTTGAAAAATATCTAGTAAAATATTATGTACTGTCATCATGGCAAAGATAAAAGAAATCAGTTATTAGAAATGAGTTATTAAAACTGTTCTGTTTAGAAATGTGTTGAAAAAAAAAAAAAACTGAAATTGGGGGAAAAAAAAAAAACTGTAAAATGAGGGCTAATAATTCTTCAACCGTAGCTAAATACAACCAATGATTAAAATAAAATAATTTATCACACATGTCTGTGATACGTACATTGCATATACTATTAATTGCATGAGCGATACTTATCACGATATATTGTGCAGTCCTACTTAACACTCATGGATTTCTGAGAACTTGTAAACATACCTCTCTTCTCTCTATCTCCTTGCGTCTCTCTTCTTCTCGCTGTCGCTCCAGCTCTCTCTGTCTCTCCAGTTGTTTGTCCAGCTCCTGCTGTCTGCGTCTCTCCTGCTCCAGTCGTTCCCTCTCCTTTCGCTCCTGCTCTTCTTTCTCCAGCGCCGCCAGTCTCTCCTGCTCTTTCCTCTGCTGCTCCAGAAGTGCCTGTCGACGTTTCTCCAGCTCCAGGTTTCCGCGCTCAAAGTTCTCTCGTTTCTTATCCTCAAACGTGACTGAGGGGAAATTGTGGAAACAATTTTAGAACATTTATATACAACATTACATGCTGCCAAAGATCATTCAGTTAGCATATTTGTGAAGCATAAACAGCTATGCAAGCACAAATACAGTTGAAGTCAGACTTATTAGCCTTCCTGAATTATTAGCCGCCCTGTATATTTTATGATTAACGGAGAAGATTTTTTCAGCACATTTCCAACCATAATAGTTTTATTAACTAATTTATAATAACTGATTTCTTTTAACTTTGCCATGATGACAGTACATTATATTTTACTAGTTATTTTTCACGATACTAGTATTCAGCTTAAAGTGACATTTAAAAGGTCACGAAACACCAAAACATATTTTTGAGATGTTGACAGTCATATATGTGTCCCACGTTGCTAAAAACACTATTAGGACACATATATTTTACAAAAAAGTGAAAATTGGTTGTTATTTCGAGCAAATTCGTTCTTCCGGTTTGAAAAGAAAATTTGAAGCTTGTCACAGCAATGAGATCCTTGTGTAAATTCCAGCGTGTAGATTGGATGTCTGTACCAGCCGGTACAATGTGACATCTTTGATTTGGTTTCCATTTTCCCGGGATGAGGGCACCGCTCGCGTGTGGGTCCACATTTGTGGAATACAGTGGTCTGCTAAATTCCATTTAAACAACACTCTTCCAGTAGTTCCTCGCATCCAGTATCTCGTTTGTCACGGGGGGCATGCATGAAATGTTCGTGAATGAAAGTGAAAGTGCCAAACTGCATTTAAAGTCGACAAATTAAGAATGAAACACCCGAAATTACATGAAACTCCAGAGGAAATGTGGGTAGCGTGGCAATGATGTTAATCGAATTATGTGCTATAACATGTAAAACGGGATCATGAAAGGAACATTCAAGCAGCTCATGTAAACACCTTAATCTTATTATTGTCTTATTCAGATTAAGGCAAATAATTCGATTACTGATGTCCATGTAAACGTAGTTACTGTCTCCCCTGCGTCTGTATTTGTGTAGCCTCTGTGAAAATCAGCGCGTGCATGTACTGAAACTCCCCTTTTCATGCAAACCCCTCCCTCTTTCACCACTCGACACTCCCACCTGAACAAAGCTGGACTCACCCACTTTCCTGACTTTTTTCAAACTAGAGGTGTGAAAACACCCTGCTGAGACAGGGGGGTTTCTTGACCCTTTAAAGGTTTAACTAGGTAATTAGGCAAGTTAGGGTAATTAGGCAAATTATTGTATAACAATGTTTTGTTCTGTAGACAATTGGAAAAAAAATATTGCTAAAGGGAGCTAATAATATTGACCTTAAAATGGTTTTTAAAAATTAAAAACTGCTTTTATTCTAGCCGAAATATCAAGCAGAATATCTGACTTCTGACTATCTGACTTATGTTCACTTGGCATGTTTCTTAAATATCTGCAAACATATTATGTTATCTTTATTCTTTAGAAGAGTCAAAAACGTATATACAGCACCTTTAATTAACAACTACAGATGTATTGCAAAAAAACAAAAAAAATCTTTATTAAAAATTAAAATGAAAACAAATTGAAAAAATATCAAATTAAAAACTAATCCAAACTAATTTCTCCCCATATCCTCACTTACATCTGTCCTAAACACTTTTATTTTCAGGAAAAATGCTTTAAAGCATTCTCTCCACACATTTTCTGCATCTTTATTGTGTAAGTGTATTGTTTACTATGATAATGTTGTTTAAGTACTGTAGGCAAAAGTAAACCAGGAACCTGATATTTTATCAGCCTGAATGACGGAAAGCACTTTGAATAATCAGTCAATGTTTTTAAAAGTAAGTTAATGGTGGAAAATTTACAGTTAACACAGCCTCTGTTGGCAGTGGATGTTCTCCATTTGATTAGGTAAGCGGGGTATCAGATCTCACAACACATTGCACTGAAAGGTATAAATGCAAGATATAATCAAGGTAAATACTATCTATATAAAAAAAATCCTTCAATACCACGTGCAAATTGAATTCTGTGGTATACTTGTCATCTGAGACCAGATGAATTTTAACTGATGTTTCCTGACCTGGAAGTTTTTTCTCAGCCTCTTTCTCCTCCTCCTCTGGCTCTTCCTGAGACCGCAAATCTGTTGAGTGCATACTGGTCACAGACACTCCACTACCAGAACGCATTCTCCTACACACACAAAAAAAAACATTAAGTGAATGATAACATCAAGTGTCTGCAAGAGTCATGTGGAGTCTGATATAAAATGTATCAAATATTTGCAGACCATTCACGAGAGCTAATAAATGCAGCACTAAACCTTTGAAAAAGAAGTTAAAGTGCCCCGATTGAGCTTTTCAGATATGCCTTTCACATAGCATGCATTTTAGCAGTTTGTGAATGCATTATAGCTTGGATTGTGATCATGATAAAAACCGAACTGTTCCGTTCACTTTGTCATGGTTCATGCCTTTTTTTCTTCTTCAATCATTTGACAGGGAAGCGAGTGTTTGGAGTAACCCATATTCAACAGTTGGCATTTAACAAGTCTTAGTCTAAAGTGAAAGTACACATTGGCGGAAGATTTTTTTTAAACGACTTCAGCAAAATTGTACGTGTTGTCGTTATTAACATTAATCAACAACAAAAGACCAAATTAAAACTTTAGGACTGAAATTAGAATACATCACATTGAGAATAAGTTTTTTAAAAATACTGTAAACGGTAGATTATAAGGCTATGTATTTTATGCTGTGGTATGGCATTTCTAAATGGTATTTAAGTGTTAAAATAGGGGATTTTTTTTAGCTGTTGTCAACATGATAGGATCGATATGCATAAGCAAGGTGTAAAGACTTAATTTAATTTATACAACATTAACACGTGACTAAAAAACCCCTTTAAAAATATCTGAAATTCAGATATAGTAATTGGCATTTGGTTTCTGACATATCTCATAAGTGGTTGATCAGTCATAACAGACTAGACCATCTAACCAATCATACAGCTCTGGATAACTCGAAACAGCGACCACTAGTCCCTCCTCCATCTGTAAAAGTCTCCGTAGTCGTCTTGACAACACAGACAAGGCTGTCACCTCAACGGAAACCCCGCTTGTGCTTTTATTTGATTGGAGAATGAAAAAGACACGTCTGACGTAGCACACTTTTTTCGGCTCAGAGTTGACTTTTTTCAACTCCAGGTGCACAAAACGCTTGCAGCTATTAGTAAACCATTCAAAAAAGGCACCACTCAACGCAAAAAGCGTGTTCGGTGTGATTAAGTCCTAATAGAGGCAATTTAGGTGAAAATGTGAAATTAGTTTTGTGCCGTCAAAGTCTCTCACCTGAATGTTGGAGGTATGAGGTCAGGCGGCAGCAAAGGGGGAAGAGGGAGACCAGACATGGCCATGTCAATCAAGTGCATGGCCAAAATAAACTCCTCAGCAGTCAACTTCCCGTCCTGATCTATATCTGACAGATTCCTGCAGGGAGAAACAGGTAGAAGGCAAAACAGCTATTTATTATGCTGGTCCATGTGTGAGCAGTTCAGCTATGTTAACATCAAGAGTAAACAAAGCCCTAGGCCATACACAGATCCGAGAACAGCATGTTAAAAGAAATCAAAACAACAGTAGGATATACTTATAACAATAACCAGATACCAATCCGTATGTTTACATTGATACGAATCTCAGAACTCAGAGATTTGTTTGAGTTTTTAATGCGAGACAGAGACAGAATAAGAAAAAAAAAAAAGGTTGGATCCACACCAGATGGTGGCCAGCTGGGCCTGTGGTAGACTGGACTGCATCAGAATAGTTCTGGCTTGTGGACCTGAGGCAAAAAGGCAGAAAGAGAGAATTAAAGGGGAAACAAAGCTGGTTATGCTGAACCAGCAAAACTCTCTTTCCTCTAAGCCGCTCTGACTAACCACTGTCACTCATGACAAGAGCTCTGAATTCTGCAAACCATAGTAATTTCTGCAAACCTGCAAATCATATAGTTCCGTTTTCTTAAGAAAATATGAACGGTGAAAAACTTTAATTAAATTGAAATAGATTGAATCAACTGATTGAATAAATTGATTGAATTGAACTCCAAACATTATCAAAGCTGCATTTAATGAAAAAATAAAGTAGAAACTAATATTTGTAAATAGTTTTTTGACAAAGTTTTAAAATAACGGTTCCATTTTCATTTATTTAAAAATTTAATTTATTCCAGTGATGGCAAAGCTGAAATTTCAGCATCAATATTACTCATTATTACTCTAAATACACATTTCTTATTATTAACAATAGTGAAAAAAAGCCTAGTTATTTAGGCTTAATATTTTTGTGGACATACTACTAAACAAATGTTTGGGTTAATGTGACTAAAAAAAAGAAAAGAAAAAAGAAAATATTTATATTTAGGAAATTACATACATCTTATTTAGGCTTAATATTTTTGTGGACATAATACCAAAACACATTGTGGGTTAATATGATAAAAATCTATATAGAAAACAAACAAATAAATAAATAAATGAATGAAAGAAAACTTTTTATCAGCAGGGTTACATTTAATTATTTAAAAAAAGACAGTATAGATATTTATAATGCTACAAAAAACCTTTTAAAAATGTTTACTGGTTTTCGCAACAATATTAAGCAGTTTTCAATATAGACAATAATAAGAACCATTATTAATAACATCTGAAAACTGAGCATATCAATAACATCATGATTTCTGAAGCATCACAGGAATAAATGATGTTGTTTTTGTTAATAATTTTGTCATAAGCTCTTGGTCTTGGTGAGCATAACAGATATTACAAAAACATAAATAAAAAATTGGTGGTATTATACACTATATATTTAATTGAGATATGGGTGGGAACCTGAATGACAACCCAAATCAAAAAGCACTTCATAGTCTAATGCTTGTCAAGTGTGATTATGTGAGTGAAGATCAGCATACCTGTGAGATAACCGCTCATCATTTTATCATGGCTGTTGAAGAGCTGACGATACTTGAGTCTGGAGGAATGAGACACGGCCCAGTCAGCGGGTGGGGGAGCAGCTGGAGCACTACAGACAGAGACAACATGTATGTTAACATCTACCAAATGTCTGTGAATACAATGTGTGTGTGTGTGTGTGTGTGTGTGTGTGTGTGTGTGCGTGTGTGTGTGTGTGTGTGTGCGCGTGTGTTTTTGTGACATATCAAGACACAAATGTGTATAATGACATGGATATGACGGGTATTACAAGAAGGTGGTGACTTATGAGGACATTGATGATGTCCTCATTTCTCAAAAGGCTTACAAATCATACAGAATGATTTATTTATTTTTTTCAGAAAGTAAAACTGGACAGTTTTCCGAGAAGGTTGGGTTTAGAGATATAATATATACAGTTTGTACTGTATAAAACAATGGAAACCTATGTAATGTCCCCACAATACACAAAAACAAACGTGTACATCTGTGTGCGTATTTGTGTGTGCTCCCATCTGTGTGTGTGTGTGTGTGTGTGTACCTGGGTGCCTCTACAGACTGGCCCTTCTGTAGCTTGATACTGGAGCGATTGAATGAGGCGGTTTTGTTAAGCGCGGCACCTGAGAGACAGACACCCATAAATGATCCTGCCAAAGTCAACAGACTGCATAAGCTGGTCTGGGTGGTGCGAGTGTGTGTTTACTTTACCTGGATGTGAAAATCCACTCAGGGGTTGTATCATTGCGGGTGCTCCGTTGGCGAGGGATGGTACGGGTGGAGTTACCGATGCGCCCAGCGGAGGAGAAACACCCATTCCTGGCACTCCTGGAGGCAGAGGGGGGAGAGGCATGGGCGGCACTGCTGGCAGGCCTGGCATTGCACCCATAGAGGGCATCCCTACAGAGGGCAACCAAACAAATAATTAATTACAGCTATAATTAATTACTTTATAATATAATATTAGATTTTTTAGTAATCATACTAATTATAAGTAATAACAGTAATAGGTAATAATATTGCTAATAATACTGATGTACAGCTCATTTATTTTGATTTACCTTTTAAAGGTCCCATGAAATGAAAAAAATTTTTTTTATGTTATTATCAGTATTGTTAGTTTTAAGGGTATCTATAAGCTAGTGCGGACCAAAACAGTGTCAAAATTCACGTTTAGAAGATATAAAACATGTAAACATGTTAAGCTTGTAATTTGTCTCTTCCACATAAATGGATTTTATTCACGTCACCTCATACTTCAGTTTCACATCAAATCTTGACCAATCAAATGCTCTCTAGTATCTGACATGCCCCTCCCCCTTCAAGACGTTTCACATTTGACGCGCTTGAGCTCAACCACTCCCACTGGTAGAGGTGTTATAAAACAAAATGCTATTGGCTGTTTTTTAAAGGGGGAGTAGCTACACTATGTTCAACCCTCTTCATGTTTCGGTTGAGATTACATCAAAAATCTATAAAAAATGCACATTTCAGAGCACTTTACAGGACCTTTAACACTCACTGAGAGACTGTAAATCTGTAGTGTGATCCTGAATGAGATGTACATATATATTTACATAATATTTCAGCATCTATTAAAAAAATAAATCAAATAGGACCAAAATGTGTCAAAATATATAATTTATTATTTTAATTATTACATTATTTACTTTTACTAGATTTATTTTTACCAGTACCAGCCCTGATGATTAAAAAAAACTCTTCAAAAACTCATTTTAACATTATTCATTTTGGTGACATCATTGATGTTTTAAAACAATATTAAAAACGAAATCTATTATTTCCCATAATCCAAAGGCCAAGCAATCAAATTATTACACACAAGTCAATGATCAGAAACAACATTAATTTTACCCACTCCTTTCAGAAATCTACTTTTCGCAAGGTACCCAAAATTGTTCCTCTCAGGACATTCAGAACAAAAATATTCCTACTGAAATTAAAACCCATAAAAATGTAAAACAAAATACATAAAATTTGTCATATGTTGGCGCTTTAGCTTAAATGACACTGGGATCAAATATTGGCATATTAATGAATTTCAACATGGACATTTTTGTCCTGATGGTCCTGAGAGGAACTATTTTTTTGCTCCTAGTGTAAAATATATATAAAAAATATATATATTAAAAATCTTTCAATAAAACTTCAATAAAAACCTTTTAGTCTAAATTTATGTTGCATGCATTTACACAAAGCAAATACTAAAAGGAAAAATATAAAAGTGTCCACAATGCACTATGGTTAAGATTTTATTTTTTATATGGGGCAGTGTTGCCAGATATAGCTGACTTTTCCAGCCCAAAAGCTGTCCAAAACCCGCCCAGACGCCCAAAATATTAGATTAATATTTGATTTAATTATAATTTATTTAAATTGAAATTAACCTAGTTACATTAACTGTCATAATTTTTTTAACCATACAGCAACCAACACAGCAGTCACAGAACCACAACATAACCAGGTCGAAACACTGGCCCCCTCTCACCCACACACTGCACTTAATGTTGTGTAGAGTATGTTTTACTTTCGAAATGGGGTATAAATTAGTCCTATTTGGCGTTTTAAATTCTTTTGAACATAATTATTGAATTAATGACTGCCTGTCATTCAGACAAGCTTCTATGTTTGTTCTTGCTGTTAATTGTGGAAAAATATTATCAATAAAAGTGTTATGATAAACCGCTGTGAGTTTAACTGCAGCGCGAAGGGGAGTCAGATTTGTCCGGAGAGTCAGAACTTTCCTTCACCCCTTCTTGCGGGTGGGCCCACGCGGTTTGCGCTATGCACTGTCACTACTAACTGAATGGAGTAGGAGCACACAGTTATGTTTTGTTAAATAACTTGCATATAAAATTTACGTTTCAAAACCGCCCAAATTTTGTCAACCCGCCTATGCCATTTTTTACCCGCACAATCAAATTCAAAACTGCCCAATTGAGCGGGAAACTCGCCAATCTGGCAACACTATATGGGGGGTAATTTTACCTCTTCCCAACAGGGAAAACCATTAACAATCAAGAATGCATGCTTATATGGTGTCATGGCTTTGCGTTTAAAAAATGTGGTTATAAGGGAAGTCAATGGGGCAAAAACAGCCACCAACATAACGAAAGGTTAATAAATTTGGCCAGAGTGTATTGTTGTGAAAAATTTTCAAACCATTTTCCCAAAATAAGTGTCCAAATAAGGTTTGTCACCAAAAATCATTCCATTCGCTGAAACACAGAGAAAGTTGTGGCCAAATGAAGTCTCAAAATCCCCTCAGAGTAGATGAAAACATCTCCAACAGCACACAAGGGTTAAGTCATCTGAAGGACTGGTGTTCTTACCAAAAGGGGTCTGCGGGGGTATGGAGATGGGCTGCTGCTTCATGGAGGGGGGCAGTGATGGAGGGAGAGGATGACCCTGCAGCTTTAATTTAATCAGCTTCATTGCGATGGAAAACTCATGCATGTCCATCTTCCCATCATTGTTCATGTCGGCCAGAGCCCTGCAAACAAAAAAAACATCCACAAACTTTAATGATGCTACTCCCACACTGACTAACTTTCACAGCAGACTCTATTAATTGGAAATTATGCCTGTATCTTCCTGGATTTGCAACCTGCTACACAAGATTTACACAGAGACAGTACACACACACACACACACACACACACACACACACACACACACAC
>CAIGQV010019186.1:8647539-8660418 GCA_903798115.1 Danio jaintianensis | reverse complement strand
ATATATATATATATATATATATATATATACACATATATACATATATACATATATATATATATACACATATATATATATACATACATACATATATACATACATACATACATACATATATACATACATACATATATATATATATACATTATATATATATATATACATACATATATATATACATACATATATATATACATACATATATATATATATATATATATATATATATATATATATACATACATACATATATATACATACATATATATATATATATATATATACACAAATTAAAATGCATTTATGTAAATGTTAGCACCAATAGCCTTGTGGGCAGTGCACCAATATATATAGTCATTGCAGTTCAGGCATCTTGAGTTTGAGTCCTGGCTAGCGAACCTTTCACAACCCCATGACCTCTTTCTTCAACTACACTTCCTGACCACATACTGTCCTATCATAATAATCAAATAATAATATAATAATGTCCATAATAAAAGGCAAAACCGGCAAAAAAGATATAAAAAAAGAAGTAACAATATATATGTAATAATTAAAATGTATATGCATGTATAAGTTCACCCCTCACTCTTTTAAATTCATATTTTTAATAGGAAGCTATACAATATTATATTTGTGCATATACATTAGATTAATCAGTACTGAAGCCAAATCTGGAGCTTATCTAACAAAATAACTTGTGTAATTTATATGTTATTGAAAAATATTAAATACAAATTTAAAAAAGAGGAAAAATCAAGAGAAGCAAAACATTTGAAAAATTTAGTTGAAATTTTGTAGGTTGTAATTTTTATTATTTTTTGCAATATTTTGCTTGAATTTAATTGTAATCTTTCAATTTCTAAATATATTTGGTGACTAAAATACTATTTTAATAAATATATCTGTTTAATAAATCTGTTTTGTTTAAATGCACCAAAATACATTGCCTATATTCACTGAGAAATGGATAAAAATATTCCTTTTCAAAATGGGGTGTACGCAATTATACTGAGCACTGTATATACATACTTAATAAATATACACAGTACACACACACACACACACATTTTTAAAAGGAGGCGTGGCACCAAACCCCACCCCTAAACCCAACCATCATTTGGGAATGAACAAATCGTACTAAACTGTACAAATGAGATCGTACGAATTAGCCACTTAAACAAAAAGTTACGAACGGCCGTGAGGTAGCTTCATTTAAGATGACACCTGAATATAGAAACAACACACACACGTAAATAAGTCAACTGTAGTTTTTAGTCTTATTTCACAGAAAAGAATATTATAACACGATCTTAAACCAGTGTCAACTAATGACGCCTCTGCAGGCGTCTCTCATATCTTCCCTCTCATATCTTCCCTTTTGCAACCAGCAATACAAGATGTGTGTGTTTCTGCAAGTTTGTGCCTTTGCAGACCTGATGACCTTTTCGCCTTCCTTTAAACACTTGATAACAGGTGTCTCCCCGGCGCTCACACACAGACCTCCTTTATGCCCTCAGAGCCCAAAAACACTCACTCTTTCAAGCTGTCCTTCAGTCGACACAAAGAGTCTCTTTCAGATCCGCTGGTCAACAGGAAACCCACAAGTGGCATCTCTTCAGCAGACGTCCAAAGTCCAGCTGGGACAAGCAGTTTTTTTACGGTTTGGGTCTTGTGATTTTGATTGGCCCTTTGGAATTTATTTTGCCTAGTTGTCTGCATTGTACAGTGAGATCACAAGGGTTTTTTTGATTGCTGTGAACAATTCTGTCATTCTGTATTGTTCTTGTCTTCAGACTGGCAAAACGTCTCCAAAGAGACACCAGGAAGAAAGATGTTTTTTTGTTGTTTTTTTTCATAACAGGAACAAACATGTCATTACTTCTTAACATGTCAAAGATTATCAGCACAGGCTGTGAAATGACACACCCTGATCTGATTCCTTCACATTCTTTCTTAGTGATTTTGTTATCATCACACCATCAAAGCTAACTAACCAAGGCCTCATTTACTCCTGATTTTAAGATGTGTTTACCTCAATTCAATGTTAATTGAGGGGTGGCAAAAAATACAAATGTATTTCATTAGGATTTGGTATGGTATGGTTGTTTTTTTTTACAATGGTTTTAAATTTACTTTAAATTAAAAGACTGACCAAAGTGCTTTACAATAGCGGTGCCAAATCAGTATTTTTAAAACAGTACCAATGCCTGACCCGATACTTTACTTCTTTGGTGTGCCTTCTTATTGAAATTATTTGAATTAAACATTATTGACATTTTAATAAACGTTTTAATAAATTGTACAAAACCACAAATTTACATTTATGTATGGTAAAATACAACAATACCAAAGACTATAGAATACACAAGACATGTCACTTGTATAGTTTTGAATGGGGAAAAGTGTAACAGTCAATATGGCGAATGAAGCCCCGCCTTCTAGTACAGGAGCCAATAATCGATCAATATAGACTGACAAATCTCCGGGGGAGGGGCTGGGCCAGACTTGAGTTTCTGCAGATCTTGTGTGATTCGAACGTTTAGAAATGAAACTAAAGAGATAGTTGTTGTTTAATTTTATTGCGATTCCTAATGTGAAATTTAACCGTGAGCTTGGCAACTATTTTGGAGAATTTAATGTTTTCCCTGAATGCCCGAGCATACTACACGAGAGGGGTTTCAAAGATGGCCGCCAAGTGAAATGACTATGGTTTTTGTAGTAAACCATAATAAGCAAAAAACGAACTACAGTTAAACTATGGTTTAACTACAGTTTTTGTAGTAAACCATAGTAACCACAAAATTAACTACAGTTAAACTATGGTTTTTATAGTGAAACCATAGTAACCACAAAATGAACTAAATTAACATTTCATTTAATTTTTTTACTTTAATATTAATTTATGCAATTGCAATGCCTTGATTATAGTAAGGTTAGTACACGCTCATAGCCATGAATGGAATGGTGCTAATAATTGGCATAATTTATTTAGGTGTTTCTGCTTCGCTTTCCTTTTTTTCAGTTTCAGCCAAGAACTTATTTCGGTGCATCCCTAAAAATAACATTTTGCTAATTAAAATGCAAAGACAGGACTTTGAGGTTTGCAACTTTTATTCACTGTTTCTGCCTGCATGTCCACGGTGATGTGTAAGTGTGCGGTCATCCAAACGACAACAAAAGTACTACCGCAAACCATGACGTAAACTAATGTAATACATGTAATATGAAAAGATAAAACATAATATGAAACAATAGACATTTTATGCCATATTGGCATCAAGAGCTTTAGTACCCAAAGCAACATTTAATCATATTTCTTTTGTAAACTACAAAAGTGTAAAAGACCCCAAAAATTGGCTTTCTGACATGTTGGGAGAAAGTCCACTTATTTTCCTGCTTACTATCAAGTCTCATAGTATGGCTTTGTTCATTCAATAGTGCTTGTGTTTCGCATTGAGCACTCTTGTAAAAGTAAAATAGAAGTGGTTACTATAGAATCAAGTAAATGCATTTATTACTAGATGGAAGCAGTTCCTAAAACTTTCATTACATGTTTACTCCCTGGGGATCTGAATTTGAACTCTAACACAGTTGCATTGCACAAATGTTTACACAAGCGTTAGATGTTTGCTTTTCTGACTAATGTAAACGAGCAAAGGTTTTACTGTAGGCCAACAGTGAAGCCCGTTTCTTCTGAACATTACTCAGACTGCATTTCATTAAGATTGATGCAAGTCTGCATATTTACTAGGGATGCCACCATATTCAAAATAATATTAAACCATTCGGTACAACCTCAATGATTCAATTGACAGTTTTCTGTCACGTGACCTGTGTGGAGACCTGGTAGGCAAAAAAACAATGGCAGCTACACTGGGATCTCTATAAAAAATGCAGCACAAACCGTTCATATTTCCATCCATTTCAAGCTACGAATATTTGGATCACATATCAACAGAACAGAACTGAGATATGATCACAAACTGTAAATTGTGGGCACTTGCATGTTGATGTCAGAGCTCCAATTGTTACAATTTACATTATCTTTTGGATATTTCCCAGCAATTTAATCATTAGTGACGGCGTTATAGCACGTAAGTATCTGCTTTTATATTTGGTATCAGTTTTTTTTACTTAGATTAATATTTGCTGGTAGAAACTGTGACCTAAAACCAAACCAAACCAAGAGATGTCTGTATTATTGCACCCCTAATATAAACCATGCAAGCAGAAATCCACACATTTGCAGGCAGAAAACAGGAAGTGGTATAGTTTCAGTAAACAGTCATGAAGAATCTCTATGGAATTTTTATTAGCATGGGGTATGCGTTTAAAAAATAAAGTATGATGGGAAAAAGACGGTTGTTTAGTTTTTGCTTCATTTGCTCCACGTCTCTGTGTTTGTGTATCCAACAGAGAAATGACATCCAAAAAAACAACAACATATGACTGTCTGCACTGCTGGTGGTCATTTGCGATTGCACAGAACTCAAAATAATTTGTTCTCACATTTCTGAGAGCTTCAAACTCCAAAGGGTTTCAGCAAACATCAGCTCTAACGAAGGCTCATTTAGTCTCACAGCAAGAAAAGCAGCGGTGATTACCTGTGATGAAGCCAGCAGGTGTCGGGGTGAGACTGTGAAACTGCTGGTCATGTTTGGCTCTCTCGTCCACAGATATTAACCATGTATCAGACCCTCCTGCGTAGACAGACAAACATCAGCATGAAGCTTTAATGGACTTAATCAGCCATTATTTTCATTAAATAGACAGAGCACAGCTAAAAACAACCAAACTCTTATGCTTTGTTGTGTCTGATTGGCGAAAGACAAAGTAAAAGTGGTGTAAGTATAAAAATCTACACTACCTGACAAGTCTTGCCATCTATCCAAGTTTTAGGAGCAACAAATAATAACTTGACTTCTAGTTGATCATTTGTTATCAGAAGCAATGACTCTGCAATGACTCAAATAACTCAAATGACTCAAATAACTTAATGAAGTCATCTGGAATGGCAAAAAAGCATCCTTGCAGGACTCCCAGAGTTCATCAAGATTCTTTGGATTTATCTCCAATGCCTCCTCCATCTTACCCCAGACATGCTCAATAATGTTCATGTCTGGTCACTGGGCTGGCCAATCCTGGAGCACCTTGACCTTATTTGCTTTCAGGAACTTTGACGTGGAGGCTGAAGTATGAGAAGGAGTGCTATCCTGCTGAAGAATTTGCCCTCTCCTATGGTTTGTAACGTAATGGGCAGCACAAATGTCTTTATACCTCAAGCTGTTGATGTTGCCATCCACTCTGCAGATCTCTCCCACGCCCCATACTGAATGTAACCCCAAACCATGATTTTTTTCTTCACCAAACTTGACTGATTTCTGTGAGAATCTTGGGTCCATGCGGGTTCCAACAGGTCTTCTGCAGTATCTGTGATGATTGGGATGCAGTTCAACATTGGAAATATCTACCTTCTTCCACTTTTCCAAATGATCAACTAGAAGTCAAGTTATTATTTGTTGCTCTTACAACTGGGATCGACGACAAGACTTTTGTCAGGTAGCGTAGTATTAAAAACCATAAAGCTAAAGTTTTATGCCGGGTTCACAGCACACCAAACGCAATTAGAACATTCACATTGGCTCATTTGCACTAAATAACTCACGTGAGGTTTTTCATTAATTCGAACAATTTTTTTATCTGTGCGAGTGATGTGACTGCGCCTAGACTGCAGCTCTGCACAAGAAGTTTGGCCAGAGGAGAAATGGTCGTGCCCAACTGAGCCTGGTTTCTCTCAAGGTTTTTTTCCCTTCACTTTCGTCGATTGGTGAAGTTTGTTCCTCGCTGCTGTCGCCACTGGCTTGCATGGTTCGGGACTTGTGGAGCTGCGCATCGATGGATTTGCTCTTCAGTGTTTGGACTTTCAGCAGTAAAAATTAAACCACACTGAACTAAACTAAACTGAACTTCAACTCTGAAAACTGGACTGACAAAGTTTCAATTTACTATAATCTTCTATGTTAAGCTGATTTGACACAATCTACATTGTAAAAGTGCTATAGAAATAAAGATGAATTGAACTGAATGTGAAGAACATCCTGAAAGTCTAGACATGGATATAACTACACTATGCAAAATTGAGGGTTCCACACAATTCCTTCATGTTGTCCCAAAACAAATAGATTAAGTTAACTTAATCGTTTTTACAAATTTAAGTGGACTGAACAAAACAATTAAGTTGTCCTAGAAAAAAACCTTAAGAATTGTGTCGTTTCAACTAATTTTAAATAAGTACTTTGAGAAAGCAGCAAAATTTATTTTTTGAGTCTACGTCTGCTGCTTTGTACCGGTTGTTAAAGTCCCAATAACACCAGAAAGACAAACACTGATGTTTTTGGGTTCACAGCACCATCCAGAGGGGCAAAAATACTCAGTGAATGCGATTGAGGTAAATTCCACGTGAACACAGCAAAAACGCATCGCACATTCCCGTATCATTCGCATCATCCAGCGGAAATTTGCCTCTACTTTCACTGACTTTGTGAGCAACTTATTTGCACGAAAACTTAATTCTGCATTTGGTCTGAACCCGTGCATTAGAATTTTGAAAAACAAAATACAAACATTTTGTGATGTAAAATGTAGGCTTGCCACAAATATTGATTCTCCATCAGATAGCAGTTATTTAAGTGCAATTAACTGCAAATGAAGTACATTTTAATAAAAGGACATTTTTATGCATTTTAATCCATTTATGCATTTAATTTCAGTTAATTTACTGAAAATTTATTTTTTATCAAGAGAGAAGAAAATAAAAGCACTGCTGTTAAGCATACAAGACAGTCAAAAGGTATCCTTCATATAAAAAAAGATACATGTTTTACATTTTAAAATATCATTATTACAGCCTATGGTATAAAAAAGTCATATGAGTCTATTTAATAATGTTTCAAAGTGCAATAGAACTCTAAAAAAGGAAAAAGAGTTGCTTCACATTTTAAAGGTAAATGCTAAAATCCGTCAATTTAAAATCCCTTTATTACAATAATAAAATATAATTATTGTATATTTATTACTCTCCTACAATTAATTATTGATTATTATAAATTGTATCGACTGGTTGCTGCAGCTCTAGATAATCTAGATAATACAAAGAATGTTTGAATTGAATGTTTGTCTTTTGTAATCCCACTGTATGCTACTCTAAAATCAAAGAGAAACTGAAAGTAAAAGCACACATGAAAGCCTCTAAATGACTGACAGCCAAGGAGACAGCAGTTCTGTGAGGGTGTTTCTCGTCCATTCATTGATTCTTTCAGACATTCACTGACTCACTTCAACTCATTCTCTCTCAAACGCACACAGCACTCCATGCACATCCACCCACCCGATATCACACAAACAGTCCCGCACATCAGTCCGTCTGTCAAAGCATCAACTCACCTCCGAAGGGTGTGGGAAACTGAGCCATGGTTCAGTCCGTCAGCTGCCGTCCAGCCGCAAACTCCTGCAGAACACAACACATACATCCTCTGAGAAACAACATAAAGAAACACGACTTGTTCATCTTCCTGAAACAAAATCACTCATTTGCGGACAAAGAGAAGAGATGATTTGAGTGAAGCTCTTTTGACCTGGAGAAAACTTCCTGCACCCATCAAGTAAACTTCCACTTGAGTATAGGTCAGCTACTTTGTCTTTTTTGTTTTAGTTTAATTGTTTTAAAATGTTGACACATTGGCACAGAATAGAAGCTGCTTTTCCTTTCATTTTTTTTTTCTTTATTGTAACATAACATCTTCTTGAATAAGAAAAAAAATGTATGTCAAAATTTGATTGTGCAAATTAAGAATTGATTTGATGGATGGATCATTGATATTTGCTAATGAGAGTAAGAACTTGCCCTTTTTCCCGTGACAATACGAGAGTAACACAGTGTCCTAACAACACGATGCAATGCTGCGACACACGATAAAAGGTATCTATCTATTCCATGTTAAAAGAAGTTTTTGTCCTCTGTCACAGCGATGCATGAAGCATGAAAATTCTATTTTAGAAATGCTTTCGATTTCCACGACGTCACAGCAGAGCAACAGCATAAACTACTATGACAAAAATCCCCTCAGGTACTGATTATGGGCTTTATTCAGTGTTAAATGCTAATAATGTGAGTTTGAACACCAATTTACGTGACATTTATTGCCATACTGAAAACAGCAGCAGATAGTTCACCTCAGATCTTGAAAATAAAAAAACTAGCAGACGGTGACTCTGTGCAAACCAACAACATCAGTCACTGAGTAGTAATGTTAAAGAAAAATAATATGTATTAATTAGATTAAAAGCCTTTACCATTACATTGGGAGTGCAGTGTCTGGTATTTAAATGTTTCTGTCATGTCACGTCGAGTTTGGTGCAGACAGCCAAATTGCTTGTCGCTGGAATCTTATCACGTCATGTTGTTAGGACACAGTGTTAGGGGACGTTTATTAGTATACAAGTTTATAAAAGAGCAAAATAAAATTTTCATTCAAAAAAAGAGAAGCCTTCAAATTTTCATGGTAACTTTCAAGTCAACATAAAACAAAAAAATTAATAAAAAAATAAATCAACCCACACTTTTTTCTAATTTAAGATGTAGATAATATTGGAGCAACTGATCCAAGTTTCAACTCAATTTTCTATTGGAAAAGTCTGGCAAGACGTATGTTGTTTAAAATCTTTTAGTCCAGTAAATTTTGAGAATTTTTTTAACCAAGTCCCTATCAAACATTTTCATTCTTCTTCCGACAGTACAAAACACTGTATTTAAATCACAATATGGAAAATAGACAGTCACTACAATCATTTCAGTGCAGCTTCAAGGGGAAGTAAGCATGACTTACTTCTTAGAGAAAATTCTAGTGTTGCAGTTGTTCTGTAAACTATGCATAAGCACATACCTATGCTGAGTTGTTGCAGTTCTCATTTTCAGTCAAAACGAAAATAACCCAAAGGCCTCAGGCCCTGTCCACGTGAACATGAGTTTAGCTGTATATGCAAAAATTTTGTATCATATTGCATTTCCTCCAGATGGATTCAGTGTTTTAGTTGCGTGAATCTGCTATTTTTTTTAATCTGGGTCCTAGAGTGGATAATCGACACACTTGCATTTTCATTTGAACAGCCATCCGAATGTTTTGTGAAATTATAGTGTCATCAACCCATGCCTCGACCATAGTCAGACACCGCTATGCAAAAGCAACAATAACGACAGACTACATGCTTGTGTTCATGTTGTAGAAGTTACTGAGCTTTATAGCTTTACTAAAATGCATTCACTAAGTTTGTCTCGTGTTATCTTGTGTGCAGACCGCAAGATTCATTTAAGTCTTCTTCTCTGTTTTTTGTGCATCTCTGTGAGAGAATTACAACCCCACATACTGGTTTGAAACATAAACAACATTGTTTTAGCCAGTTTTAGTATGTAATGTAGTATATAATGTAGTATGCAGATATTTTTTTGCCATGAGGTGAAAAAGAAATTGGAGCTCTGGCTTTGTGTGGATGTAGGTTCAGTCTGGGACTAGTTATCTCCCAGCTGTGTAAACGCACTGTGAGAATTCTCTCTCTATCTCACACACACACGCACGCACGCACGCGCGCACCCGCACACACAAACATAAACGTCTACAGCAGAGACACTCAGGGGCACCTTGGCCAAAGTATTTTAATCAGTGCCAGACTCCTCTCTCTCTCTCTCTCTCTCTCTTTCTCTCTCCCTCCACCCTTTTCTTCATTTCTGTTGCTAAATAATGGAATTCATTGCTCTGTGCAAACTGAAAGGGTTTTACAAATAAAACACGAACTCACATGCTAATCCATGCACTGGGAAAACACGTTGTAGTAATTCTAGAAAGGGTACAATTTATTATCAGGGCATTTAAAGTCATAATAAATCAAAACTGACAATTCTTATTTTTTTATGAAATATTAATGCAGTCTTGGCCAAAGGTCCTGCCTTTACACTCAGGAACAGTGGGATCTTGATGCATAAGGACATGCATGTGAGAATGTTAGAAAATAAACTTCCTGATTGAGACTGAACACACAAATGTAATCTTACTGCAACAACACATGCATCTTTCCTCTCTGTTATAAACAAACAACAACAGCACACATTCGTCAACATGCAACAGGAAGCTTTTGCTCCAGATTGTTCTGAACATGCTCAGAACCATTCCCCAACGCTGTACATTAATATTAAACTGATATGCGACAGGATTATTAAAGTGAAGCAATAAATTTGTTTTGCCTTTATATGTTAAAGTCTCTGACATCCCTAGAGTGTGTATGTGAAATTTCAGCTCAAAATACCCCACAAATAATGTTTTATAACTCTTTGAAACGGACCCTTTTAGGCTTTGACCCAAATTGTGTCATTTTTGGTGACTGTCGCTTTAAATTTAAATGAGATTGTGTTCTTTTTAAAATTGGGCAGAACTTCAAATGCCTATGCATCAGCATAGTGGCAGAATCAAAAACAAGACTAACATCGTATGCTAATGAGGGAGAGATGGTCACTAATGAGCGGGGCTTTCCACCTCTGATGACATGTACAAAGGGAGTCATTCAAAGTGTTTAAAAAAAATACAACGCAGTGCTTCCCACACATAGACTTTACTTGGGCGGGCCGCCCAGGTATATTAACGGCCGCCCAAGTATATTTAGTGACTTTTTTTTTTTTTTTTACTATTATTATCATCATCATACACTTTTTTTGTATCTGCCCAGTATAACCAAACAAACGCGATTAAGTAGTGGAAAATCTTCTCTTGTTTACCCATTTCGTAGCTACTGTGTGCGTGAGACCTGTCAACACTCCCACAGACAGTTTCACATGCTCTCCAGAGACCCAAAGAGAGGCGCCTTTTTGGGAGTCAACAATGCGTCCGGCCGGGGTTTTTAAATCTCCTAAAATGTCTGGGATTTGTTTTTGCTTTCGCTTTCTAAAGCTGTTGTCAAATGTACGCACACAGCCGCAAGAGCGAGAGAAACATTAAATAATTCATTCTTTACGACTCTAAACAACTCAGAACAACTTTACTACACTGTCAGAGAGGACAAAATTTGATCTAAATTGGCTGCAAAATATTTGTACACCATTAGAAATGGCTAATCAACTCATTTGCCTTATTGAAATAATCTACACGTTTTATTCTTGTAAGTATTATCATTTTTAGAGATATTGTCTGTTTTTATTCCTTTTTTATTTTATTTATTTCCCATTTGCTGTATATTTTATAAATTTGATGATGTTAATATATTGCATATTTTATACATCTAAAATGCTTTGGCAATACTGTACAAAATGTCATGCCAATAAAGCAACCTGAATTTGAATGAGAGATAATGTTAGAGAGAAGCAGATTTGACCTGTCAGTGGCTGCACATGGCTTCTGAATAGCATAAAAGTAAGAGAAATAGTAGATTTCTTTCTTTTTTTTTTTACTTTAACCCATTGAAAAGAAAGAACGTATAACAGTTTCTTAATAAATTTAAATCTTGTTAAAAAATCTAATCATGTTTTGTTTGTCGCATATAGTTAACTATTTATGTGATGTGGGTAAAAAGTGTATTTCAATCCGGCTACCACCACAAGTATATTTCAAACCTGTGAGAAGCACTAAAATAAATACATTTTGACCATTAGAAGCTGGTTATATTCACAGACTGTTGTAACACAACTGTGTTTAAACTCCTTCTAAAACTGACTTTTGCATAATAGGTCCCCTTTAAGTAAGTCATTTCAGAAAAGAAACGAAAAGGAGTGAGAAGATGATACTGAAAGTAATTATCTTAATTATTTAAAAATATATAGCTTTTCACAACACACAGAAAATGAAATGTGATGAAAAACAGATGTGCACTGACATGGTAACTTGCTGACAGCTTTGAAAGGGCTGGCAGAGAGCAGTGCAGAACCCGAAGCAGTGTGGAAATCATGATGTTTCGCACTCACGTTGCATCACATCGCCCCCCCTACAGACTCTGCAAAAAACGCTGATCCGGATGCTTTATTTTCCCCTTCATGCTATTGACATTTAAATGTAAAGTTGTTTCATGCTGAACAACACTAGACATTGGTAATTAAATTGTACGCGCTTTAAGCTGGGTTGTGTTTTAAGCAGTGTACAATTCTTATTTTACAGCGAACGCACCATTTCCAGAAATTCATTATGTCTGAATACCACAGGCTCCAGGGTGTGTTTGTACTGTCTGAGGTTTAATCTGAAGCAATGGGGTATTTCTCAAGATGGAGGACTAAGCCCTCCACAGAGAGCTTGACTCAATACTGAAAACACCCAGTTCCCCTGATTAAACAGGACACTGGTGAGTCAAACCTCAATCTCTCTCCCTGGCAGAGCGCGCTGTAAAACACTGCAGTGCTAGTGACACTGTCACACAGAACTGGCCCTTGTCACAGCCCTGCTAATGACCGTATGTATGTGTGTGTGTGTGTGTGTGTGTGTGTGTGTGTGTGTGTGTGTGTGTTGTCTTTGAGCATCTGACCTACTTTTTCCTGTCACCCTTTTTCGGATTCTAATGAAGCTTTAGCTCAGGACAATGCTCTAAAACACAGGCGTTTCTGAATGAAAGCCCAGGAAAAGGAAACACACTGGAAACACAAGCAAACCAGTGTTTTAGAAGACCTGCACGTCTCAGACGAATTTAGATTTCATGATTTCTCTTATTCATGAGCAGTCTCTCCCCCCTGCCGCTGATCCAGAACCGAGAGAGGGAGGGGCAAAGGGAGGTGATGTCATGTGGTACAATTGTGTCACTGGGTAAAGCAAATATGGAAAATATAGGATTTACAGCAAGGGTCTCAAACTC
>CAIGQV010019186.1:8579173-8647139 GCA_903798115.1 Danio jaintianensis | reverse complement strand
ATTTTTTTTTGGTCATGGATAAGCATGGACATACTCATGTTTCCTGCCTCACTTCTGTAAGAAGAACAATAAAAATTTTTGGTGAAATAAATACAATGAAAAGGGTCAACATAAATGTTTCACTTATATAACACATTAACAAAATTAAAGGAATAGCAAATACTAGGGCTGTGCGATTAATTGAAATCGTATCAAAATCGCAATTTGAACATGCACGATTTTTCTAAATCTAATCTTAAATCTAATTTGCAAAACCAGTCACACATATCACATCTAAAAGCGTGTGGAAAGCACGAGCGTGTCGCTTCCTTCAGCATTTTCAACTCACTTTTTGCTCGCGCTCCTTTGTCATTTGTCATTGCATCAACCGTTTTCTCAGAGGATGACAAACTAACAAACCATTGCTGCAGCTCTGATACAAGTTTTATTTATAGAGAAAGTTAAAACGCACTGGTTAAAGTTTTTATTTTAGTTTATATTTAAATACTAATTATTTTCCTTTGTAAATATGTTTCAGATTCACACCGTAAAACGTATGTGTGTCGAGATTAAAATCAAAATTTTTATATTTTTCAAGAAAATCATGATAGGTTTCTTTAGCCCATATCGCACAGCCCTAACAAATACTGTAGGCTATTCAATGAAACAAGGAGAGAAGCTCTATTTTCATTATTTTAAAGGTTTTGTTATTTTGATTAAACACAAATATTAAAGAAAAACTTTACAATATTGAATGCTCTCTAACTCTTTACTTTCAACACATCAGTTTGCACCTGCATGTCTCCAGAGCTGGCCTCAAAACCCGGTTAGAATAAAAGCATATCATTTATTGATTTTGAAGTTTTAGTAAGTAAAAACCACTCAAACTTCATAATATGGATCTCAGACAACAGAATAAAATATTTTTTTAAAAGCCAGTTCATGACCCCTTTAATGCAGTCCAGACTCGTGCAGGAATCCAGCTTTTACCATCACTGACAGCAAATCACCCTAACCAATATTTCATAACATCCTTAAGCACTTTCGCATTGCTAGGCTAGCTCATGATTCAGGGTTTGAACCAAAAATCTGACCTCGGATCATTTCTTCAGTTCCATCTTGAAGCATTTAGAGAAGGCCATAAACACAGAAGCAGAAGTGCCTTCTCTGCTGCTGATGTAGGCAGAACAGCTCAGCCGTAACTCTGAGAACAGAGAGCACATCTTTAATGGATATTACCGCTTCTGTCTGAGCAGAATCCGAGCCTGGCTCAGACGATACTGTGAAATTCACCCAAGAGACTAAAACAGCTTCCGGAAGAGGACCTGTACTGTTGTGCTGCTTTCCAATGATAAGACAAGGTTACAGTGCTCTGTGCAAGACACCACACACACAAACACACGATTCATGGCTAATAACATGCTAAATAATACTGTTAACAACCGATGCAGCATTAAGGTTAATAATAGGTGGTATTCAGTGCAAAATATGCATTATGACAACAAAAATATGAGAATTGTCAACAACTTTTTAAAGGAAATAACAAGTGATTTTACATGCAACTCTGACTAACAGAACACAAAATAGTTCCTGCTATATCTTCAAGCAAAATACAAGTATTAGAAATAACATATATTCGAGGGAAGACTATCATGTGACGGTAGTCAGGCTTCTCTAAGGATGTGTACACATTAATCAGACAGTAATCACTTAGTTGAGTTGATCCCAAGTTACTGAGATATACATGCTCTTTCTTAATGAATTATGCATTTAAAAAAAATCATAAGCCCTTCTCTGCACATCCAAAAGCTATAAGCACAAGGGTACAATCACTTGCAGCAGATCTTCCTTTGTGTGTGTGACAAGATGAATTCCTGGCACTGTTTTGACTTCTTTTAGAGTTCTCAACTCATAAAAATGATAATACTCAACTGATAAAAATACAAGCATGTTCAGCCACCATGCAACATTATTTTGGATGTTTGGTAAGTTTGGTCACAGAATATAAAGTTTTAAAGTTTTTTTTTAGTTCTGAATCTTCAGATTCAATGTTAAAAAATGATCAAATAAAGACAAAGTTAATAAAATACATAAAATAAAATACAGTAAAACTGTTCATATCAGTCAATACTGATAATTATCATGATAAATGTCTAATTTTTATTTCTCTTAAGTTTAAAGGCAGCTTTTTGCTTTTGAGTAAAGTTGTAAAAATCAGACAGGTAATTGTTAAATTCCTGAGTAGCAGTAAAATATTTTTGTATGTCCTGCAAGTTCTAATGGGTGAGATCACATCATGAAACAGATTTTTAAAGACACAATGCAGATGTACATTTAAGTTCAGTAAAACAGAAAACAGAAAAACACTGGCCTCAATACATTAAGTATAAATACATATTGACAACTGTTATAGCAGTGTGGTTTAATTATGTTTAATTATCATTTTTGTTTTATCATCCATCCCTAGTGGGAACTCTAACTGAACCCTGACTAAATGTATCATTTTTCAAAGTACAAGTGTGAACATTCTTAGGGGTTTCAGCCAAAAATGTAAAAC
Source organism: Danio jaintianensis (assembly GCA_903798115.1). Classification (NCBI taxonomy): domain Eukaryota; kingdom Metazoa; phylum Chordata; class Actinopteri; order Cypriniformes; family Danionidae; genus Danio; species Danio jaintianensis. The sequence goes on along the minus strand of CAIGQV010019186.1, from coordinate 8,644,603 downwards.
TTTTTATGAGATTTGCCTGTTCGTTTTAATGACCACATTGTTTTTGGGACTGAAAACAAATTTCAAATTAGATGCTTATAAAAATTTTTTTACAATTGTCATGTCTGTATAAAAACATGTGAAACAAAAGTCTTTGAAAATGATGACATCATGTGTGCACTAGTACATGATTAAGGGAGCCTAGATTAAAGGCAAAGGCAAACAAACCTGCAAAACAATGGCGGAATATGGTAGTAATGTTGTTGTTGCTCAAGTGTTTCCTTACCGTTCATCAGCAAAGTGTTGATTCACTTCACATTAGGGTTGTAACAATACTGGATTTCGGTACCAATCGATACTGACATTTAAAAACGTCCATTTTCTGCAGCGTTTTAAAGCCGTGATTCATCAGCGGATCGCTCGTATGTCAGCTTATAGACAAACCAGCTGATCAACGTGACTTTGAAACGCTCCAGTGTCCCTGTATCTGTGTTTACACTCAGTAAACAGCGGTGAGTTCGGTGAACTGATGACCTTCACAGTCAATCACAGTCATTTCTGTTGAGCACATGAACACAATGGCAAATCAGCGCTGTTTAAGAACATGCTCAACAGCGCTCAAATGTTAGCGGGAAATGGACGTTTTTAAAATGACAGTGCTATTGGTACTATTGGTACCGAATTCCAGTATCAAGACAACTCTACTTCACATTACAACCAAAATCGGCGACACTTCTTATACACAACAAATTAAACACGCACAGCACATTGTCACTTCCCTACAGGTATTGTTTACTAACAAAGTGATCAGGCCAAATACTGGCCTAACATACACGTTTTTACATATCTGAGACCATTTTGGAAACATTGTTGAGTAGATATAGTAACTATAAATTCAAAATTCAAAATGCAAAAGAAAAGATTTTCCAGTTTATGCTACATCATTGTCGCGTAAACGTAGCCTAAAAGATAAACATGTTCAGCAAAAAGCAGATGAGAATAAGTGAAATGATTCAGGTCTACTGGGGCAGACCACTGGGGTGAGAGACTGAGGGTCCCTCTCTCTTCCTGTTAACCTAATTATCTAGACAAAAAAGCTGCTTCTGAGCCAACGATTGTACAAAGAGAAACAGATTTCAAAGAGAGCAGCAAAAGGGCAGAGTGAATATCAGCAGTGAACAAAAAAAAAAGAGAGACCAGCCACGCACACACATAGTTGGCCTATCATTCATCCTGCTGAGACCGAGCAGAGCACAGTGGATTGCGGATCTCTTTTATCTTGCACCCCAGACTAAATCTCTGCCGTACACCTGTGGGGGATGGGGAATAGAGAACAGAGAATCTATGGATGGAGGAGAGGCAAGTGGCCAGATAAACTTGAGGTTGCAAAAAAGCCAAAACACACACACACACAGCCACTAATGACTCATGAACTGCACAGCCTAACAATAAGCTCCTCTTGAGCTTGCACTTAAAACAGAGGCTTTCAAATGCTGCGTTATCCTCATCTAAACGTCGCTCAGAGCACCATAGACACTGGCTACGTTTACATGAAGATTACTTCCAGATTAAAGGCCATTTTTTTGATTAAATTTTTTTTATGCTATTAAAAACGTTTACATGCTCCACCGCTATTGCAATATTCCCTGTGTAAATGTAATAAGAGCAAACAAACACTGCATTTTTTTGGTTCCCCTGACTAAATGCATATTCACAAATGTGAAGGAAGTGCTGTTCAGTTTCGCTTTGAAGCATATGTATTATGTTAAACATTTATTGAAAGTAAGGCTGCACTTCTAATCTAACATTATATTTTGTATATTCTGCCATATATATTGCAATATGAATACAATTTCATCAGCTATGGCTTGAATATCTCTATTTGGTAAGAATTTATCATTTTAGACTGGGATGAGATTGGGATGATTCTGCAGTGAGAGTGCATCTGCATAAAATCTAATAAACTATCTATTAATACAATAAAGAAAAAGATAGAATTGAAATAAGCAGTGTTTTATTATTTTCCAAGTCCAACAGTATTCAGTGATTGAAAAATAAAAATAATTCAATAAAATTAATCGCAATTAAAGTTACAAACTGTACAGTATCTTATCAGAACGTTTATAGACCATTTCAATGTGGCGATGTCACTGGCCCATGAAAATTTCCTGCTTGTTGTCAAACCATTTCATAACTGTAACAAGAGGCAATTCAATAATAACTTCACGTTAAAACAGCCGCCATAGGATTATTTATCAACATTTGGACTTTTATGGATTCTCAGAAGCTGTGGAAATTAAAAATGTAAAACAGGAAGTACGTTAGGACCATTGTTTTTGTTTACATCCCTCAAAATGGTCTATAAAGTCATTATACAGTCACAGGCCAGAAAAAGAATAAAAACTCAACGTCGCATACCCTGCCATGTGATCACTGAGAGTGATCAGATTGCGATATTGATACTGAAATGATATATTGTGCAGCCCTAATTGTTGAAAGTGTTATTTTATCGAGGGAAATTTACATTGCAACAAATATCATTTTATCACCCAGGCTTAGTGTGAATGCCGCAGTATTTCACCTAAACATTGCATAGACACATACACATGAAGATTACTTCCAGATTAAAGATCACTTTCTGATTAAAATTGATTTATGAAAGACGTTTGTCATTGTTGCATTTTTCATTCCAGTGGCTTCAAATCATCCGCATGCGAGAGACCTGAAACAAAAGCTCAAATGAAGATGTTTTTGCTACATTGCAAGTGTCAAGTTTGGTGATCTCTGCGTTTTAAATACATTTCACATGAAGATCTGTGGCCTACAGAAGATTATTATGTCATGGTGTGACTTTTATGTGGATTTAAAAAGAACTAAAAGCTACAGTTCTGCTTATGAAGTTACATATCCCATGCAGAATATAATTTAAACAAAATAAGAGGTTTTATAAAAAGTGCATGTAATGTTTTTATTTAGAACCATCCTGAATATGCTGTTTCACCTAAAAGAGTATAAAAGATGTTAACATAGGTTACGTAAAATGGCTTATTCAGCACAGCATCAAATAAAACATGCAATTTTCATAAGGATCCCTCTTGTTTTGTTAATATTACTACGATTTTGGCATTATATTATTATGCCAGTGTGTAAAATATGATCAGAAGTGTATGTAATTTGCACTGATTGCAGGAAAGTGGAGTAGAAGTTGTATGTCTCATATTCAAGGTAGAGCTGGGTACCAATTTAAGTCACGATATGATTCAATTCTGATTCCCAAGCTCTTACTTTGATTTGATTACATTCTTAATCTGATGCTAGATTTGATTCAGGGAAAATAGATTTAATAAAAATGCCATTCATATTTCTAAAATCCTCAAACTGACATTTCCACGTCACTGAGACTGAGTTGCTTTCTGCTTTTGAAACCCCTATTTAAATAACTTCAAAAAGCAATCAACCAAATTTTTGGAGGCATGTCAATTTATAGTTGTAGATATATCTATAAATTGACATGCCTCAATAAAAGCCTGTTAATACGCAGATATGCTTTCTCATTTACTTTAGAGTTATCATGACACTCAGGTTAATGTTCAGACATATTACATTGGAATATTAACAACGTTTGATTAACATTTGAATATTATAATGCTTTTAAACACAATTACAAAACAATTATTAATATTTTGATCAACGTTGGCTGCACTTATACTGCACTTGGGCCTGTCAAATTTGAATACATGAGTCCATCCTAGCAATCACCCTAGTAACCTTAAATCAATTTGTGACAATCTGAGGTCACATTTCTGCCCAAAGCGAGTTTTCCGCTTAAGTCCTGTGATGAAGGAACGCGTGTATAAACCAGGACCTGAACAGGTTTACAACCAGCCTGACCTGAGGGAAAGTCTCCAGCTGCACAGCTCATAAGATCTCGTAAACCACCCTCCAATCTGACAGTGTTTACATACTATACAGGACGGTGGCTTAAAGACAAAGCACCCAAATCCACAGCCAGACTGCACTACAGGATCTGAGCCTTAATCACCAGACATAATCACAGGATAATAACCCATGTTTCTCCTGGCCAGTATGCATACACACAAACACATGTGTACTGAAGAAAAGATGGAGTCATCATCATCATGCATACTTGAGCATCTCCATATGCAAGATGAGACCTGCAGCCATGTGAGAAGATGAGCTGGTGGTCTTCACTGACTAAACTCACTCTTTCTACATCCTACATGTAACACACATGCCCTCAGCACTCCCGAGGTCCAAATAATCCACCATATCCACAAAGTTTTACCACATAAATGCAGTTTTTGTGCTGCTGTCACTCATAAAAACATACGAGCAGCCGTTAGCAAGTGTGCTAACTAAACCAGTAAATCAGAGCAGAGGTTTAACGCTAGCTGCAATCTCGGCGTGGAGAAAGAGAGCTTACATGGGCCTGTTTTTTATGAATAAATGACTATTGTGCTTATTGATACAGTTTCTACATGGAAATGACCGTTGGAGTGACCGTTGCCGAGCATATGCTAGTGAATTGAGACGAAGCGCGCCCTGAAATCCTACAGATTCCTCCTCCTCCTCCTCCTCCTCCCGCAGTCACTGTCATAAAAAGGACAATCGACCCGAGCTCAAAAACAATCTTCTTACCTCATCATTCAGTTTCCATTATGACTCCAGCACTCTGCGAGGGAATCAACTAGAGGAGCATGGGGTGACAGGCGGTGGCTCTTCTGTCCCTTTTTAACGCTCGAGGTAAATTCCAGGCGTATTTGGCTGCTGCTTCTGGCTCCTCGTTTCCTCCGTGCAGCTTCGCTAGTAGTGAAGTAAAAGGGGGAAAATGAAACGTGCGGACGTCATTGAGGCGTCCGAGACTGTCTGTTTACTGCACATAGAGGGCGCAATGCGGCCCAAGTAAACCCTTATCGACAAAACGTATACAGAAACAGGGAGAGGAAACATAGTTATACTTTTATATCTCATTCATTTTCTTTTCGGCTTAGTCCCTTTATTAATCAGGGGTCGCCACAGCGGAATGAACCGCCAACTTATCCAGTATATGTTTTATACAGCGGATGCACTTCCAGCTGCAACCCATCACTGGGAAACATCCATACACACTCTCATTCACTACGAACAATTTAGCTTACCCAATTCACCTATAGCGCATGTCTTTGGACTTGTGGGGGAAACCGGAGCACCCGGAGGAAACCCACACATTACACAGGGAGAACATGCAAACTCCACACAGAAATGCCAACTGACCCAGCCGAGGCTCGAACCAGCGACCTTCTTGTTGTGCCGCGACAGCGCTACCCACTGCGCCACCACCACCACTTTCTTACAAGATAATAATAATTAACAAAAATGTAATAATAATTTTTTTTTAAAATAATACACCGAAAAGTAGACAACAACAACAAAAAATATATATAAAATAAAATGTGGGTTTGTGTGAATCAAGCTATGACATCAGTAATAAACAAAAGGAGAGAAAAAAACAAAAATGTATTCATAGCATATCCTTAAAAGGTTGTCATAATGCATAATAACCCGATATGACTTCTGTTTACTGCATACTGTAGAATCTTAACGGAATAGTTCACCCAAAAATTAACATTTACTCATTATTTTCTTGCTCTCAGTCAGTTCCAAACCTTTTTTTTTTTGTTGCTGAACTTAAAAGAAGCCATTTGAAGAAAGTTGGAATTCAGTAACCATTGAGTTCCATAGAAAACAAAAATACTATGGAAGTCAGTGGTTACTGGTTTCCAGCTTTCTTCAGAATATCTTCTTCTGTGTTCGGGGCCCACTAAAGGCCTCCTCAAATTTTCCGATGATATTCTAAAACAAGAAAACGTGATAAAATGGCTTAAATCAAGATTTAAGATGCCATGTTTTTATTTTAATTTGTCATTTATTTAAAAACGGAAGGTACAAAGGAAAGGGCTTCTAAATTTCTGATCATGTTTGGCTTTCTTTTAATATTAATTTCAACAACCTAATGTGTAATTTGTAAAACTATTTTGAAGGACATTCAGGTCACAAAGTCCTATAATTCATTCATTCATTCATTTTCCTTCGGCTTACTCCCTTTATTCATCCGGTGTCACCACAGCGGAATGAACCGCCAACTTATCCAGCATATGTTTTACACAGCGGATGCCCTTCCAGCTGCAACCCAGTACTGGGAAACATCCATACACACTCATACACACATACACTACGGCCAGTTTAGTTTATTCAGTTCACCTATAGCGCATGTCTTTGGACTGTGGGGGAAACCGGAGCACCCAGAGGAAACCCACGCCAACACGGGGAGAACACGCAAACTCCACACAGAAATCCCAACTGACCCAGCTGGGACTCGAACCAGAGACCTTCTTACTGTGAGGCGACAGTGCTAACCACTGAGCCACCGTGTCACCCTATTTGAAGCAAAATTAATATATATGTCAATTGTTTAAATAAATCAGCCACTCCAAGTTTCTGAATTTAAGCTGTTTGGAAATGAGCAGCTTTGTCATTACAGCAGAGGTAAGAGATGCATCTAGTGGCCCTGAGAAATGATAACAAAACCTGGTCTATGAGTGAAGCGGTTAGAGAACTGCTGGTTAAGTCTATTTACAGGCAATTAATTAAAATTAAATTGCTAGATATATATATATTACATAAGTTAATCAAGGCAACATATTTTCTTGCTCAGAAAGTGGAGCTTCATTCAGGGCCCACAATTAACACATGCTTCAATAATAATAGTTACTACAACAATTACTACAAGTATAATAATTAATATGAAATAATAATGGACATGTTTCCCCAATGTGTTCTCTGTTATTTGTAAAGACATTATTTACAGTTACATAAATCTTAAAAAAAGGTTAGTTTCATCTTCTGCCTTGTAAACTTCCCATGAGGTTTTTAATCATGTTTTTATTCAATGTCACATATAAAACGTGAAAATTGATTGATATGTTATTAGCGTTTATTGACTGGACATTACTTGGTGGAAATATCCAAGCGGTTATTTAACCTAAACTCCCACACATCGTGGCGTTTGTCGTTTCCTCTCTACTCGTTTCCATTTCGACTCATCCTACGTCACTCGATTCGAGTCACGTGCAGGAAATGAACAACACACTACCGCAGTCAGTCAGCTACATACAAAACTATTATACATCATAACAGATATTTTATCACCGATCTTCGTGTTTTGTAACAGAAAACACGCCAGTTATGGAAGGGAAAACAATAGATTAGATGGTTAACAAGAATGACGTATTCCGGATGATTTGGACCTTGTATTTTTGAGTTAGCACAATTCAAGTGCAAGAGATTGCACATGCATTAAATGACATTCGCGTATTATTTCAATATAAAGTATTATTGAAATCAGGTTGTTGCTATTACTTGTATTAACTGTTAAGTGGGCATTGGTCGCTTTAATTACTGCTAGAATTGCCATGAAGGGACTTTACTGCAAACCAGGAGGAGGAGACCAAGAGGATGTCAAGTTTGTCTTACAGGAGACGGTGAGAGCTTTTACAGTATCTGTTGGATTTATTTTTATGTTCCTTTTTAAATCTGTATATGGGTCAAAGACAAAAAATATACGTTATAAAAATATAAATAAATAAAATATACATGCAAAATATACCAAATATCCATACAGCCTTATTGTATTCCGTTTAATTTATCTGAAAGCTTCCATTAATATGTTATTTACTATTATTTACAAAAGTAAAAATAGCAATTTAGAGTTAAAATAGTTTAATTACCTCAAATCTCGGCAGTTCTTGTCAAATCCGTTATGTCAAATGATGACGGAACATTATTTAGTCAATAACTGATCATTTATTTTAGCAAAAGTTATTTGAAGCATTAGAAACTTTACTTGTATTTATTATACTTTCTACGTCATGTACAATCAATCTAATCATTTGATGTCCTTTCTGTTTTTCGCTGACAGAATGTACCCACTAACATTGGCAACCATCAGGTCAAAGTTCAAGTAAAAAGCTGTGCACTAAGTCCAGTTGATTTTAAGGTATGCACACATACACACACACACATCTTTGTTTTTCTGAATTGTGGGGACATTTGCTTTGGTTTCCATTGTTTTTATATACAAATTGTATTTTCTATTGCCCTAACCCAACCCTACACCTAACCCTTACAGGATACAGTGTGCAGTTTTACATGAAAATACAAAAAATCTCATTCTATATGTTCTCATAATTCTCCATCTCCTTGTAATACCTGTGTCATACCCATGTCATTATATACATTTGTGTCCAGATTGTCAGCAAAAACATGGACACTCAAACACACGAACAAACACATTCTTTATCTTCCCGAAAAGGTCATGAACGATGTTAAATTAAAACAAAAACATCAATGAAGCAAATGTCAAATCACGTGTCTCAAGCTTAAACATGTTTAAAATACATGTTAGGAATAATTAAGGCAAGTATTGGTTTCAATCTTTTTATTTTATTTTATTTTATTTGCATCTGTTCTATTGTATTTTTCAGCTGTATGAAGACCTCAAGCTTGAGAAGGAGCATGTTCCGGTCGGAAGGGAAATCAGTGGGGTGGTTCTTCAAGGTTTGACTTCTTGTATATTTGACTCCCATTATTTACTTCTAGACACTAATCAAACAATTATAACTGATGAATCTGATGGGATGCACATCCTTTTCCAGTTGGACCCAAAGTGATGTTTTTCCAACCAGACGATGAGGTTGTGGGTAAGAACTACTTCGGACTCTGTATTTTACTAGAGTCTGCTTTAGGTGTGTATAATCAAATAAACATTTGCATTTCTCCTCAGGGATTCTCCCAATGGATGCTGAGCAGTCTGGCCTTTGTTCAGTCGTGCTTATTGATGAATTTAATCTAGGTATGGTTTGCATTGCACTTCTACCTTGTTCTTTAAAGGGGACCTATTATGCAAAAATCACTTTCATAAGTGCTTTTATAAACCATGTGTGATTATAGCCAGCATGTAATTGTGAAAAATAAAATATATATTTTTTTTTAATCACACTTGTTAAAAACAGTCTGCAGAAACACTTTGATTGACATTCTCCCTTTGAGTTTTCACTAATCTTATTTCAATTTAAAGCGACAGTCACCAAAATGGCACAATTTGGATTGCCTAAAACAATTTGGAAAGCCTAAAAGCGGCAGTTTCAAACAGTTATAAAATATGATCTGCATGGTCTTTTGGGCTTAGACTTCACACACTCTAGGGACACCAGACTTATTTTACATCTTGTAAAAATGGGCATATTAGGTCCCCTTCAAAGATGCACTAGTTTTCTAACTAAATATGTTTTGCTTTGCATATGCAGTTCCGAAGCCGGAGAAAGTGAGCTGGTTTGAAGCAGCAGCAGTAATTAAAGATGGTCTCAGGGCATACACCGCTCTTCATACGCTGGCTCGAATGGCCGCGGGACAAACTGTACTGGTGCTGGATGGGGCGTCTGTAGGTATCTGTGCCGAGGACAAAAGTGCAACACCTATCTGAAATTTCCCAGCAGGCACACAATGTCATAAGACGTTAATATTAGGTTAGAATTAGGTTGTGACGTCAGGTGACCAAAATTCAGTGTCTACCCAGCGTCTAAGGACAACGTTATTTTGATCTCCAATAACAATGTCAAATGACGTTGATATTTGGTTGATTTTAGGTTGTGTTGGAAAGTGACCAAAATCCAACGTCGAGCCAACATCTTAAACCAACATCATATTGACGTCAGATACTGACATTTATTCGTCAGGTATGGTAACCAAAATCCAACGTCTGATAGACATCATAGCGGTAACGTTCACACAACATCAAGCTGTAACATCATTAGACATTGATATTTGGTTTATTTTAGGCTTGACATCGGACATTGACGTCGGCCTGATGTTGGGTTCTGACATCAACCCGATTTTCATTTCCAAACAAAATGCAAGGTCCCCATGATATTGGAGTACAACGTCAGTCTGACGTCATGTTGACATCCTGTGCCTGCTGGGTTACCATTATCAAAAACTATTTAAATATTTGGGGTTGGTTAAAAAAACAACATATTTTTATAAGTCTTAAACCCAGCAAATATGCATTTGTTTGATTAAAAATGCAAATTTCAATGTTGCTAAATATTTATTGCATCCTTGCTGATTGAAAATGAATCATTTCTTTAATAAAACAGTAAAAAGTGAAGTCTTATTGGTAAAGTAGATGCAACTATTTGAAGGTGCGAGACAGTGCTAAAAATAACTTCTAGTTATGCTGTACAAAATAGTTTTGTATGGTGTTTGATATCGCAAACTGACTTTCACATCATATTGTTTTCATTTATTGCTGTGATTATAATAACCTATGCCCTATTTACACTTCTGAAGTGGCATTTAGGTCTCTATACACACCGTTTAATGCAGTTTTAGAGCTAGCATGAGTGCATTTACAATTTCAGCTTTATAGTTACTTACCTTTAGGGATGTGCAATATTTATTGTATGTATTAATATTGTAATCGTTATAACAGTGTTACTGACATTATCGAGTATGTCGCTCACTTCGCAACATGTTGAGAGAATATTGTTTACTTAATGAAACTGTAAAAATCCCCCAAAACACAGATGTTTTGTCAATATCACACACCCCTACTATCTCCTGCATATTGTTTTACTTGGAAATGAATCTGACATATGCTGGCATCCACACAATTCCTTCATGTTGTCCCAACACAAATCGATTAAGTTAACTTCATCGTTTTATACAAATTTAAGTGGCTTGAACATAAAACAATCAAGTTGTCCCCCTAAAAACCTTAAGAATTGTGTTGGTTCAACTCATTATAAATAAGTAGTTTGAAAAAGCAGCAAAAGTCGTTTTTTGAGTATGTTGAAACTGGTCAATTTTGTAATTTGTAAAAAACAAAAAAAAGGGATTATAGTGTAGTTTAAGTTGTCTTCTCATATCAGGATCAGCACTGCAGTTCTACCACCATTATTTGGCTCAAATAATTATCATGGACTTCCTGTTTTGTGTGCATGCAGCCCTTTGGAGTTCTGGCTATTCAGCTTGCTCACTATCACGGTGTGAAAGTCTTGGCTACGGCTTTGTCTCCGGAGGACCAGAAGTTTTTGCAAGAGCTCCGGCCGAGTGTGGGTGAGTACTGAACTGAAGCATTGTGGACAGGAATGAAAGTCAAGATATTTTGCGCATAGTTAACAATAACGACAGATATTCCACACCCATAGCTGATTGGCTTAGTTTAAAGATTGCTGTAAGTGCTGCCATTCAAAGTTTCAAGCCCATCTTTTCCTCCTGAGTTCCACTGAAAATCAGATTTCATTCGTCCTCGATTTTTGACTTTCTTTAAACTCACATCAAACTTCACTCACATCAAACCTTTTCAGATAGTGTCTTATCTACTTTCTACTTATCTACTTTTCATCTCTGCCTCGATAATTTTTTCTTTTGTTTTTGCCATTTGACTTTCTTCTTCATCTTTGCCCTTCCTTCCGCTTGCACTTGCTCAAGGTGTGCAGGAATCACTTTTGGGTAAGTTATTTCTCGCTCTTCTGTAAGCATATGCAAACATGTTACAATGAGCTTCACAGCAAATGTGATCTTTGACAACCTACATCACCGTGTTGTGCACTATTAATACATTGAAACACTTGAAGTTCTTAATTATGTGAATTAGAGGATTTTAGTAAGTTTATCTCTTCCTTTCAGTTCGAGTGATCAGAGTGTGGGACGCAAAGGAGGATTTGGTGGACTCGTGCCTTGAAGAGACTGGAGGTCTTGGAGTGGATATCATCGTTGATTCAGGAGGTTTATTACTAATTTATATGACATTTATAATCATTTCAACGTTGCTTTTAGTTTTATTAATACTGGCGTTGTGTCTTAAATATTAGTATGGATATTTATTTTATTACTTTAAGGAAATTTGTTTTTGAAATAGGCTCATTTTACAAGTAGCAAGTCTATGTAAAAAGTTGAGTTTTACCATTTTTCCATTCAGCCGATCTCCGGGTCTGGCTGGAGCACTTTTAGCTTAGCTTAGCATAGATCATTAAATCGGATTAGACCATTAGCATCTCGCTAAAAAATCTCCTGAAATATTTTTGATAATTTTCCTATTTAAAGCGTGACTCTTCTGTAGTTACATCGTGCTCTAAGACTGACGGAAAATAAAAACTTGTCAGTTTCTATGTTGATATGTCTAGGAACTATATTCTCATTCCAGCATATTAATCAAGGAACTTGGTTAATCAAGGAACAAGGAATGGCTGCAGCAGGCACAATATTACACAGCACCTGAAAATAGTCCCCAGCTAGGTAACTAGTAACAGCACTGCTTAATATTATTGCACCTTCTGCAGCCATGATACAGCAACAAAGTTTATTGATTATTACGCCAGAATGAAGATCAACTTTTCATTTCTGTAGGTCTTAATACACAATGTAACTACAGAAGAGTCAAACCGAAGCTTTAAATATGAAAATTATTCAATTATTCAAAAAAATTTTATGCTAATGGTCTAATCCGATTCAATGATCTATGCTAAGCTAAGCTAAAAGTGCTCCCGCCAGACCCAGAGATCGACTGAAGGAATTAAAAAATGGTAAAACTTCACTGTTTAACTCTGAGAAAGTTAAAATATTTGAATATTTCCAAAAGAAGTGGTGTTCCTTTAAAGCTGTAGTACGTACTTTGACATTAGGCAAATTAGTGGTTAGTAAATAAAACAGGGGGACTGATCCAAAAGATTGAAAATTGTCCCAGTAAAAGCAGTTATAATAGGCTTATTGTAGTGATTCAGAATAAGACATAAACACAGTTTGGAAGATGACTTCAAAATATACTTGCTCATTAAATATGAGAACAACAAAAGTAAATGCTGTAGTTTTAATGCTGGGAATGGATTGGTTTAATGCGTCCTTGCTGAGTAAAAGTATTAATTTGGCTCCACAAACCTTTGGCCAGTACTCTACAGGCTATGAACTAAAAGTTGGTTCATTTTCAATTAGCGGTCTGTGATTGTAAGTTTCTCTTGGGACAGTGAGACTCTATGATGAAGAGCCAGAAGCACAGACGAAACAGCCACATAAACACGACCTCCTCACCCTGCTTTCAGTTGGAGGTCATTGGGTCACCACAGAACAGCACTTACAGGTTAGCATCCAATAGATTTTACCATTGGTTTTTACATTTAAATACATTTATGAAGTAACTTTATCCTTTTCCCCCCAAGCTGGACCCTCCCGACAGCCACATTCTCTTCCTGAAGGCAGCGTCATTATCATTCCTTAATGATGAAGTGTGGACAGCATCTCGTGCCAAGCAGGGCCGATATCTTCGTATCTTTTACTACAAAGATCATTAATATCGAAACCAACACTGCTTCCTAATTGGTCCAGTTGTATTACAGTGCAATCAGGCATTGGCTTTGTTTATTAGCCAACATTTAGTGTTTCATTAATCCATCTCAGTCTAGTACATGTATTTTAATACTCTCAAATTCTCTAGACCTGTAATGTTGCAGCCATTTTTATTTTTTGGATAACTTCTGATAATGAGAGCCCACCTCAGTCTAGTAAATGTATTTCTATTGATATTGACTTCATTCATTTACTTCAAGGTTATCAAGGTAAGTCTGATTATCTCTAGATCTGTAATCTTTAGACAATTAGTCAATACTTTAGTCAGTATTAAGAATAATACATATATTAATATCGGCAGCAATGCACAATTAGGTTCAGTTAATTGTATACTATCTGGTCACTTTATTAGGTACATCTCTTTAACTTTTTGGTAAGTCAAACAATATATGCAGCGTTGACCAGCAATTATAAGAGATCAGGCTTTTTAAGTCATTTATGCAAATGCGAAAAACTTTATTTCATCATTTAGTAAGCCTATAACCATATCAATCAGTGATAAAAGTATAATTAAAGCCATTTTATGTGAACTGCCATAGAGGAGGGCAGCACGGTGGCGCAGTGGGTAGCACAATCACCTCACAGCAAGAAGGTCGCTGGTTCGAGCCTCAGCTGGGTCAGTTGGCATTTCTGTGTGGAGTTTGCATGTTATCCCTGTGTTAGCGTGGGTTTCCTCCGGGTGCTCCGGTTTCCCCCACAAGTCCAAAAAAACATGGTATAGGTGAATTGGGTAGGCTAAATTGTCCGTAGTGTATGTGTGAATGGTTGTGTATGGATGTTTCCCCAGTGATGGGTTGCAGCTGGAAGGGCATCCGCTGCGTAAAAACATATGCTGGATAAGTTGGCGGTTCATTCCGCTGTGGCGACCCCAGATTAATAAAGGGACTAAGCCGAAAAGAAAATGAATGAATGAATGCCATAGAGGAACAGCATTTTTCATGTTTGTAAGAGTTACAAATGGCTGGCTGAAGCTGTCACGCTGTTAAAAATTGTCACGCTTCTTTAAAATCACATGTTCCAAACTAAAATCCGATTTTTCATTTAGGAATTATAGGCTTTTGGATATATTTGACCACACCGAAGCGGTCTAAATGCAAAAGAAAAACATAGACTTATTGCGGCAATGTTTTTTTTTTTATATCTAATATTTAACAAATGGTTTGTGGTTCAGCAGTGGTTCTTGAGGCTAAGGCGCAGACATAACACATATTTAATTTGTGTGCGAAACATTGCTTCGTATACAAGGACCAGACCTCAAGGGCCCAGTGAGCCATTTTTTTAAAATATATAAAATATATAGCATCACAATCCAATAATATCCAGCTGCTTACTGTCCAGATAAGCTTTCTGGCTACAAGTGGGAAGCCTAAAACCAGATCGCAAAATAGATTTTTTTCAAAAATGTGTTTTGTTAGCTTTGATCTACTTAAAATTTGACCTTTAGTTAAAGGTAGCATGAAAAATACCCTAATTAGCCAGTCATATAGCAGCATCTAAGTGCATTTAGACATGTAGATGTGCTCAAGATGATTCGAAGTTCAAACCGAGCATCATAAATTGTGAAAAATGGAAATACAAGTGACTTTAAACGTGGCATTTGTTGTTGATGCCACGACATACAGCAAGGTGCAGGTTAATGTAAGCGAGCACCACAATTATGCAGTCTATCACTTTAAACTCTAGCCGGATGGATTCTGACTGGTTGTGAATGTTTTTTATCCATTCATCAGCTTCAAAATAATCATTCAGAAAGTGATTTCAGCAATATCATTGAATTATAGAATTATGATTACATGATTCAGAGCTGCTTTTCTGAAATCGCTATATACAGTTATTAGCCCCCCGTATACTTTTTCCCCAATTTCTGTTTAACGGAAAGAAGATTTTTTTCAACACATTTTTAAAAACATAATAGTTTTAATAACTCATTTCTAATAACTGATTTCTTTTATCTTTGCCATGGTGACAGTACATACTATTTTACTAGATATTTTTCAAGATACTAGTATTCAGCTTAAAGTGACATTTAAAGACTTAACTAGATTTATTAGGCAAGTTAGGGTAATTAGGCAAATCATTGTATAACAGTGGTTTGTTCTGTAGACAATCGGAAAAAAATATTGCTTAAGAGGCTAATAATATTGACCTTAAAATGATTTTTTTTTTTAAAGAAAAACTGCTTTTATTCTAGCCGAAATAAAACAAATAAGACTTTCTCCAGAAGAAAAAATATATTATAGGAAATACTGTAAAAAATTCCTTGCTCTGTAAAACATCATTTGGGAAATATTTAAAAAAGAAAAATTATAATTCTGACTTCAACTGTGTGTTGTAATGAGGTCATTGGGATCTTCAGTGTGCATATGGCTAGTCCATGACAATTTGATGTATTCTGGACCTAAGGCTTTTCTCCCAGTGTCCTCGGGCTACTGGATCGACCTTGTCAGCGACATACAAGACACGTGGCTTCCTGTCTGTAACTGGGTTATTTGCCCTTAATCTGCTTTCTCTCAGATATCTTGAAGGATGTTATGGATAAACTCTGCATGGGGACGTTTAGGTGAGAATGAGGAATAAATCAGTGTGTTAAATACACAACACTGCAATTGAAATTATAAAAACTGAATGCATGAGGGCTGCGTTTGTAATACAGCAAGAAAAAAGTGTGAAATCAGCTTTGTGGTGTGAATGGTGATGAATTTGACTGTTTGTTGGTTTAGGCCACAGATAGAGGACCCTGTGCCTTTATATGAAGCCACGGTCTCCATGGAGATGGTACAGAGGAAGCAAGTGAGGAGGAGAATAGTCGTCAAGCTTTGAAACGGACTCCTAAATATGTTTTCCATTAATGTTGTTTTGATTTTCATCATGTTTTATTTTACATAAAGCTGAAACTGCACAATTCTGTTCCTATACAAAATAATTTCAACAGAAGTCATGCTCATTTCAACAAAACAATAAAATAATACATGTAGATTATTACAAGATAAATGTTAAGTGTTCTGCCATAATAAACCTCTGAAGATAGTTACATTAAACATTTTTGTAAGCAACTCTAGCCTAGTTTTGACACACTGTAGATGTGATCTTTTTCCCTTCTCAAGCATTCCCTATGGATTATTAACGGCACCATCTGATCCCATGTCTCCTGGCTATTAATATGGGCAGCTCTGTGTGGAAAAGGGCCAATAATAGCGACTGTGAATCTTGCATTGTTCAAAGTATGCATCTGATAATCAGTAGTCTCCTATTAAACTCTCAGGATGATGCTCATTTGCTTTGATTAGGAGATTTGTGTTTATTAAGATTCCATTGTCCTAAATGTTCTATTGTCTTCTTGGCCAAATTCCCAAATTGTCACACAATTATCAAGGAGCAAAATTTATTGAAACTCTGAAATCCCACATCAGATGATATTTTACAGGGATAGTTCTCTTAAAAATTGTATCTTTGTATCTGGTAGCAAAAAGGCCATATAACTAATCAGTTCGTGCTTATTATTTCCATCCAATGGAAGCAAATGGAGGAAAAATTTGGACAAAATTCAAATATGAGGTGAGAGAGTTTTTTTTTTGGGACAAGGTCTTATGAAAGTATCATTTCACACTATTTATTTTGTTCTATTTTTGCTTTGTGTCAAAAATGAGCCACAATAACTTTCTTCAAAATGTATTATTTGGTGTTTCACAGAAGAAGGAAGATTTTTTTATTTATTTGAGACGACATGATTGCGATAATTTTTCATGGGGTGGACTATTTTCTATAGTTTTGGGGGTTATTGAATTAAAGGGATTGTTCACCCAAAAATTCCAATTTGCTGTTAACCCATTATAGGAAACTCACTGAAATACTCATCAGAAAAAAACCCTGGAGTGTTACTTTGGGTTATTACAAGATTTATAAACTTATATAAAAAAAAAGAAAATTCCAAATATATTCTAATCAATGTCAGTGAAGTTGCCATATATGGTTCAATACTTGATAAAGGGTTTATCTACTCATATACACTACCTGACAAGTCTTGTCGCCTATCCAAGTTTTAGAAACAACAAATAATAACTTGACTTCTAGTTGATCATTTGGCATCAGAAGTGGCTTATATGAAAAGTAAATGCCTCTAGATTACGCTTATTTTACCAATTTTAAATATGATCATGCCTTGATATTTAATCATTTAATTAGGACAGTAAGGTCTGAATTTGTTTAGACAAAAGTCTTGTCACTTAACAGAAATAATGTACAGTATAGAATATAAAGTCATGGTGCAGTGGAAAAAGAATTAATATTGCGTATGACTCCCATGAGCTTGGACGACTGCATCCATACATCTCTGCAATGACTCCAATAACTTATTAATAAAGTCATCAATGGCAAAGAAAGGGTTCTTGCAGGACTTCCAGAATTAATCAAGATTCTTTGAATTCATCTTCAATCTTCATCTTACGCCAGACATGCTCAATAATGTTCATGTCTGGTGACTGGGCTGGCCAATCCTGGAGCACCTTGACCTTCTTTGCTTTCAGGAACTTTGATGTGGAGGCTGAAGTATGAGAAGGAGCGATATCCTGCTGAAGAATTTGCCCTCTCCTGTGGTTTGTGATGTAATGGGCAGCACAAATGTCTTGCTACCTCAGGCTGTTGATGTTGCCATCCACTCTGCAGATCTCTTGCATGCCCCCATACTGAATGTAACCCCAAGCCATGATTTTTCCTTCATCAAACTTGACTGATTTCTGTGAGAATCTTGGGTCCATGTGGGTTCCAATAGGTCTTCTGCAGTGTTTGTGATGACTGGGATGCAGTTCAACAGATGATTCATTGGAAAAATCCACCTTCTGCTACTTTTCCAAATGATCAACTAGAAGTCAAGTTATTATTTGTTGCTCTTACAACTGGGATCGACGACAAGACTTTTGTCAGGCAGTGTACAGCAACATGCTAAAGATCTCTTTGAATAGGTGACTGTCTTTCAAATCTGTCTCCAAAGCTGTTCACCAAATTTAGGAGTACACTTCGCATATTTAATCACCAAAGTTTCTTTTGTTTCTAATGCTTAAATTGTGTTATGACAACACGAAAAGAAAAGAACTACACTACAGTGCTTGATTCTGATTGGCTGCTGAACATTCTTAAGATGTGCAATAATTTTCAGGGAAAAATTATAAACTGAACTATTACAAAAACAATCAGTCTATGCAAATGCATTGTTTTATTAAATGACATTTCAAAACACAATTTAAATAAACATTTAAATATGTCTATTTATTCTTTTAAATTGTGATTTATTTAAATACATTTTTATGCTTTAATTAATTAAATTTGATTCATCATTTCATTTCTAACTGGTACTCCTGGTCCTCCATAATGCAAGACACTTAACATTATTTGCAATAAACACCACGGTTTTAGTAAATAAAGAATCCTCTTGGAAGAATGAACTTGGGTGGCCTTGAAGTACACATGAAATCAAAACTAACCATATTGATTTTGTTAGCACACTTTGCTAGTTTTGTGGTGAACAATTCATCTGTGCATGTCATTATGAAAAAAAAATTGTTTGCCCTTGTAATCTTTAATTAAAATCTGAAAATGCACGTTTTCAGTTAAACTCTTAGATTACGTCTGTCTGAGGTATTGGGCGTGGCTAACATACTTAACCACGCCCCCTCAACTGTCAGTTTTGTCAACAAACAGAAATGGTGATAAGGTGTCTGTTAGGTTGTAATAACTGTCCTGAAACCCTTTTCCCGATGTTTCTGAATGAAACGCCTACTTTACTGCATCCAATCAGCTCGCAGTAGAAAAAACAAGTCACGCCCACTGCTTTCTCATTTAATATTTCGTTTTTCTAGGAATTGCATCACAATATGGAAAAAAAATGGTCACAGCTTCAGGTTTATGCAGACTTTAAGAGTAAATTATCAAATTCATTCATTTTTGGGTGAACTATGCCTTAAGGACTGTAGATCAACGGCTAACCCGTATCTGTTGGCTGTATACTCAGTCTTGGCTTGTGTTTAAATGTTGGCAGGCGTCTGATTGGTCAGTGTTGCGAATACCCTACTGTTACCACAGCGACTATTGTCTCAGGAGGTTTTGGAGAAGCCCTTGTGTGTGTCCTAGAATGCTTTGCTCCTCTCGTCTCAGGCTCTCCACCCCACACAGTTGTTCAAGGCCAGACAGGTTCGCACCCTCTTTGAGCTGAGCTAGCTGTACAAATGAAACGACTTGTGCTGTAAGTGGTTTCATGTGTTTAATTAGAAGATGAGCAGTATTAAGAATGAATAGCTTTTAATTAGACTCACCCTCTCTAATGCTTTGACATTGTCTTCGGTGACGTTATTGCAAAGCTTCAGGGCAGAGTCAATGCACCAGTCTTCTCTATCCTGGCTCACCGCTGCCCCCAGCAGGACACTCTTCCAACTGGTACTGCAGGAAGACAGAAAATACTAAATGCTAATACTAAAAATACTAAATAAATAAGACATAATATAAATAGATAATACAAATATACATGCTAGAGTGTTGTCATCTTTATTGCTTTTTCTTGGATATGTGTTATTGTATGCCATATATTTAATATTTTTAAAACAGACGTAAAGGGATAATTCACCCAAAAAATAAAAAGTACTCTCCCTCAAGTGGTTACAAACTTTGAGTTTCTTTTATCTGGAAAACACAAAAGAAGATACTTTGAAGAATGTTGGACAGTTTTAGCATTGACTTCCATAGCAGGAAAAAAACACTAAAGAAGTTCAATGGTTACCAGTTTCCATCAATCTTCAAAATATTTTGTGTATGTCTGTATGTGGGTTTGAATGTCTGCGTAGTAAAGGGGTGAGAAAATGAGCACAATTTTCATTTTCAGGTGAACTATCCCTTTATGTTAGTATTAAACATTGAAATGACTGGCATACAATAACATTTAATGTGTGCAAACAATGCTTTTAGGATGTGAAGTTCTCACTATTGCTGAGGTTTCAAGGACAGCAGTCTCAGTGCAGTCATTAGCCTCCAGGAAGGGCCGTCCTTCCCAAACGTCAAGTTGCTGTTGACAAATGAAAGCATATGAAGCTTGATTTAATGCTGCATTATTCGCACTACCTTAATAAACATGGTTATACAACAGAATATATAATAAAACTAAATGTCTTGAAATCAAAAATTCATCAACAGCATCAAACATGTAACAACTTGCACATCCTCAAAAACTAAATAGATTTAATATTAATTACATGCATGTCTATATACACCATCTATACATGGTCATTTAATAACAAATATGATCAACTATCTTATAATTATGGTATATAAATTTAAATAAAACTAAATAATCACAGGTTTGAGGGTTTCTTTTTAAAAAGTAGCTTCTTTTGCGCACCAAAGTTCCATTTATTATATTAGATATACAGTAAAACAGTAATAACAAGGTTACACATTTTATACAACTTTATTTAGATTTTTTGGATGAATAGAGAGTATTTATTTGGAAAAAATCTATATTTTGTAACATTATGAATGTGTTTACTGTCTGTTTTGGTCTGTTCTTGTTTAACTGATTTGACTGCTCAACAAAACTTAATAAATGTATAATATTAATAATTTTCTAACATTTTTACTCTTAAGCATAGGAGGTTTGTACTATATCCTACAGTTGTACTGTATATGCCCTGAAACTTTTAAAATAAAATATACATGTTATTAAAATAGTAAACCCATGTTACTTACCTTAGAAAATCATTGTCTTTTAGGTAGAGTAGCTTTTGTTTCAGCTGCTTGTCTTTTTCATCTAGACACACTTTTAGTGTTTCTACAATAACAACAAATCATGGTCAATGGAGTTCAACAATATTTAATTTTTGCATAGTTCAGTATGCACACTCCTTACCTAAATCAACATATACTACACTGTGGGGGTTGCCAGGGGCAACAAAGCCATATTCCAAAAGCAGTCTGTGATTATCATGAGGACCATAATTTATGAACGCTTGCTGGAACTTCTTACAGCCGTGGACACTTTTAATCTCGTAGCAGCGAGTTTCTTTGTTGAAGCCAGCTTCAACCTGTAAATAAAAACTTATTAAGTGACACAACTGATTTAAACATTGATGATAATAATAAGAAATGCTTATCGAGCAGCAAATCATCATATAAGAATGATTTCTGAAGACTAATTGGAGTAACAATGCTGAAAATTTAGCTTTCAATCAGGTAAGATTTACATGAATTAGGGCTGAACAATATACCATTTCAGCATCGATATCACAATGTGAGAATCTGCAATAGTTACATCGCAGTGTCTGCAATGTTGAGTTGGGATTATAATTTTGGGCATAACAAATGATCAGATTTGTAGCTTCAACAAAGATTAATTGTATTTATACAATGAAGACATTAGTCAACATTTGAAGTGGATGAAAAAAAAAATTGCAAAATAAGAATGGGTGTTTTTGAGTAGTTTTAGGACATCTTTGATTTTTGATCCACTTCAGATGTTGACTATATTGTATACAGTGTTTTTTTTTACATTTGATTATTTTATTGCTGTACCTCAATACTGTGAGACTCTTTTGAAAGCAATGAAGCACTCTCTATTCATTTGTACAGTATGTTTGTTCTAATGTATTAATTTATGCATGTAATTTATTTTATTTTATGCACATACACACCTGATTAGTGTAAAATTAGGAATTCTTCCCAAATAGAGTTATTTAAATAATCTCAGGAAATTATACTCAAATCGCAATCACAATATACATTCACCGCCCACTTTATTAGGTACACCTGTCCAACTGCAGCTTAACGCAAATTTCTAATCAGCCAATCACAAGGCAGCAACTCAATGCATTTAGGCATGTAGACATGTTCAAGACGATCTGCTGCAGTTCAAACCGAGCATCAGAATGGGGAAGAAAGGTGATTTAAGTGACTTTAAACGTGGCATGGATGTTGGTGCCAGACGGGCTAGTCTGAGTATTTCAGAAACTGCTGATCTACTGGGATTTTCATGCACCACCATCTCTAGGGTTTACAGAGAATGGTCCGAAAAGAGAAAATATCCAGTGAGTGGCAGTTCTGTGGGCGCAAATGTCTTGTTGAGGTCAAAGGAGAATGGCCAGACTGTTTCGAGCTGATAGAGAGGCAACAGTAACTCAAATAACCACTCGTTACAACCGAGGTAGGCAGAAGAGCATCTCTGAACGCAGAACACGTCCAACCTTGAGACGGATGGGCTACAGCAGCAGAAGACCACACCGGGTGCCACTCCTGTCAGCTAAGAACAGGAAACTGAGGCTACAATTCACACAGGTTCACCAAAATTGGACAATAGAAGATTGGAAAAACGTTGTCTGGTCTGATGAGTCTCGATTTCTGCTGGGACATTCGGATGGTAGGGTCAGAATCTGGCGTCAACAACATGAAAGCATGGATCCATCCTGCCTTGTATCAACAGTTCAGGCTGGTGGTGGTGGTGTAATGGTGTGGGGGATATTTTCTTGGCACACTTTGGGCCCATTAGTACCAATTGAGCATCGTGTCAATGCCACAGCCTACCTGAGTATTGTTGCTGACCATGTCCATCCCTTTATGACCACAATGTACCCATCTTCTGATGGCTACTTCCAGCAGGATAGCGCACCATGTCATAAAGTGCGAATCATATCAGACTAGTTACTTTAACATGACAATGAGTTCACTGTACTCAAATGGCCTCCCCAGTCACCAGATCTCAATCCAATAGAGCACCTTTGGGATGCGGTGGAACAGGAGATTCGCATCCGACAAAGCTGCAGCAACTGCGTGATGCTATCATGTCAATATGGACCAAAATCTCTGAGGAATATTTCCAGTACCTTGTTGAATCTATGCCCCGAAGGATTAAGGCAGTTGGGGGTCCAACCCGGTACTAGTAAAGTGTACCTAATAAAGTGGCTGGTCAAAAAGAGTGTATATCGCTGAAATACAAAATATCGCTATGTCAGTTTTTGCCAATATCATGCAGCCCTATTTAATATATTTAGTATATTTAAATGATTATTTTATAAGGTAACAATATTTTATATTTGCTGTATTTATACACTATTTGAAGATGCTGTATTTGCAGGATTGGTTCTTGGAGACTTATTTAAAAAATCTTTATAAAATATTACAGACCACAACTTTTGAAACATGGTGTATAACATATATATGATCTTACTTGGACATTAGGGCAGTGGTTTAACAGGTCAAGGTATGGTGCAAGTGCATAGACATCCTTCCCCCTGGACAGATATTTGTTTTGATCGTGCTCCATGTAAACCGTACGAGTGTTAATGCTGCACCAAGCCCACCGCAGTGCATCCTGGGTAAACAGCTGTTCTGTGGGCTGGTTGAAGAGCGGCTGGAGTGAGTGGAAAAATGTTAGCGAAGAGCAGAAGAGTTCCTGAAACTGCTCCTTCTGCTCTGTGGCTTTTTTCTGCAGACTCCTGGGTAAAAGTTCAATGATGTTATCGGAGAAGTACACAGGGCACGTGTAAGTCTTTGGGAGGATATTAATGTAGGGGCTCCACTCTGATGTGTCTCCATGATGTCTCTCAGCTATGAGGAAACAACAAAGAGCCAGAAGTGGAGATATGGGAGGATGCCATCTACAGGTAGGAGGAAAGAGGAAAACCAAATTGATTTCAATAAGATCTTGTACATTCAAATGTGTCTTGTTTTATTTTATACAGAATATATATAGCACAGGCACATAGCCAGGAGGGGTTCGGGTGGATGGAAAGACCCACCCTTCACTGACAAAGTCCAAAATTTGGCCCTTGCATGGCTTCTATTTTTGACTGCTATGCTATCATAAATTGTGAAAATAACCAATAGAAGAAGGCTTTAAGACAAATTTAACTTTTAATTATTCAAATAGCCAAATTCTGACTGAGGAAATGATCTGGCCAGTTTGTTATTTGCCTATAGCTGCACAATATATAGTTTCAGCATCGATATCTGCAATGTAGTCTGGATTATCATTGACCAGACATTACAGTTAACAACATAGTGGAGTAATTTCATATTTTAACCTTCGAGTGAAAGTTTATTATTTGCATGGGTTTTTAAGACCTGACTGTAAGAATTTCGAGCAAACTAACATTTGGGCACAATAAATTAAACATTTGTAGCTTAAAGGTTAATTGTACATTTGTACTCAGTTAAAACAATACAGTGTTATTATTATTAATATTATTATTATAATACAGTGATTATTTAATTTCTGCTTCTGAATACTGTTTGACTTCCCAGAAAATCATATATCTTTGTTTATTTGCATCTTTTGTCTGTTGTATTTAACTATGCTTGTCATTTTTTAATTATATTTTATGCAGATACGCTCCCCTAAAGAATCATCCCAATCTTAACAATCTATTCAAGTCATCTGCTGAAATTGCATTTGTATCGCAATATATATCGTAGTGAATGAAAATATTGCAATGTCAGTTTTTTCCAATATCGTGCAGCCCTAATTTTAATAACAAGTATTTTTAAAGATTTCTTTATCCAAAGTATTTAATTTAAAATGCCAATCTC
This sequence comes from Danio jaintianensis, assembly GCA_903798115.1. Lineage (NCBI taxonomy): Eukaryota > Metazoa > Chordata > Actinopteri > Cypriniformes > Danionidae > Danio > Danio jaintianensis. Next base: position 8,619,604 of record CAIGQV010019186.1, on the reverse strand, counting down.
ATAATGTTATTTATAAAACTGTAATAACTTATAGTTTAAATGCACATTTGTAAATAAATACTTTGTAGTAAAATAGTATGGTAAGCACGTTGACAAAATTGTAAGAAATATTTTTGCTACTTCAAAAAGTGTGGCTATGATCACTATCCGACAAGCTAATCCAGCAAAGATTAGTGCATAAAACGTCCCTGAAATGCAGTATTTAAACCTCATAATTGAATAGAAAATAAGGCGAATAACTGCATAAAGGTCCACTTTTTCAGAAAAAAAACCCTCCTTTTCAATATGCTGACTATGGGCTTGTATTATATTATATATTATATACAGAATACACCTACTAAAATACCATTCTGTACATTGTGCATCAATAGTTTACATAGTAAAAAATCTTGTCAGGAAAATTTAGAGCAAAAATCAGTTGTTGCCATTTTATATATGGGGTGAATTGTAGGCATGGGACGATAACCGTTTTCAAGGTATACCGCGGTTTGAAAAAGTCAAGGTTTTAAAACCGCCAAAATCTTCTGTTATACCATTCCTAAGATATGTGTATGATTTATGTTTTTTTTTTTTGTTGTTGTTGTTAGGACGACAGTATCTCCAGCAGAAAAGATATTCAAAGATGCCATTTTAAATTGTTAAGAAATCTGTGTTTGTAAAACAAATGAAGACAGCAGAAGTCAATGATTCATTTGAATCATTTAGCCTGACATGTTTACTGTCCCAAAATATTTTAAATGTTTCTCAAAATAAAATAAGTTGTGTTCACAGGGGGACAAGTTTTAGTTTTTTTACTCAGACATTTAAAAAGAACTTATTTTAGAGCAGTAATCACAATACCATGAAACCGTGATATTTTTATCCAAGGTTATCATACGGTCAGAATCTTATACCGGCCCATGCCTAGTGAATTGTCAACTAATTTAAATACCTTTTTATGTAATCAGCCATGTAACTCGTCAGAACCGTGCTGGTGGTTAGTAGGCATTCCTCAGGTAATGAAATCACTGTGTTGTTGTACTGCAAAGATGACAAACAAATACATTTTTAATAAGGTTTTACATTTTTTAAACAAAGTAGCTTACATATTACTATATCCTACAGTTACCTTGATAGTTTTTGTAGCCATAAGCCCTCTTCCAGTATCTGAGGGAAACAATGTTTACATAATTATAATACCATAACTATATGAGTGGATAGATGGATGGATGGATGGATGGATAGATAGTGCAATTACTATATACAATGGTTACTTGCCATGGAAGTTGACAGGAATGAGAGACTGTGCGGTAAATCCTCTTTCTTTCAGCCATCTTTTCAAAAGAACAAACTGAGTTTCGTGAGACAAAGTAACTGCGGGAGCAAATGCAAATAATAGTTATTTAACTTGTATCATAACTTACACCATACTGTAACGTTATAGCAGGAAACAGGATAACGTTACCTTTGGAGAAATCCTCGTGTTTTTTCCGTCGTTTTTTCCTCGCTCGTCTCCCAGCACGGCACCAAGTTTTATTCATCTTCAGCGTTCCACATAACCGCGCTAGCTGAAACTTGTTTTAGTGGTAAAACTTCTTCTTCTTCTTCTTCTTCGTGTTGTTTTATTGGCGATTGGCATACAACTTTGAGGCGCATTTTCGCCACCTACTGGTTAGGAGTGTGGATCAAAAGTGAAATTTCTACCCTCTTATTCTTATTTGTTTAGATTCTATTATATAACCCCGTCTCTCTAAGAAACATTAGTAAATTTTTCAACTTTTTATCTCCTACTCCACTACTTAAAATGCTATTAATATCTATATTTACATTATTACCCTCAATGTCCATTATCATCACATTCCGTTCCCTCTTATATACTGGACATTTCTTTACAATATGCTCTATATTTTCCTCTTCATTACAATAATTACAATTTCCACTTGAATGTCTCCCTATTTTAAACAGCCCACTATTTAAAGCAGTGTGACCAAACCTTAACCTAGATATAACGGTTTCCTCACGTCTATTTCTCCCTGCTGTTCTGTTTGTACCCACCATTCTCTGGATCATATAATACCATCTTCCTGTTCTTTCTTCCTCCCATTTCTTTTGCCATCTCTCCCTCATATATTGTCTAATTATAGTCTTCATTTCATTTTTACTAGTTCTTAAAGATATGTCAATACCTGATTCTTTAGTGGCCTCCTTTGCATATTCATCTGCTTGTTCATTTCCTAAAACACCCACATGTGCTGGAACCCAAGTAAAAGCTAAAATGATCTCCATCTGTTGAATTCTATATATTGTCTGTAATATTTCAATCAATATGTCTGATCTACACTCTGAATGTCCTGTTTTAATTGTTATTTAGTGGTAAAACTATCATAAATTGCACTAAAAAACAAAAATTCACATGGCCGAAACACAACCGGGTCACGTGATAAAAAAATCGACGTTACGTCATTTTGATCAAACCAATCGGAATACGGTTGTTGCTAGAAAGGATACAGCTGCGGCCGGAAGTTAACAAGAAATATTTATATTATTTCTTACTAACGTCTACACCTACAACAACCATCATAGTAACGTAAAACAGTAATTATACAGAGAATTATTCATATTGTGTAGTAAATTATACATTAAATTGTATTTTATTAACGTCTACTACCATCCCAACCCTCACAGTAATGTAACAATCTTAATTATTGTTGTACAGTGCCAATAATTATGCTATTTTGATGTGAGTATCCGCAGCTGTATCTCTCCTAGACTTTCCATCGGAATACAGCTGTGTCAAATCTTCTTTGCTGTATCCGAAATCGAAACCTGTACCCTTAAAAAGTGCGCCATTTGTAGTGATGTCCAAAGAGTAGTTAGAGTCCTTGCACTTAGGGACAGTTCAACCAAAATTGAAAAGTGTCATAATTTACTCACCCTTTATTATTTTCTTTCTTCTGTTGAGCCCAAATTAGATCTGGCTCAGTTAGCACTGTCACCTCACAGCAAGAAGGTCACTGGTTCGAGTCCCGGCTGGACCAGTTGGCATTTCTGTGTGGATTTGCATGTTCTCCCTGGGTTGGCGTGGTCTTGCTCCGGTTTCCCGCACAGTCCAAAGATGCGTTATAGGTGAATTGAATAAACTAAATTGGCCGGTATGTGTGTGAATGAGTGTGTGGATGTTCCCCAGTACTGGGTTGCAGCTGGAAGGTCATCCGCTGTGTAAAACATATGCTGGATAAGTTGGCAGTTCATTCCGCTGTGGTGACCCCTGATGAATAAAGGGACAAAGCCGAAGGAAAACGAATGATAGATCTTGTGAAACCTGTAACCATTGACTGCTATTGGATTTGTTTATCCTACTACGGATGTCAATGTTTACCGAGGTTATCTGACATTTTCAAAAAGTCATAAAGAAACTCATAAAGGCTTGAAACACTTAGTTACAGACAGAAACACTTTTTAGGTGAACATTCCTTTTAACAACAGACATAAATACTATTGCCTATAGGCTCTTTAGTTGAAATGACACTGTAAACTAAAGGTCATCACTGCAACACAAGACGCAGCAGATAACCTGTGTCCTGCTTTAAATAGGCCTACATAAAAAAAAATAAAGCGATAGACTGTTACAAAGGTTATGATTATGGTTAGAATACGCCCAGCCTAAGCACTGACAACAGGTATAGGCCTATGATTTTATCAGCTTCTAGCATGTAAACAAGTTACCAGTACAGCTAACATGAGTCACAGAGAAATGTTTAAAGTGTCAAGTGAAATGAGTGAAACGTTGCCAAAAAGGTTAAGTACGTAACTAATTAAGTGCTATCAAAACTACCAAAAACAGCTTCAACCCTCCCTTAGATACTCTAGAGCAGTGTTTCTCAACCATGTTCCTGAGGGCCACCAGCTCTGCACATTTTCCTGGTCTTCTTAACCAAACACACCTGATTCAGATCATCAGCTCATTAGCAGAGACTGGAAGACCTGTAATGGGTGTGACAAAGGAGACATCCAAAACATGCAGTGTTGGGGGTCCTCCAGGAACGTGGTTGAGAGACACTGCTCTAGAGCAGTGGTTCTCAAACTGGGGGCCGCATCGAAATTGTAGAATCTAAAAATTTTTTTTTACCTGTTTGTAAATCAGGATTGTCAACCTATGTATATATACAGTGGTTACGAAATTGATGTGTCAGCATGATTTCTTTTATATTGTAAAACTTGTATAATATTGTACATTTCTTTTATATTGTAAAACAATTTCTTTTTAAGTAGACTTTTTTTAACGTTTCTTGCAGAAAAAAAAATCTGATTGCTGTTCAGTTTGCAAACAAAACTTTTGAGCCACTGTCATTCATCAAATGTAAAATGTTTAATGCACTTTTTTACAAATATATATAAATTAACTTTTCAGTATTCATCTTCTACTTTAGACATCATAAATTACTGTTCAGTATTCAATACTTTTGTTGCACTTTTCAGACAATCTCACTCTCAGACAATCTCACTTTTCAGACAATTTCAGACAATGTTAGTTTTACTGTCAAAACTGTTTTAATACAATGTTATATGTTGTGAAATGTAAATTTAACAAATCAGAGAAATAAGACTACAAACAGAATCTAAAATTAAGTAAAATTGTAAGTTTGAGGATGTTTTGCGTCATGAGTTTTTTTTTGGGGGGGGGGGCACAAAAGGATTCACCCTACACAAGGGGGCCTCCTGCTGAAAAAGTTTGAGAACCACTGCTCTAGAGTGTTATGCTCCTTTTAAAAATGAAAACTGAATAGTTAAATACACTTCAGTTTTAAATTTTACAGTCAATAACATGATCACAGTAACCATTTTTTTCCACCCTTTTTTTATACCATTTTAATGTTAACAAAAACTAAAGTGCAAAAATTCACAAGATGCTCAGTTTTAAACAAAGCCAAAACTATATATTGAGGTAAAGTTGGTTTTATATTCCTGCATTCATTCAGTGACAACTTGTGACATGCTCCCTATATTGTTTACTATAAATATTTGGCTTGACATCGCATGCAAGACTTCAAAACAACATTAGCACAATTTCACTGACTGTGAGTAATGTTTTGCTTTGATAGTCGTTGGCTGCTAATATGAGTTCACCATTTAGAATTTGCAAAGAATACTTTTCTGAAATTATTAGAAAGTCCAAATGTGTGAATATAAAACCAACTTTACCTCAATAAACCATATTAGGACAAATTAATGTACAGATTAACAGACTTAAACAGAAACACCAGAAATAGTATGTACACAAGTTCATAAGTGACGTTTACATTCTGGTACAATGAGAGGACAGTCCTAACAGTGAAACCGTGGGATGCATCGGTTTTTGTAAACGCACTATAAATGACATAAATGACAGCTATAGAATAAACCACATTAATTATATAGCTTAATTAAGGCCCCTAATGAATAGCATGAAAATGTCCATTATAACACTGATGCATCTTACCATGAAGAAATATTAGATCACACATAATTATATATGTATACATATATACATACACACACATTTATCAAAAAGGCTCCGGGCTATTTTTTATTGGTGCTAAAAAGTGCATATATTTTTAAAACTGGTATTGAAAATTTGTCTGCTTTCATCTTGAAACAAAAGTTAAAATGTAATTCAGCTGTTTAAAGTAACCCCTGTGGGTAAAAATCAAGTGTCATTCTGCCAATACAAATTTTCCAAGATGATCCAAGTTTATCTTTTCAGATTTCCATCAGTAGATTGTCCTTCTGCAGCTGTCAGTTTATTTTTCGACTCCCTCACTGAAATATAAAACATAAATACATGTTATTTAATATATAATTAGAACAATTATATATTCATTTGAAATTAACATTCTCAGTGTACCAGAATGTAAACGTCACTTATGAACTTTGGCAAAATAGATACCTACATCGTTGTACATGCATCACAGCCCTACGGCAGTCTGGACACTGACTGATATTCAGCTTTCCAAAATATTAACATCAAACTTATCTTCTCTCAACCTCTCACTGGTTTCCTATCTCTGCTAGATTAATAGCATAGCCCCATAGGATGGCTATCTAACAATTTTATCAACCACAGCAGTCTGTTGACATTAAAAAGCACTATTTGTACAAGATTAGTTTTCAAGGAGTAAGCTTATTTAACAAAAGGACATTTGTAATATTAATAGCCAATTCAAAAAAGAAATCTCAATATCTCAGTAAAACTATCCGAAATGGGAGAAGTAACTTAATTTGCACACTGCTGTCACCCTCCCTGTTGTCATCCTCAGATCACATACAGTTGAAAGCAAACATTTTTAATTGTTTTTCATTATTATTGTTCAGTTTAAGAAAAACATTCTATATATTTTTTTCTTCTGGAGAAAGTCTTATTTCCTTCAGTTTTAGTTGGTGTAAAAACAGTTTAATATTTGTACGAAACATTTGCAAGGTCAATATTATTAGACCCCTTAATAATAATATTGTAATAATATTACTAAGTCTTTCCTAATTACCCTAAATTGTCTAGTTAACCCAATTAACCTAGTTAAGGCTTTAATTTGCACTTTAAGCTGAATACTAGTATCTTAGCCTATTTAAAAACAGAAAAAGTACTATATAGTGAGAACCCTCTTGCTGCCCTGGGGTTACATTTAAATTATAGTTACCGGATGGTTCAATGTTTCCCGTTAGGAAGCAGCTCTGCAGTTGGATCTTTACCTGTTGAGGAACAGTGAAATGTCAAAGTGTGCTGTATAAAATGTGATTTTGTTATTTAAAAAAAAAAAAAAAGATTCATTCAAATTTTATCCAGCCAAAAAAAACAAACTGTGAAATAAGCAATAACAATGAACAATAGTCGTGTTAGCAAGGCTTTGCACACTAGTTTAAATTGCATAAAGACATGATGCATTTAATCATGCAGTTAAATTTTGGTGCATTAATCAAGAAATCATATCAGACATTTTGCACAATCACAGTTAAATGTTCTGCTGCTACTTCACAACACTGCATTTACAGCTGACATTTAATGAAAATGGTAAGCAGATGGAAAAGCTCTCTTTCCCCACCAATTTGGCACATTTCTGAAATTTAATTTTAAAGACAATCTAAAGGCACTGTTACCTGGAAGGAGTGCAATTAAAATATATATCAATGACAGCAAGCAATTCAGGTTTGCGTTAACGCTTTTGATAACAGTGACTTGAGTTTGGAAAAATGTGTCAAACTGATTGAGAAAAACTGTAATATCAGCCTGGTGAATGAAATGTGTAAAACGTAGTTATTTTTTATTTCTAAAATGTAGTCATATTGTAGTTAGTTATTTCACTTGTATTCTTGTCGTGTTAAAGGTTCAAGAAACCCTGGAGTACTTTTTTTGAGATTTTAACAGAATTGTGTGTTGAGCACCAGTTAAGACAACGTTAGCACCTGTCAGCTTTAATTGTGGGGAAAACTGGATAATATTCAGCTTTTGTCAGCTAATATCATCTTCCTCTTGGCGGGATCAAAATCTGTGACGTAGCACCGATCTGCTAGTGGAGTGATGACCGGTCGGTTTCTCATTATTATTCATAGCTATAAGAAGACCCTGCTTCTTAATTATTCATGACAGCACGTGCTTTCCAATGACAGACCCATATGGACCACAGACCCACCAAGCTGTGAGACAGCGCATGACATGCAGTATTTAGCTGTTCATGAAGGCTTGTATGTGTTTGTTTTCATGATCCATGGGGTTTGTTGCATGGTAATCTCCAGATTACCAGCAGGGCTAATGGTTGGAACAGGGCAAGAGACCTGCTGTACTGCTTATCCAATGTGTCTGCATTCACACCCGGGGATTCAGGAGGAGAGAAGTCCTCCTCATTTATAATGTTTATATAAACATTATTATCTTTATAATGATATAAAGATATATATATATGTGTATATGAAATTACGAATAGCCTATGGTATATGTAACAGGGCATTCAATTACTTGCTGTTTATTTCTTTGCGTTTTAACTTTGTAAACTATAAAAGCATGCATCTCCTCACGTTTTGTATCAGATTTTTTTATATTGAGTAGGTGAGACAACTGACAAAAGCCACGCCCACTACTCCCTCTGCTTACGGCGCTCCATGCCAATCATGAGGTATCAAAAATTCTGAGGTAGACTTGAATTGAAAGAGGGGGGTTTCATGGCCCTTTAAAGAAACAGTGAAATACCCTATTGTATTTCAGCAAAGCCTGATTACATTTTAGAAATAAGATAAATGGATCTTTTACCATTTGCGTATATGGGTTCCTGGGGTATCACGTAAACTAAAGAACGGGACAGATACAATTTGTTCTGAAAACTATTTGCTTTATAATACAGACGTAAAAATAACAAATGTCTAAAAGGTATTGGATAGAAACAAGTTAACGCAAATTAAGACATTTAACCCAATATAATCTTATCTTGAGTACATTCATTCAGTATTATGTTTAAACATTTGGAGTGAAATTAATGAAAATAAACGCTGTCAAGACATTATTCAATATTCACACACTCACTCAATTTTAAAAACTGTTAAAAAATAAAATCAAAGTATAGCCTGATGTGTAAAACTGATCAAATTTTGGTAATAAGAAAAATGGTACCTTGGCCGTTTTCAACTCTCTGTTTCTGGCCATCAAAGAGAGCTAAAGAGACAAACAGATAAAATCAGTTCTGAATACATGCACTATAACACAGATGTAAAAATGATAAAAATAAAAATCTATTGGACAGAAACATGTTAAACAAATGTAGACATTTAACCTAATATAATCTTATCTCAAGTACATCTATTAAGTATTATTTGTTTAAACATCTGAAGTGAAATAAATGAAAATAAACGCTCTGTCAGGACATTATTCAATATTCACACACTCACTTAGTTTCAATAGTATAAAATGTCACAGTATACCCTGATGTAAAGTAAGTAATGTTACGTAAAGCCGATCAAATTTTAGTAATAAAGATAAATTGTACCTTGACCATTTTCATTGTTTGGTTCCTTGGTGCTTCTGAAGCCTAAAGAATGAGACAGATAAAATTAGTTCTGAAAACGATTTGCTCTATAATACAGATGCAAAAATAACAAATATCTAGAGGCAACAGGACAGAAACATGCTAATGCAAATTTAGACATTTAATCCAACATAATTTTATCTTGAGTACATTAATTATTTATTTAAAGATCTGAATGTTGAATAAAAGATGTTTAAATAATGAAATAATGAAATTTTCTGAATGTAATTAAACACTGTCATGACATTATTAACACATTAAACAATCAATAAATAATGAGATTTTCAATAAAAAACATTTTCATCATGGAAAAACTATTCTTTAAAAATATGGTAAAAAAGAGAAACTGTTAATGATCTCTACTCACTAAATATTTTCTTCTTTTTTAAGATGAAAACTGCTACAGCAATGGCTGCCACAATCCCCCCTCCGATTATTGCACCAACAATTACACCTATGGCAGACTCCTTGGAGCAGTCCTTGCATTTCCCATCTAAACAAATGCAAAGTTAAACATCTACAAACCATTTTATTTAAAGGGACAGTTCACCCATAATGAAAAAAAACAGCTATCATTTACTCATCCTCCACTTGTTCCAAACCTGTTTGAGTTTCTTTCTTTTGTTGAACACAAATGAAGATATACCGAAGAATGTTGGGGGGAAAAGGAGCCATTGACTTCCCTAGCATTTTTTGTTTCTAATATGGACGTCATTGGCTGTTTTTCCCAACATTCCTCAACATATAATTTTATTACAAACAATATCAACTTAAGTAAGATATTCAAATAAGTTTAGAACCACCTAAGGGTGAGTACATTTTTGGGGGTGGCATGTCCCTTTAAAAATTGACAAAAGAAAGTGAAAATTTGTCATGCTTTTTGAATCTGTCTGCTTTGATTACCCCAAGTGGTGACAATTGGTGCTTTAAGGGTTTTGTGGGCCACATAACAGTCATATTCTGCTTTTTCTTCCTCCAAGATGTAAGTGCTCTTTCTCAGCTGAAAGGTCCCATCATGGTTTGGTCTAACTCCTGAGGATTCTACCTCCTCAACAGGCGTGCGGTATTTCCTTATGGTCAAATACACATCTTTGGGGTAGAATCCAGTGGCCAGACAAGTAAGTTTTAGCTTGGGTTTCCCATTGATATACATCTTTGCAAACACATGAACTTCTGGGGGAGCTGAAATCACAAGTAGAATTTTTTATCAATCAGTTCTATAACACTAACCAAATGAATGCTGTATATAAACTCACAGCCTTGTCTAAGCTCCTCATCTCCGTATTCTCTGAATTTGTTGAGCCAGTCCACACACTCTTTTTCCAGGTAGCCCTTGGTGTACTGATTTAGGATGGGCACATTATCCCATTTCCTCTTGGTTGGAAGAGCTTCTTTCACTGGGGCAACCCACTGAGATTCCTCATCATTAAAAGACAGGAAGTTTTCTCCATCATAGCTGTACTCATCAATGCCTCTGGAAAACCGGACTTCATCCCTCTGACTCTCAATTTCACAACCATGTCTCCACTGAAGAACATGAACATCTGAAACAGACACCAATTAAACTGACTGTGAGACAACAGATCAAAAGCAAAAATGATACAGATGTAATGTTATAATGACATTTAAGTTTAGAAAAATAAGATAGGATAGATAAGTTTTAATGTTTTAAAACTTGCTTCTGCTCACCAAGCCTGACTTTATTTGATCCAAAGTATAGCAAAAAATTTAAAATTGAATTAAACAAAATTCTGAGTGTATAATAGATAACTGCATTATTGTATATGATGACATGAGACACATATACTACTGCATTCTTTTGTCATTGCAAATATTTAAATAAGTGTAAAAAGTTTTATGTTAAAATGTTAAAGTTTTCTATTTAAAATCTATTTTATACCTGTGGTTTCAAAGCTTAATGTTCAGCATCATTCTAATTTGTTGATTTTCCACTCAGACATGTATTATTATTATGTTGAAATAAGATGAACAATTTAGGTCAGCTTTCTTTGATGAACAGAAAGTTCAGAAGATCAGCATTTATCTGAAATAAAAATCTTTATTATAATTTTTGATCAATTTGAAGCATCCTTGCAAAAACATTCATGTGTAATAAATGATGATGATGATAATAATAATAATAATAAACATTTCTTAAACTGAAAATTAGCATATTAGAATTTTGAAGGATATTATGAGGGAAGTTATTATGTGAAAAAATCAGCTTTAAAATCATAGGAATTAATTACCTTTTAAAATATATTCCAATTATTTTATCTTATTTGTTATTATTATTTTATTTTATCTAAAAATACATTTTTATTTTATTTTAGATTTTTTTCTGTACTTTCGATTAAATAAATGCAGGCTTGGTGAGTAGAAGAGACATTTTTTGAAAGCATTAAAAATCTTTTATGAAACAGCGTTTGACCAGTAGTGTATATGGAGGTTAAAACAGATTCCTCACCTGATTTATTGTCTCTCATACGTTCCATCAGAATGTTGACATTCACATTGAACCACTGTTCTTTGCTCTTTCTGGACTGGGTCCCTTTTTCCCAGTAATCTTCCTGCATTTTCTGTTCCATCCAGGGCTGTTTAGGAATCTTCTTCTGCTGTTCACTATTGTAATAGTCAATCTGTCTGTCATCAAGCAAACCCATTGCAGTGAATTCATAGATGCCCGGCAGGTTGACAGGTCTGGATAAAGCTGTATATATGTAGTACAGGGAGTGTTTTTCTGTATTGAAAAAAGAATAAAACATGAAAATGTCAAAACAGGTGATCCTCCAAGACAAGCTTACTGTCATTTTTATGAATACATTATGAAAATAGTTTCATGATGGAGTGGTGACATCTGACTATCACAAACAAATCTGGTTAGACTGGTCAGTTAAGTCTATGACGCTGCCTTTCACATTTTGTTATTAAACACATAAATTATTGAAGTTAAGTGAATGTCACTTGAAATCGTGCTGATATTTGGAACAACAAACACTAATTCAAATTTTACTACACACAAAATTTACTACATTCATTTACTAATTTCATACACATTTCTAGAGATTCTAGGGAGATTCTTCTGCCTTTAAAAACATGTTTGTAATAAAAAATATATATATAATTTCCACTTTTTCTTCAAATTAGACCCTTTTCTTAAAATCATATATTTATATAAAACATTACATAATGTTTCCTTTCATATGAATAAAATTATATCCCATTTTTATTAACAGATCATTTTACAATAACATGTGCTCTATAAAACAGTGTTTTGATCAAATTACATTATTATTTAATAGTATTCAATAGTCAAACAATGGTTTCAAGTTTAGTACGTTAGATCAAGCACAACATAAATGGCGGAACCAGGAAGTTTCCTAAACCGAAAGTAAAGTATTCGCGGAGACGCCTGGGAGGCCATAAACATATCTTACAACCGACACAGACCATAAACAGACATATTAAACCTTTAAGCCATTTTTATATACATATCAGGCTATGAAATACGCATATATAGTAATAATCAGCTTGAGGAGCAACAATGACGTCGATTATTTTGCTTTCGGTTTTAAGAAATATCCTAAATAGGCCACCTAAGAGTAGCTATTTTTGAGTCAAAATAACAGCAGACTCACCGGTCCAGGCTGGTACAACAGCAAGGAGCATCACTGCCGAAAACAAAACGGCAAAACCAGCCATTTTGAAGCCTTTTGAGGCCGCGATGTGTGTCTGTTTCCCCGTCCACTAACGTCTTCTGTCTGATAGCTGACGAACAGGTTAAACTGTTATGAGACGGTCCAAAATCCAAAGCCACGCCCCCCGAAGAGCGTAAATAACCAGTACTAAAAGAGAAAGCGCAGCATCACTAGTAACTAGGAGAAAGGTGGTGTTTGAGTTTGAGAGACACGGATAAGAGGACAGCGGATGCAAAACTAATGTTAGATTTACACGATAAAATAAACTTTATTAACTGGTTCTGTGGCAGATAGTTGTGCCTCAGGGAGCGCGGAGCTATCAGGTTGGCATAATATGATAGCGACACACAGCTGCGATTTTTACTTGATTTTGTACAGGGAAGAGGTTTGGGGATAAACCTCTCGCGATCAGCAGAAGTCGGATGCTACTTTTGACATGTCAGAAATTTGGGTTTGGCCCTACCTCGGAATCGCACCGTTGAATAAGATCAGTTTTATAAGTATTTAAAAGAATTTGTCATATGAAGACATTAAAAGAGTTAAAAAGTCAAAGAGCAAGATACTTTTTTTTAATTAGAGGATTTTGGCTTCATATTGTGAAAACTTCTACTCTTCTACTTTGTCTATATTTTTTAAAATAATATGTTTTTATGTACTTATTATTTTCATTAATATAGTTATCTTTTAAAATAGTAATAATTCATTCATTCATTCATTTTCTTTTCGGCTTAGTCCCTTTATTAATCTGGGGTCGCCACAGCGGGATGAACCGCCAACTTATCCATCATATGTTTTACGCAGCGGATGCCCTTCCTGTTGCAACCCATCACTGGGAAAATAGTAATAATAATAATTGTTATTATTATTAATGTAAATGTATACAATGTGAATGTAAATTGATTGTAATCTCATTATAATCCCAATCATAAAATCAGGTCTTTATTTTTAGATCTTGTCATCTCAAATCATTCATTCATTTTCTTTTCGGCTTAGTCCCTTTATTCATCTGGGGTCGCCACTGCAGAATGAACTGCCAACTTATCCAGCATATGTTTTACGCAGCCGATGCCCTTCCGGCTGCAACCCATCACTGGGAAACACCCATACACTCTCATTCACACACATACACTACGGACAATTTAGCTTAAACAATTCACCTATAGTGCATGTCTTTGGACTTGGAGCAACCAACATGGGGAGAACATGCAAACTCCACACAGAAATGACAACTGACCCAAGGGAATTATTTTGGGAATGTCCCTTTGTTAAATCTTTCTGGGCTGATGTGAATTGTCCAAAAGGTTTGTGGTCATTTTTCTTTAAGCTATAGACATGTTGTTTTGGGGATTTTACAATAAAGAAAAACAATTCCTTAATTCAAGTTCTTGTATAAACCTCATATTATTTATTGGAAAGTTTTTTATACATAAGTGTAAACATACTCAACGTAAACCAAATTTTGTATTTTTTAAACGAGAATTGGAACTGCACTTGAAAACCATTACAAAGTCTCATAACAAGTAATCAGTTAAAACATATAAAACATGTGCTTTATTTAATATTCTGCATTAATTTGTAGAATTCTGCGTTTTGTAGAAGATTCTGCATTTTATTTTTTTCATGTACCCTCTCTTTTTCTTTTTTATTTATTATTATTTTTTATTGTTTCTTGTTTTTCTTTTTCATTGTCTTTCTTTTGCTTTACCATAGTTATATTTCTTTAAAATTGTCACATTTATCTTGTTGCAAAAAAGTAATATCTGTATTGTTTGTACTATATATATATATTTATATATGTATATCTGTTTGAATTTCTATTTGGTGTAATTGCCTGTTGTTATTGCAATTTAAAAGAAACGTGTTTGTGCCATGACTGAACCTGCACGAAAACAGAAACAAACAAAGGGGGTGCGATTATTAAATATTCCAGAATGCACACGAACAATCAATAGCGTGTAATATTCTATTCATGTATGTGCGGGCAGGTCTGATTGATAGATTTTTTTTTTAATCACATATTTTTTTTTTTGTTTCGTTTCATGAGACGATCAGCTTAAGAGTGCAATATATAATTTGTATTATTGTTTTTCCTCAGCTGTTTTCAATGGACAGCAAATTTACGGTTCTTTTAGTTATGAAATACACACTGGATGTGTCTGAAATGACATCATACGTATAAAAAACAAACATAAAATCAGCGCGGCGTAGATCATAAATGCTCTGATAAAAAACAAAACTCAAAGCACATGATATCAAAAACAAAGCACGTGATATCAACCTTACGTAAGCATATCTCTCGCGCATGCGCAGTAAGTAGCGACAAACCAAAACTGTCGTCCAACTTGATAACCACGGAGTAAAACAGGTACATATTTTATAATCATGCATACTTTTTCTAAATGCATTCAAATATGTTAATTAATGGGGCCGAAATTTTTATTTTCTCTCACACGATACAGTTTCTTTTTTTTTCACTGCACGAACATTTCCAGCAATGAGTCAATGCAAAGTAGCTCTGGTCACTGGTTCAAATAAAGGCATCGGCTTCGCGATCGTGCGTGCATTGTGTAAAGAGTACACCGGAGACGTGTATCTGTCATCCCGGGATGTCGGTCGAGGAACCGCAGCGGTGGACAGTTTGAAGAAGGAGGGACTGAACCCGCTTTTCTGTCAGCTGGACATCAATGACCCAAACAGTGTCCGAACTGGACGCGACTTCTTCCAGGAGAAGTACGGGGGCCTGGACGTGCTCATCAACAACGCTGGAATCGCCTTTAAAAGTAAATAAAGGCATTTTTTCAGACATTAATTTATAGTTAACCCAAAAATGAAAATTCTGTCATCATCTTCTGTTAAACACAAAAGAAGATATTTTGAAGAAAGACCTGTAACCATCCACTTCCATTGTATTTGTTTTTCCTACTATGGAAGTCAATGGTTACAGGTTTTCCTTTGTGGGGTTTTTATTAATAGAATATGTTTGAAACAAGTATTTCTTTCTTCTGTTAAACACAAAAGAAGATACTTTTAAGAAAGCTGAAAACCCGCCCTGCTAAAAAAAAGCAGCTTAAACCAACCTAAGCTAGTTAGCTGGTTTTAGCTGCTCAACCAGCTTGGTTTTAGAGGGGTTTGGAAATGGCTAAAACCCCTCTAAAACCAGGCTGGTCAACCAACTAAAACCAGCCAACCAGCCTAGGCTGGTTTAAGCTGTTTTTTTTTCAGCAGGGAACCATTGACTTCCATAGTATTTGCTTTTCCTAATATGGAAGTCAATGGTTACAGGTTTTCAGCTTTCTTTAGGGGAGGTTTATTATAGGGTATGTTTGAAACAAATGTTTATTTCTTCTGTTAAACACAAAAGAAGATATTTTGAAGAAAGCTGAAAACCTGTAACCATTGACTTCCATAGTAGGAAAAACAAATACTAAGAAAGTCAATGGTTACAGGTTTTCAGCTTACTTTAGTATAACTTGCTTTTTTTCCAATAGAGGAAAGAAACTCAAATAGGTTTGTAAACAAACAAGTAAAGGTAAATTGACATAATTTTCAGTTTTGTGTGAACTGTCCCTTTAAGTTTCACACTTTTGATCAGAAGCTTTCTACCTTTTCTAAGGAAGTAAAAACAAACAAAAGTTTAATCAAAGGTTAAAATGCAGTCATAACTTCTGCAATATGACTAATGAAAACAATGTTTTATTTCTTCATGGCAGTGGCCGACACAACCCCCTTTGGGACCCAAGCAGATGTGACACTGAAGACCAATTTCTTTGCCACCAGAGACATGTGCAATGTGTTTTTACCCATTATCAAGCCAGGAGGTAAGTCATACCAGTCATACCTCCCAGAACCTGCTAGTCTGGGGGTTTATCTTATCGCATTTCTTCCTTTAAACATTCCTACCTTTTCTTTCTTGAACTCAAAACACTGTCATCATTTGCTCACCCATCACTTGTCACATTGTTTATCAGTTTCATTTTTCTGTTGAATACAAATGAAGATATTTAAAAAAAAAAAAACGAATCGAAAACCAGTAACCATTGACTTCCATAGTATTTGTTTTCCTACTATGGGTGGCAATGGTTAACGATTTCTGACATTGTGCAAGTGCATTGTGCAATTTTTATAACACAAAAAGCTTTACAATTTGGTCAAATATTTGGTGAATTGAAGTGTTTCAAGTATGTTTTTTAAAGGGATAGTTCACCCATAATTAAAATTTCCTGTTAATTTACTTACTCTAAGGCACAGGTGTTAAATCCAGTTCCTGGAGGGCCGCAGCTCTGTTTACCTTTAACCCTAATTAAACATACCTGATCAAACTAATTGAGTCCTTCAGGCTTGTTTGAAACCTACAGGTAAGTGTGTTGAAGCAGGGTTAGAACTAAACTGTACAGAGCTGCAGCCCTCCAGGAACTGGATTTGACATCTGTACTCTAAGGGCATCTGAAAGATGTTGGAGACATTTTCTCTTCAGTAAAACATTTTTTAGCTGAAACCATATTTGTTATAAAATGCAAATGAACAGCGAGAGAGTCTAAAAAACAAATGAAAACCGGTAACCATCAACTTCCACAGTATTTGTTTTTCCAACTATGGTTGTCAATGGTTACCGGTTTCTGACATTTTTCAAAATACTTTCAGAAAAAACTCATGAAGGTAAATAAATACTGAATGAAATGCCATTTTTTGGGTGAACTGTCTCTTTAAAGGTCCCATGAAGTGCTTTGAAATGTGCATTTTTTTATTCGATGTTTGACATAATCTCAACTGAAAAAAAAACGAAGAGAGGGCGGGACATAGAGTAGCTCCTCCCCTTTAAAAACAACATCTAATAGTGTTGTTTTTTCACAGCTTTGCCAGTGAGAGTGGTTGAGCTCAAGCTCATCAAATGAAAAGCAAATGAGAAGTGCTTTGAAGGGGGCGGGGCATGTCAGATACTCTAGAGCATATGATTGGTCAAGATTTGATGAGAAACTGAAGTAGTGAAGTGAAGTGAAGTGTAGTGTGGCCAAGTATGGTGTCCCATACTTGGAATTTGTGCTCTGCATTTAACCCATCCAAGTGCACACACACAGTTAGTGAACACACACATACCGTGAACACACACCCGGAGCAGTGGGCAGCCATGCTGCGGCGCCCGGGGAGCAGTTGGGGGGAACGGTGCCTTGCTCAAGGGACTCACCTCAGTCGTGGTATTGAGGGTGGTGGAGAGTGCTGGTCATTCACTCCCCCCACCCCCAATTCCCGCTGGTACCGAGTATCGAACCAGCAACCTTCGGATCACGAGTCCAACACTCTAACCACCAGGCCACGACTGCCCCCGTGAAGTATGAGGTGATGTGAAAAAAAATGTTGATCCATTTAGGCGGAAGTGACAAACTACAAGCCTTACATGTTTATATCAGTTTTATATCTTATATGCACAAATTTTGCCATTGTTTTGTAGCACGCTAGCTTATAGATATCCTTTAAAACTAACATACCGATACTAACATCTAAAAAAAAAACATTATTTTAATTTCACTGTGCCTTTAAACACTGTTATTTCCTTCTAGGTCGATTAGTAAATGTCTCCAGCGTAATGGGCTCAATAGCACTAGGCCGCTGCAGTCCAGAACTCCAGGCCCGATTCCGAAGTGACGATATTACAGAGGAAGAGTTAAATGAACTGATGGAGCGATTCGTCTGTGAGGCTCAGGAAGGGGTTCATTCGGAACGAGGATGGCCCTCAACTGCATATGGCATCTCAAAAACTGGCCTCACCACCCTGACTCGAATCCTGGCCCGAAATCTGACCAAAGAAAGGCCTGGTGATGAGATCCTGTGCAATGCCTGCTGTCCAGGATGGGTAAGGACTGACATGGCTGGACCAAATGCAACCAAATCACCAGATGAGGGCGCCATCACTCCAGTATATTTGGCATTGCTGCCTGCAGGGGCCAAAGAGCCTCATGGGCAGTTTGTTTCAGAGATGAAAGTGCAGCCTTGGTGAAAGAGGTTTGTGTATGTTACAATCTGGAGTCAAGTTGAGTAACATCCAAACTGACCTCTCTGGTTTCAGAAAGTCCAACT
Organism: Danio jaintianensis; assembly: GCA_903798115.1. Taxonomy (NCBI): domain Eukaryota; kingdom Metazoa; phylum Chordata; class Actinopteri; order Cypriniformes; family Danionidae; genus Danio; species Danio jaintianensis. The sequence goes on along the minus strand of CAIGQV010019186.1, from coordinate 8,600,808 downwards.
CAGACTGAGCCTTAAAGGGATAGTTCACACAAAACTGAAAATTATCTCATCGTTTACTCCCCATTCACTTGTTCCAAACTTGCTTTACTTACTTTCATGGTGTCAGTGGTTACCGGTTTACAGCTTTCTTCAAAAAAAAACTTCATTTGTGTTCAACAGAATAAAAAAACTCAGGTTTGGAACCAGAGAGTAAATAGTGAGTAAATGTTAATTTTTGGGTGAACTATCCCTTTAAGGTGCTCCAGAAATAAGTTACTAAGTGCATTGTTCAGTTAATTGTAAATATAGCACACAAAGCTTTACAATTTGCTCAAAGATTTTGTGAATATGCGAATTGAGTGTTTCAAGTATGCTTTTTAAAGGGATAGTTCACCTATAATTGAAATTTCCTGTTAATTTGCTTACTCTAAGGGCATCTGAAAGATGTTGGTTACATTTTCTCTTCAGTAGAACATACGTTAGCTGAAACCATAAAATGCTAATGAACAGCACTTTGAGAGTAAAAAAAAAACAAATACAGGCAAAATATGTGCCTCCTGACTATATATTGTCATCCTAACATTCATACATCCTGACATTTATGCAATAATCTTGTTTTTTCTGTATATATTGTTTGACTCTTAATTTTTATAAATCATCAAGGACCACAATTTCAGATAAAAAAAAAGTCTTCTTTGATGTACTGGAGTCACCAACATCTTGTATGGCCTGAGGGTGAATAAATTAACAACAAATTTTATTTTTGTGTGAACTATCCCTTTAAAATACATGACTGCAACCACATAAATACGTTGTTATGTGGAACTTGGAAGTTTTGTCAAAGTTCACAGACCAAAACATTGTGCTCAAAGATCCATTCTGCACAAAAAGTTACATTTGAAGTAGTTAATTTACAATGCAAATACAAACATTACTACATAACACTGTAAAAAGCAATTAGTTGACTACTTTAAAACGTGTTTAAACCTGTTGCTTTTAAAGAGATTAGATGACTTAAAAAAGGTGAGTAAACCCGTAGCCTTAAAATTAAGTAAATTAACTATGTGCACAATTATAAAGGTTAAGTCAATTTAACAGTTCCAAGTTACAACAGATCTACTCACTTTTGAAAGAAAATTATTGTTTGTATGTTTACTCACTTTTAAAAGTAAAACAACTAATCACTTTCCACAGTGTAATTACTTCTAAATTAACAATCATTTTTACTCTGTGTATTGTGACAGTACTCTTGTAATGTTCGAATTTATCAATGTTGTACTTGTACATAATATTGATGATAGTTGGTTTAATCTGAAAATAAAAATGAATTACAACAATAATATTTCTTTGCTGTGTTGTATTCTCCTTGGAACTGAAAAGCACTGTTTTGGAAGATTTCAATGGATATCAAGCATCCTCGCCATGTGTGAAGTAAAGTATAGATACAGCTGCATTTCCAAAGCATAAATAAAGATGTATTAGGTTACACTGAGTGGACATTGATTGCTCACAGTAATATGTGAGAGTGACAGTGGCCGCATAGCAGGGGTGCTTCTCAATATCTTTCCTTGTTTTCTTGATCCTATGAACCGGAAACAGATTAACCTCAGTCATCTTGTAGGACATCTCAATTCTCTAATTGCACCGCAAGGAGAGAGGAGACTTCCTGAGGAGTCTTTTTTTATTTTTAAGTTATTACTTTTTTTTTATTAAACATTGACAACACATTCAATACAAAGTTACAACATAAAAACTATTTAAGATACAAATAATTTTCACAGAATTATATTATAGAAATATACAAACTTGTATAACGAGTGATTATGTGTTTCTAGTGCTATATTGACTTGATATAATACTTCATTTTTAATGCAATGCAAACACTGACGTTTTCTGTATATTTACATTCCTGAATGTAAAATATGGCCATTAAAATTATATATATATATATATATATATATGAAAAAGGTATGAACTTGTTTATCTCTGTAATTTAAAAAAATGCCTTGAACATGTTTCCACCGAGTAACATTTACATCAATATTAATAACAATAAATAAATAAAGTAGATTACATTTGGCGGCGCAGTGTTGCAGTGGGTATCGCTGTCGCCTCACAGCAAGAAGGTCGCTGGTTCGAGCCTCGGCTGGGTCAGTTTCCATTTCTGTGTGGAGTTTGCATGTTCTCCCCATGTTTGTGTGGGTTTCCTCCGGGTGCTCCGGTTTCCCCCACAGATCCAAAGACATGCGCTATAAGTGAATTTGGTAAGCTAAATTGTCCGTATTGTACGAGTGTGAATAAGTGTGTATGGTTGTATGGTTGCAGCAGGACGGGCATCCGCTGTGTAAAACATATGCCGGAATAGTTGGTGGTTTATTCCGCTGTGGTGACCCCTGATGAATAAAGGGACTAAGCCGAAAAGAAAATGAATGAATGAGTATATTACATTTTGTAAAAGAAGACACTCCAGGGCAGTGCCCAAATAAATGAATAACAGTCTCTGGCTTTATCTTACATCTACATATATATATTTTAATGTAGATAAATAAATTGTAGCAGGATATACTCTATATGAAAAAGTTAACCTTCAACTTATATGTATATCTTTTGTTTTTATTTAGATAAATTGTTGCAGGATATTCTCTATATGAAGAAGTGTGGATATCTGGATACCTATCGTTCTGCTTGATTTCTCACATTCCCTCCTTTCTCAGTCTATGATTCTCTAGCATCCTGAGGGGGTTGGAGCCTGAAGCCTATATAGACACGAGGAAAGGAAACGAGGATGCACAAATAAGAATTGAGAAGTACCCCTCGAGTAAGAGAGAGAGAGAGAGAGACTGTTCGCTATATCTGGACAGGGGAAGCGAAATAGCCCCAGTACTTTAACAAACACTTGACTCAACTTTGCTCAATATCCAGCACAGATTTTTCCTGCAAAACATGGCCACTGGAAAATGTGGCATTACTCTGAGCACAGTAAGTAACCGTGTTTACAGTGGTCACGTGTGCTTTTACTGTACTTTTTGTATTGAAACAGATGCAGTATATTTTGAGCATATTGTATTTACATTTTTGAGAAGAGATTTTGTTTTAATACTATTGTGTGTTTTTATTGTTAAATTTCTTAATTTTCTAAATTCCTACCTCAAAATCACATTATATGATAATATATTATTTAAAAATAAAAGTCTGATTGTAATTAATTGAAAAATATGCTATAGGAACTTTATTTTTTACTTGAAATGCTTTAAAATATCATGAAAAATTATATATATATATAATTTTTTTATCCACAATTTAAAAAAATCCAGTTTGTAAATAATTTTAATATATATGCTATTATTGTTTTTTTTTTTTTAAATCAAGATGTCAATAAAAAATATTTTTGTCCAGCATCTCAAAATCTCAAAATCACATTCTCTGACAATATTTATAATGTAAAAGATTCACTGAACAACATGGTTTAAGACATTTTTTACTTAGTCATGACTCAAATTGAACAAACAAAAAAATAGCAAGAATTAAATGTGAAATTGAATTACATAAAAACATTTAACATATTTTCTTGTAAAGCACCCAATTTATTACTTATTTATTATTTATAACGCCCATTCAATCGAGTGATAACATTCGAATCGATTGGTAAACCAATGTATTTTTTTTAAGAAAATAAATAAAATGCAAGATGCATCACCAAACCTTTTAGCATTTCAGCATAACACTATTTCCTTTTTGCAGATCAGTCCAAAATTTCTTCATGCTAATTCCACAAGTCACACCTGGCCGTTCAGTGCTACAGCTGAGCTGATTGGTGAGACCACATCCCACTTTTGTTGACTTATTTGATAAAAGAAAGACATCATGTTTAATTTCGAGTTTGCATCCTTCTCATTATAGAGGCATATTTCAAAACGATTCATAAGATGTTATAGTTTTAATAAACTTCTGTGTGTGTGTTGCAGATAATGCTTACGACCCAGATGTTCGTGCCAGACAGATGTGGATCGACAGGACGTGTATCCGAGGACTGGACTGCCTCTCTTTCATGGATAACGGACAGGGTTTGATCAGAGCCAAACGGCACAAGATGCTCAGGTACAAAGCACTACAGCTTCACTTGAGCTAATTTATTGTTCACTTTAAGTACAGCGAGTGAAAAGTGTGTGAAATGGATTTGTAATTACTGGATGTTATAATTGCAGGGGAATCAAGAACTCTTAGTCACTTAATGCAAGAGATTCACTGTGGCCTTATGTCATTAGCACTAAAAGCCTATAACATTAAACCAACATTGAACACCAGGGCCTACTGCCAGAACAATTAAAGACAGCTAATTAGCTTCTTGTGATCACTCTACTAATTCCAATATACATTATACTGTGCCTAGAGTTGTGAATGAATGCAGTTAGTTTATAATGTACTGTAATTGTTTGACCAGATAATCTATTTAGTAGTATCTTGCATTACAAGTAATCAGATTACTTTTGAAGTAACTAGTAAAGTAACTCATAACCTTTACTTTCAAAAAAATACTTTTTCATTCAAATAAGTGATGGCAGTTACTCTGTTTTACAATTTATTAAACATATATTATGTAAACATGATAGTTTCTGTAGTTCAAGCCTAAATATGAACTTATAAACACTTATCTAACTCGCTCAAAAACAGATTCAGCATCCCTTAAAGGGTTAGTTCATCATGTGCAGTAAATGTTTGACCAGATAATCTATTTAGTAGTATCTTGCATTACAAGTAATCAGATTACTTTTGAAGTAACTAGTAAAGTAACTCATAACTTTCAATTTCAATTAAATAATTTTTAATTCAAATAAGTAATGGCAGTTACTCTGTTTTACAATTTATTAATGTATAATGTAATGTACAATGCATTATGTAAACATGATAGTTTCTGTAGTTCAAGCCATCACTAATCAGATTCAACATCCCTTAAAGGGTTAGTTCATCCAAAAATGAAATTTCTGCAGTCATTTACTCTCCCTTCACGTGTTTCAAACCTGTTTGAGTTTATTTCTTTGTTTGAACACAAAAGAAGATATTTTGAAGAATGTTGGAAAGCAGCAGCCATTGACTTCTATAGTATTTTTATAGATGTCAATGGCTGTTTTTTTTTTCAACAGTTTTCAGAATATCTTGTTTTGTGTTCAACAGATACTTCAAAAGAAACTTATTAAGGTTTAGAATCAGTGAGTGCAAGTAATTGGTGAGGAAAGATTCATTTTTAGGTGAACTTTCCCTTTAATATGGATAAAACGGCTGAATGTTTTTTTGTTTGCGCTGCGGCCTCAGCTGTACAGACCTGAAATGTTTTTGTACTCAGGCTACATTTCACTTTCTTTTCACAAATAGAACTTTTTCATAATAAAAACAAAGAAACAATAGCTGGGAAAAGTTACACAAGTAACAGTAAGTTTCCTTAAAGTAACTAAATAACACAATTTTTAAGGAGTAACACAATGTTGTAATCTATTACTTTTAAAAATACTTTCCCCAACACTGTTTTAAAATTTCGGATCTGTTTGTGTGTTTTGTTTTTTACTTTATGTTTTTGAAAGAAGTTAATTATGATCAACAAGGCTACATTCATTTTATTAATCAGAAAACACAATAAAATATGTGGAGAATTCTACAGCAAATTTCAAAACTTCATTTATTTGAAATATAATTTTTTTTTAACATCATAAATGTATTTGCTGTCACTTTTAACACGTATTAATATCCTTGCTAAATAAAAGTAATATAAAAAATGGAAAACAATTAAATGGCGTTGTCCAGTATGCATTCTAAAGAATTTTCCTGATGTGTTTTAAGCTTTGGTTTCAGTAAAAAGAGAGCGCTGAAACTTTACATTCCAGTTGGTGTGTACGGAAATGGACCAGGGTCCATGCACTTGGGAAAAGATGCCATTGTTTTCACAAAAACCAGAGACACCATGAGTGTGGGGCTCCTGTCGCAGTCTTACCTCGAGGCCATCGGCGCTCAGCGAGTCCTGGTGCCCACACTCTCAGAAATAAAGGTACGCGAGCTGTCACTGGGGTGGTACCTTTTCAAAAGGTACAAATTTGTAGCTAAAAGGTCCATATTAATACCTCAAGGGTACATACTAGTACCTAAAAAGTACAAAAGTGCTCCTCTTAAAAAAAATTGGTACTAATATATGCTTTTGAGGTACCAATATGGACCCTTTAAGTACAAATGTGTACCTTTTGAAAAGGTACCACCCCAGTGACAGCTCGCGTACCTTTATTTCTGAGAGTGCATGATCACGTTTAGACGCGAAGGACAAAACCAGTACGGCTTTGCTTTCAGTTTTATTATTACAGCTATTTATTTTCAGTTTCAGTTTTATTATTATTTATTTATATTTATTATATTTTATTTATTACAGCCAGTGCAAAGATTCCAGTTTGTTTACATGCATACATTTCTGACCTTCACTGTCTCTTGACTGTCTCTGGATCTGTGCAGAGTGAAGGACGGAGCCAGTCTGCGGGCGATCCTCACACACTCGCTCTTCAGATCGGAGAAAGAGCTGTTCGATGAGCTCCGCGCCATCAGCGCCGTCGGATACACAGAAAAACGCATCATCATCTGGAAACTGTGCATGTAAGAAAAAAAAAAACTCCACTGCACCAACCAATGAAAAAGAAGCACTTTGTCAGTTTTTGAGTGATCACAGATTTACGCATTTGGTTAGGGTTTGTTGGGCTGTGGAATGTTTGAGAAGTTTACACTTGGTGTTAAAGGAATGGATCACTTAAAACTAAAAACGTACTCACCCTCAGGTTGTACAATCAAACATTTAATATTCATTCATTAATTTTCCTTCGGCTTAGTCCCTTTATTCATCAGGGGGGATTGAACCGCCAACTTATCCAGCATATGTTTTACACAGCGTATGCCCTTCCAGCTGCAACCCAGTACTTGGAAACATCCAGACACTCATTCACACACACACTCGTACACTACGGCCAATTTAGTTTACTCAATTCACCTGTACCGCATGTCTTTTGACTGTGGGGGAAACTGGAGCACCTGGAGGAAACCCACACGAACAAACATTTAATATATATATTTTAATATAATAATAAACTTGATTTCATATAGTGCCTTTAAAGGGACCTATTATGCAAAAATCACTTTTATGAGTTGTTTAAACACAGCTGTGTGGGAACAGTTTCTGAATATAGCCAGTATCTAATAATATATTAGATAATAATAATTAATTAATTCATTTTTTTTATAATCACGCTTTATACAAACAGTCTGCAGAAGCATTTTGATTGACGTTCTCCCTTTGTACATATCATCAGAGGAGGAAAGTCCTAGTGACGATTTCTCCCTCATTAGCATAGACAGCCTTGAGCGAGAAGCAGCCATCCCCCATTAGAGTTTTTGGGCTGAAGATAATGAGTACATTTACATGGACACCAATAATCCGATTTTAATACGGTTAAGACAATACTCTGATTAAGAGTCTACCATGTAAACAGCGATTTTTGATGACCTTAATCCGACTAAAGTCATAATTGAACTTAACAGAAATGAAAATGCAAAATGCAGAGGTTTTTTTTCCCATACGGCGTGCGGTATCAAATTCCATCAAAACAACACTCTTCCAGCAGTTCATACTCACATCCAATATCTCGTTTGTCACGGGAGGGCATGCATGAAATGGTTCTGAATGAAAGTGAAAGTGCCAAACTGCAGTTAAAGTCGACAAATTAAAAATGAAACACCCGAAATTACATAAAACTCCGGAGGAAACGTGGATAGCGCGGTGACGCAATGACGTTAATCCAATTATGTGCTATAACGTGTAAAACGGGATCATGGAAGAAACATTAAATAAGCAACTCATGTAAACACCTTTATCATATTATTGTCTTATTCAGATTAAGGCAAATAATTCGATTACTGATGTCCATGTAAATGTAGACTTTGGCAGCAACATGTTATAAATGTTTTAGGATGCACAACTGAGATCAGTCGATACTCGAACTTGGGACGCCCGCAGTGCAGTTGCACTAATACTTGAAACATTGCCCACTAGGCTATGGACACTGACAAAGAAGATATTTTGAAGAATGCTGCAAAATGGTAGTTACTGGCATCCATAGTAGAAAATAATGTGGAAGGCATTGGCTAACGGTTTCCAACATTTTGCAATATATATTTTTTCTGACAAACTCAGAAAACCAGTAAATATGACATTCTGATCAGGTGGAACATCAGTGAGAGAAGCAACAGTGAACTCGCCATGATCCCAGAAAGTGAATATTCATTACGGGTAAACAGAGACATATCTTGTAGATATACTTGATGGTAGAAATTAGGGTTGAACAATATATCGTTTGGGCATCAATATCGCAATGTGTGTATCTGCAATAGGCAAATGTTATTTACACCGTAAATATAATTTTAATGAAGATTTAAATAAAGTATGTTTACAGTGAACTTGATAATAAAACTTGATAATAAAACTTTTTTTACAGCTATGGAAAAAAAGAGACCTGGTTTTTGTGATTTTTTTCGAAGTTTTAACAAAACATTTTGTACAGTCAAGGTTGTATTTTTTTCTTAGAATAACCCTTGCCGCCAAAATAAAGCAGAGAAAAAATAAAAAACAAAACAAACAGAAAAAACCTTTACAGTATTGTATACATTTGCAGTTAGACAATATCAATTGTAAAAATAATTCACATAAATTAATACCTACATGATAATACAAATCAATAATCTGACATGTTTATAGTGGTCTTCTACATTTATTTAGAGTCATACAATATTAGTGATCACGTTTAAACCTGTTTACACAAATTTCTTTATATAGATCAGTTAAAGGAGAGTCTTCATTTTTTTCAAAGTATGTGATCATAGGTTGCCATGTCTCATAAACTTTTTAGACAAATCCCTTCATTAAATATTAAATTTTCTCTAATTTCAAATATAAAACCAGATCGCACATCCACATTGAAGCTTTAGGTGGGGCTGCCGATTTCCTCTCAAGTAGTATTCTTCTCCTCGCTAATAAAGTATCAAACACAATAACAGGTTCAGGTACACCAAAAATAGCTGTTTCCACATGGAATAACCCTTTTTAAATGTGCAATGGCAACAAATGAATACATTAAATAAAACATTTTACACAAATTCGTGTCTAATATTCAGTAAATCCATATATATATATATATGTATATATATATACATATATATACATACAAATATAAAAAATTCTGTTTGTTAATTCATCGTGTTACTTGCAATTTAATTACCTGCAAAATGTTCTAGCAATTTAAACTCTTCGTGGTAGGTGAGAGATAATTTTTTTTTTATTATTATTATTATTTTCATATAGGCATACTGTGGCATCTTGTACCTGAAACCTCGCATGCAGATCATTATACGAGGGCAAAGAGTGAAGAGTCAACTGATATCCAAAAGTCTGGCTCATATTGCACAGGACAACTACAGGCCATCATTCCTTGTATCCTTTCAAAATATATATATATTTTTTTGTTGTTGTTTATTTGGAGTACACACACACACATAACCATCATCTCGATCCTAACATTTCTAAAAGTCATCCCTCAGAATAAGCGTGTGACCAAAAGCAAAGAACATTATGGGATTATGATGTATCATAAGAACAGACTAATAAAGCCATACGTGAAAGTGAGCTGCCAATGTAAGGTAACCTGAAACGATTGTGTGTTGCTTCAGCTTCTTTATTCCCATAAATCTAATACTGAAAGCGGCGGTTTTGCGTTTCTAACAGGCCGAGAGGAAAGGCGTGGGCGTTATTGGTGTTATAGAGTGCAATTTTCTTCAGCCCACTCACAACAAACAAGACTTTGATGACACCGATAAATACAGGTGCGCTGTTTATCACTCTGCTGCTATTTACTCTAAATCATGCCCTTGGGTTACTTTGATGGAAAGGCACTATTTTGTACAGGAAGGTCATGCACAACCTCAGCATAAAGCTGGAGGAGTACTGGAACGAAATCCGCTACAAATGAAAGAAAGAGGATCCAAAGTGCACAGTGACAGTAGAGGATGTGTTGTGAGTATCAATAATCTCATGTCAATAATAATCATGTCAATAATTTGTCAGTAATCATAAAAATTGCAAGTTTGTTTTTTACACACCCTTCACTTGTCACAAATCTGTTTGAGCTTTTTTCTTCAGTTGAACACAAAAAAAAGATATTTTGAAATGTTGAAAACCGGTAACCATTGACTTCCATAGTATTAGTTTTTACTATGGATGTCAGTGGTTACCAGTTTCCAACGTTCTTCAAAATATTTTCTTACTGAAGATAGAAACTCAAACAGGTTTGGAACCACTTAAGGGTGAATAAAAAGTGAGTACATTTTTATTTTAGTGTGAACTACCATGTTATACCTAAAACATTGTTTACTCATTCTTTTATTGTTCCAAACCCCCATGACTTACTTCTGCAGAAAAAAAAATGTTGCTATGAAATAGGGTATCAGCGCAAACCATGTTTTGGTATTTTTGGTGTACCGTTATACTGTCAGGATTTACTGAAGACATGCAGTGAAAAATTTGTGATTTTAAAAAGTCTGACATTTTTCAGTTGACGTTGTTACATTTGTAGTTTTCCTTTTCAGATGCAAAATTTATGAAAGAGAATTTCTTTTTAATTGAATCATGAAATCGTAGTTACTAATGTTTTGGGGTAGTCTGTTTAATGGTAATTGTGTCATAATTTAATGCTAAATAGAGATATTTTAAAAAGTGCATAAAATAGCTAAAATTTATACCTACCATTAACCTGAAAAATACTAATTCAGAATAATAATAAATACTCTTGTAGTGTACACAGGAGGTGGTATTTTTTGGAATTCACTCTTTGAATTAGAACTGTCACTTATGGAATGGAAAAAAGATGCAAACCATCACTATAGAAAGATCATAAAACATTTGTGTTTATGTTTGAAATATTTATTTACATTATTCACTGAAAATTGCTTCAATTTATTGCTTCGTTTAAACGATTCATCAAATATACTGTAAAAGCAAAAACATTTAACACACGTACCAATTTGGACTTTGAGCTCTGCTCCAACAGAATTTGATGTGGAAAATTCAGCTGTGCAATTTAACTTGACTTTTAAATATGTTTTAATGTCATTGCCATAGCGCTTTGGGGGTCCTGAGTTCAAGTCCTGGCTTGTGGACCTTTCTGGAAAAAATTTATCTAAAAAATTATTTTTATTGATCAATTTAGAGATGGAAATTTACAATGTTTATTTTACTAGCTCCCATTGTTCTTCTTTAGGTGAACAATGAATTCGTGTTTGTTAATTCACTAAAAAGAAACGTTATTTCGCTAATCTTCAAGCAAAGTCTGATCATTTGCTTCTGCGTTTGAAAACTAAGTGAAAATTGAAACTAAGGTGAACTCCACTGTATTGGGCATTTAAGGAGAACATAATGTGTCTGAATAGATTCAATATAGCTTCCAGTGAGGGCGTTTTATTATAGTCTCTGATCTTTGAGGCTTAAGAGTCAAACTGGGTGAGAATGTTTACATTTCACTAGTTCTCATTACCAGGTCCTGTTTGAACTGTCTAGTACTGTTATCTGAAGGGACGATCTTGACTGGACCTCACAGTGGGGGTGACATCCTGCACCATCCTGCTTTTACTGTCATTTTAAAGGTGTCACCTCTGACACCTGTGTCAAAATCTCTAAGGAATGCCCATAAAAGACAATGTAACACTTGGATGACTGCACTAAAAAAAGGACTTTTCTTATGTAGAGTTTTTGTCTTGTTTCTAGTCCAAATATCAAAAAAAATCAAGAAGCATTTTCTAGACAAGCAAAATTATTTCTGTTTTCAGAAATAATAAGTCTAAATTAAGTGAGCTTTCCTTAAAACAAGCAAAAAAATCTGCCAATGGGGTAAGCAAAATAATCTTATGTCAAAAGGACCAATAATCTTCTAATTTTATTTTATTTGCAGCTTATTTCAGCACATTCTCATTAAAGAATCCTGCTTGAAGAACTGCAAAGTCTTCTGGTCTCTGCTTTGAGAAAAAAAAAAATGTTTAAGTAATGTATTATTTTGTGTTAAAGTAAATCTACATCCATTGTAAAACACATTTTCCAAAATTTCTCAGTTTGTGTTCATTTGATGAAGGAAATTCTTGAGTTTGGAACAGCATCAGAGTCAAGAAATAATAGCAGAATTTGACTTTAGTTTTTTGGTGAACTGTCCCTTTAATTCTTCATTGTCTTCTCTTGGCCATCGTCTTCCAGGAAAGTTCCAGATCAAGTGTGGGTTCAGTGTGACAGCTGTCTGAAGTGGCGGAGGCTTCCAGATGGCATCACTGAGCTGCCGGAGAAATGGTTCTGCAGCATGAACTACGACCCACAGTACAGGTGACGGAAACAAAATAGTTATGCCATGATATCTTGAAGGAAAAAAGAAAGAGGGGCTTCTGAAGGAGTTCGAATGATGGGCAGAATTAATTGACGTTGATTCTAGGTCAATGGATTACCACCTTCAGTTTTGGATTACCATGTTCAAATGCCTACTAAAGGATTAACATTTTGTATTGAGAATGCTTAAAGGTCATGTGAAGTGCTTTGAAATGGACTTTTTTTATTCTATCTTTGATGTAATCTTAACTGAAAAATAAAGAGAGGGCGGGACAAAGTGTAGCTTCTCCCCTTTTTAAAAGACAGTCAGTAGCGTTTTGTTTTAATCACCGCTCTGCTAGTGTGAGTGGTTGAACTCAAGCGCATCAAATGCAAAGCAAATGAGAAGCGTCTTGAAGGGGGCGGGGCATGTCAGATGCTAGAGAGCATTTGATTGGTCACGATTTGATGAGAAATTTAGGCAGAAGTGACAAACTGCAAGCTTTGGATGTTCATATCAGTTTTATATTTTCTAAACGCAAATTTTTGTCACTGTTTAGGAGAACACTAGATTATAGATATCCTTAAAACTAACAGACTGAAACTGAAAAACTTTATTTTAATTTCACGGGACCTTTAAAGGCACAGAATGTAAGATTTTTTTTTCTTTCTTTAAAATATCCAAGAATGTTATATATTTAGCTGACTTATGCACTTACATGATCTCAAATGTTTAAAAGAGTGTTCAAATTTAGATAAATAATACATTTTTGCATGAACCGTGTCTTTTGTCGCCATGCAAATGACATCACGCGCTTCCCCGCCAACCTGATTTCACCAAGTAGGACATGTTCCTGGATTAACATCTATGTTGATCCTGGAACAACATTACATTCAGCCAATCACAATTAAGGGATACGTTTACCGTTTTTGTTAAGTCTAGGCTTACTGTTAGGTTTATGCACTTCTACATGATTGTTATCCAGCTATTCTCCTCTGATTTTGAGAATAATTTACAGTTATGGTTGGGTTTAGGGGTAGGGAACAGGTTTGGATTACGTTTTCGAACAAAAATGATGTTTCAGGATCAACAGATGTTAATCCAGGATCGCATCGTACTTGGCAAAATCATGACATGCTTCGATTTCCAGTTTGGCTTTGTTAGAAATGCCATAGACACTTTAATATGTTGTGCGTTCTATTATATTGCACAGAGCAGCATTATAATGAACTGCATAAAATTTGATTTATGAGGCCTACAATCAATACAACCAACATAATAATAAACCATGATAATAAATGTCACCTTAATCTCCACACAGGAACTGCCAGGTAGAAGAAGAACTAGAAGACGAGGAGGAAGATCAGAAGTCATACCCTAAACCATTTAAACGCCAGTAAGTTATAATGATAATCTATTGATTTATTATTTTATGCCATCGTTAAAGATAACAGAAGCGTTATGATATTTTGCATGGGTTTATTCAGGAGGAGAAACACAAAGAGTCTGCCTGAGGAGAATGTCCCAGAGGTAAGAAGAAATTACATTAATTGGAAAATCAAATAGTATGCTAATGAATCAGATTCTCTAAATAGGTTCACCTGTGAATGACTTCTCGTTTAATTGTTTCATGTTTGCTCATTATTTTCCTGTATTTGCACATTTTTATTTTTAATTATGAAAATGGAGCTGGATGAAAATGGTGAGATGGAACTGTATTCATTTCCTTTTCTCATTATAGGTCTAACTGATTTATTTTTAAAGTGATTTATATATTTTGACTTCTGTAATCAGCGCATATGCCTAATATACAAAGTGTTTAAAAGTTGACAATTGTGGTATTCATTCATTTATTTTCCTTCGGCTTAGTCCCTTTATTCATCAGGGGTCGCCACAGCAGAATGAACCGCCAACTTATCCAGCATATGTTTTACACAGCGGATGCCCTTTCAGCTGCAACCCAGTACTGGGAAGCATCCATACACACTCATTCACACACATACACTATGGCCAATTTAGTTTATTCAATTCACCTATAGCGCATGTCTTTGGACTGTGGGGGAAACCGGAGCACCCGGAGGAAACCCACATGAACATGGGGAGAACATGCAAACTCCACACAGAAATGCCAACTGACCCAGCCGGGACTCGAACCAGCGACCTTCTTGCTGTGAGGTGACAGTGCTAATCACTGAGCAACCGTGTCACCCACAATTGTGGTATTATTTAACCAAACTGCTGATGCATAAAAATAATCAAAACAAGATAAAAAAAAATAATAATAATTACATGAACTGAATGTTTTAATCCAAGTACACTGTAAAAAGCAATTACTTGTGTAAATTAAGTGAGTAAACCTAATTGCCTTAAAAGTGACAAGTTGATTTTAATTTAAAAAAAAAAGTAAGGTATTTCTGTTCCAACTTAGAAGTATTAAGTTCACTTAATTTGTATAATTATGCACATAGTTCATTTACTTAATCATTTTAATGCAGTGTTTACTTAATTTTTTAAGTAAAGTCAACTCTTCGCTTTTTACTGTGTACTCTGAAGTTCGATTAAACTGCTGGATCCTTATGGAATATTTATTTATTTATTTATTTGTTTATTTATTATTTTTCAATGAAAGTCAGAGCTTTGTGTGAAAAGACTTTCAGTAGAAGCACAGAATATCTGATTTTATTACAGATGTCTTCATTTATGAATGAAACACATGGGTGACAAATCATAATATTGGCATGAAATAAAAAAGATTTGGTCTAACATGTATGGCTTGCAGTTTATCATCCATTTTATAAAGTTCAGGTTAGATATCATGTAACTGTAATTTGTACAACCAAACTAATATTACAGCCTGTGGCATCCCTGTAGTGCAAATGATCACCAAAAGCAATATCAGAATTATGATTTTTTTTCCCTTTCAGAGCACACAGATTGAAGACCAACCAGGAGCATTAACATCCAGTCAAGCACCCAGACACCCACCAGCACCTGTTTTTCCTGGTAAAGGCACAATGGCACATTAAAATCAATACTGTAATGGCTCTGACCTGCCTTATCACCTAATTTAAGTGGCTCTGCTGTGGCTTTTGGTTGTGTTAATGAAAAGCCTCGTTAGAAACCCCTTAAACTTTGGCTTTTCATGAGAAACAGCACTGAAAGGGAACATATTGAAAAATATGAGCATTCTAATATGCTCAATTGTTAGCAATGTTGAAAATGGTTTTGTTGCTTTAATATTTTGTAGAAACTGTGAAACTTTTAAAGTTATTCTTAATATGATATCATTTGTGATATTCTAAATGCCTTTTAGCCAATGGAATTAATCCTTGATGAATTAAAAATGTTCTAAAAATTTTTTTCATATTGTCTTTTATTAGTTTTGTCACAACAACAGTGCATAACATAAAAAATAACAAAAAACATACAAATAAATAAATAATAATAATACAAAATGATGTTAATAGGCATTTTTAAGTATTGCATGAGAAACGAATGATGGAAATGCCAAATTAAATTATCCAAAAAAAGGGTTTTTACACTCGCTTAAGGTGGTTTTGGGGGTTAGTGTAAATAAAGGAAGATAAATAAATAAACTGTCACCTGGCAAACATTACACCTACGTGACCAAATACTACAGTCAGCCACTCCACAACTTGATGGAAATGGCATTTGGGATTTTCTTGCAAACAATTGTCTTCATATTACGATAGAAACCCAGCTAGTGACCCCAAAAGTTTAAATGGTAGTGTAAGACAACAACAAATATATTTTTAAAAATGTTCCAACTATTTTTGTATGAAATAATTTTTTCTTCAGGACTGTCTTTAGCCGAGAGGTCTCCTTTGCCCCTCATTAACCTCATGGCTGTCTCCAACTCTCTAAACAGGTAAGAATAGCACAGATAGTCATTGTTAATGAATATTTCTACAGTAAACATGTTTACTTTCCACCTTTTTCTGCCAGCAAATGTTTTTGTGTTTAAAAGACGTCTAATAGACATCCAAACATAGACGTCTTTGCTAAAACAAGGCTAAATTTGGGCTGTCAGTGATCAGTCATCAAATAGACGGGAATGAATAACTACACATGTGAAGTCGGTCTATTTGATGTTCATTTTGAAACTATTGAGTGGAATCAGTGTGCACACATCAAAAAAAAAATTGAAAGCAGGTGCTCGATCAATCCAAACATAATAGAGACAGAAGTTAACAAAATCAGCACACTGCCACTTTAGCTCTCAACGTTTTGACCTACAAGGTCTTCATCAGATATACAAGAGAACTCTAGATATAGACATCACACCTGCAAACAATGCTAACTAGGGATGCTCCGATCAATCGGCCGGAGATCGGTATCTGCTGATAATCACATTTAATCACTCGATCGGTACTTGCTAATCTGGCCGATCTCATGAACTAATCGCAAATGTTTATGCGTTTACAAACAGAGGAAGATGCACATGTGCACCTGGGTTATACATACAGCAGCTACTGCATGCATTAGGCCTTTTACATAAAAGAACTGAAGGTTCTGTGATTTTCACAATATTGCAAGTTCACTAAAACCTGGTTGAAAATATTAGATAAAAAAAAAAAAAATTCAAATGATATTTTTTAACATAAACATTTAATAATATAACTTCTTGTAATTTACTTATTGCAATAAACAGTAGTTTATATGACTATTTCCTGTTAGTAAATAATGGATTTATAGGTTTGCATTTTAACTTCTTATGTATCAAATATGTGCTCCAAACATTTTCATGGTTGAATTCTTCTTTCATCATTTGCAATGTTTCCAAATTGCATTGTTAGTAAATTTTCAGTTTTTTTTGTGTGCTATCTATTATGTTCTGTAAAGCTGCTTCTGACTATGGCATGTTCACACCTAAATGGTTAAAAGAGAAGTGCTTAAGGCATTATATGCAGAATCCTTCATTTATTCCATTAAGGAGAGATGTCCACCTAAGTATCATACTTGCATTATAAAGCTTGAAGCATCAGAATCGGTACTCTGTATCGGCCGACCACTATGGCTAGGTATCAGTACTCGGTATCGGCTGCAAAAATCCTCATCAGAGCATTCTTAATGATAAACCTAATTAACCAATAAATTGGTAAATGACATAAGAAAAATACACAAGTGGAAACAAACAAAATATACATACATGGTCTAATTAAATTGTCCTTTGAGAGCTAAAGTTGGCAGTGTGCCAATTTTGTTTACTTTGGTCTATTTTAAACTATTGTCAGACTTCTATTTCATTTTCACCGACAGCCCAAATTTAGCCTTGTTTTAGTTAAGACTTCTATGTTTGGACATCTACTAGATGTCTTTTAAACACAAAATTGCTTGTTGGGACGACGTCTCAAATGGCGGGTTGCACTTTTGGTTTGGGGAATTTTCATTCAAAAGAACTGAAACAAACCACTTACTCCCAGGGCCATTTATATCGAAGTTGATATTTAGCCGCACCATATTGATGTTTCGTAACATCTATTTTTTATGTGGTGGGTTGTTAGCCTAACGCTCAACCCCCAACCTGGAGCACCAGGACATACACACATACACTACGGACAATTTAGCTTACCCAATTCACCTACGGCACGTGTCTTTGGACTGTGGGGGAAACCGGGGGACCCGGAGGAAACCCACTCCAACACGGGGAGAAGATGCAAACTCCACACAGACATGCCAACTGGCCCAGCCGGGGCTCGAACCAGCGACCTTCTTGCTGTGAGGCGACAGCGCTACCCACTGCGCCAATGTGCCGGTGAAACAAACCACTTATCACAAATACTTCATTCATTCATTCATTTTCCTTTTGGCTTAGTCTCTGATTTGTCAGTGGTCGCCACAGCGGAATGAACCGCCAACTACTCCGGCATATGTTTTACGCAGCGGATGCCCTTCCAGCATCAACCCAGTACTGGGAAACATCCATACACTCTCGCATTCACACACACATTCATTCACTACGGTCAATTGAGTTCATCCAATTCACTTATAGCGCATGTCTTTGGACTGTGGGGGAAACCGGAGCACATCACAAATAATCTATATCCAAATTGAATACTGAGTGAGAGATACCTTTGGCTTTGTGCTTTATTTTTATCCGTCATGAAAATAACATTATGCTTGGTATTTCAACGTGACATTATATGTGGCCAAACCTCTACTGACATTTTTTGGTGTGTGTGTGTGTTTTGTTCCTCCAAATGACTCATGATGTTCCTCCAGGTTATTTTTGCTTTGAATTCTCTTGAAAACTGTAATATTCAATAAAGTAATATAAAAAAAAGAAAGACTCATTTGGGTTCTTGTGGTTATATGTGGTCTGCTGTGAGTAATTTACTAGTCCTAATACTGTTAGTTGCCTTTTAAAATTTATTGGATAGAGAATAATGTCATCTTTGTATCTAGTGTTTTAAAACACTTCATTAATTGTTTACAGTTTTTATGGAAAGTTCCACTTGTAATTCACGCAAAGCATCATGGGATGTAGTAAAAAGGATAACACGTATGAAAGCTTGTCTGTTTTTTTCCATCTCTCCAGAGTAAAGCAGAAATTCTCTGCCCCAGAAACTCAGATTGAAGTGACTCCATTTTCTCCCGTCGCCCCGTTCACCCCTCTAGAAGATCTCTCTTCTCAAACTCTCTGGCTTGCTTTGAACGAGGAGAGAAAATCTTCCGTGATGAAAGGATTGGAGTTGCATTGGGGTCCCGTATGTGAAAGAGATGCATCATCTGTGACAGGGGGGAGCACGGCTCGGTGGCGGAGCAGATAATTGAATTGGCCCTGAAAAATGAGAAGAAAGGTGGTGCATCATGGAGGTGGTGTTGAAGGAAGAGGAGGAGGAAGAGGGATGGAAACTGGCAGAGGTGCAGCAGAGGTGGCAGGATGAGTTAATGGAGTTGATGAACGACAGAGATGTGTGCCGTCAGGAGCTGGAGGAGCTGAGAGAGGACAGCGCCGCCCTGGAGGAGAAGAGAAACCAGCTTCTCAGCAGGGTAAGATCATTTATTTGAGCTCTGGGATATTTTAACTGTCTGTGTATAGTTATGTAAGGGTTATATACAGGGGTTGAATGTTGAAACTGTAACACTGGACAGTTTAGTGTTGGAGGATTCATGGCTAAATTTGAGCAGCCTGATGGCCAATCTTCATTGATTGCACATTCGACCAGTAAGAGCCGAGTGTGAAGGTTTAATTAGCAGAGTAATAGCACAGTTTTGCTTAAAATATTGCAATGCACACAACATTATGGGTGACATACACTCACCGGCCACTATATTAGGTACACCTTACCGGGTTGGACCCCCTTTTGCATTCAGAACTGCCTAATCCTTTGTGGCATAGATTCAACAAGGTACTGGAAATATTCCTCAGAGATTTTGGTCCATATTGACGTGATAGCATCACACAGTTGCTGCAGATTTGTCGGCTGCCTGGGTTGTAACGATGTATTTGAGTTACTGTTGCCTTTCTATCAGCTCGAAGCAGTCTGGCCATTCACCTCTGAACTCTGGCATCAACAAGGCATTTGCGGCCACAGAACTGCCGCTTACTGGATATTTCCTCTTTTTCTGACCATTCTCTGTAAACCTTAGAGATGGTTGTGCGTGAAAATCCCAGTAGATCAGCAGTTTATGAAATACTCAGACCAGCCCGTCTGGCACCAACAACCATGCCACGTTCAAAGTCACTTAAATCACCCTTCTTCCCCATTCTGATGCTCGGTTTGAACTGCAGCAGATCGTCTTGACCATGTCTACATGCCTAAATGCATTGAGTTGCTGTCTTGTGATTGATTAGAAATTTGCATTAACGAGCAGTTGGACAGGTGTACCTAATAAAGTGGCCGGTGAGTGTATATCAGAGTTCAAAAGAGGACAAATTGTTGGTGAGCGTCTCACTGGCGCATCTGTGACCAAGACAGCAAGACACCAAGAAGGACGAACCACATCCAACAGGAGTAACTGTGGACGCAAGAGGAAGCTGTCTGAAAGGAATGTCCGGGTGCTAACTCGGATTGTATCCAAAAAACATAAAACCACAGCTGCCCAACTCGCTGCAGAATTAATGTGCACCTCAACTCTCCTGTTTCCACCAAAACTGTTCATCAGGAGCTCCACAGGGTCAATATACATGGCCGGGCTGCTATAGCCAAGCCTTTGGTCACTCGTGCCAATGCCAAATGTCGGTTTCAATGGTGCCAGCAGCGAAAATCTTGGACTGTGGACAATGTGAAACCTTCACTGTCTTTACCACATTTGGGAAAGTTATGGTGTGGAGAAGCCCCAAAGACACATTAGCAACTACATCCTAGCAACCTCCCAGAACACCCTAGCAAGCTCCTATTTTTTCAAACATAGCAACACCTTAGCAACCTTTCCGAACACCATTCTGGCTGTTAAACCTGACTCTTGATGTCTTCTTGTACTATAAAATGTATGTTATGAATTTATGAGTTGCCTAAATGATTTGAAGTTTTGTATTGCTATGTGTCTAGCTGGAGAATGTAGAGAAGGAGAAGAACGGCCTGTCTGCCCTGTGCGATCAGCTGAAGAATCAACTGTCAGAGCTCAGAGAACAGAGTCAGAGAGCAACGGAAGAGAAAGATGTCCGACTGAGGACACTGCGTCAAAACCTGTGCCGTCTGCTGGTGTCTTTCATTCCTTCTCTTCATGTAGAGAATGTGGATTACAGCAGTGACGTCATAGATAACATCCTCATCCAGGTTCTGGAACGCATCACTTAAAACAATGGTAAAAGGTTTTGAATCTTATGACTGAACGATTGTGTATATACATCAGGGATAGAAATGAACTTTTAAAATAAGGGGCAATAATAGACCCATGGAATAGATTTCTGCTGATTTATTTTTATAAGTACATTTATTTATATTTACCTTATTAGGTTTGTGTGCCAAATCCTTACATTTGACCAATTACTTCAGTCAATCAAAATACTATAAAGTGTTATCAATAACAACAAACTGTGTAAGATTTTGTCTTAAACACAAGTAAGTTAACAAAAAATCTTTGCCTGCGCTGCTCCTGATATTGTAATAAGGATTTTTAATGTTGATTAACAGAATGCATATAAAAACTTTCTGTTTCAAGAAGCTACCAACCATAATTTGAATATACAAAGCCTCCCAGAACACCTTAGCAACACCCCAGCAACCTCCCAGAACACCTTAGCAACACCCTAGCAAGCTCCTACAACACCCT
>CAIGQV010019186.1:8562085-8579163 GCA_903798115.1 Danio jaintianensis | reverse complement strand
CTCCCAGAACACCTTAGCAACACCCTAGCAAGCTCCTACAACACCCTAGCAATCTCCCAGTCCCAGAACACCCTAGCAAAACTCCAATGGTTAAAAATGATTTAAAAAAAGAATGTAAAAAGTAATCTGATGCAATGCGCAAATCTAAATGAATTCAGCAAATTTACAGTTTTCTTTCATTTTTTCACATTTCACTTTAATCAAGACAGTCACAATAATTTAGTTTAATTCTACTGGGACAATCTTATCTTTATCTGCATTTGTGGGGCATATTTTTAGTAATCTTGCTAGCATTATAGTCATAATTCCTTATTAGTTTTCCACCGAGATGTACATCTAGATTTTAAGTTGGCATTAGACACAGTTGGCACAGAATTTTGTTCTTGAACTGGCATTTGTCATACATATTGGTAAATATTTACATTTACATCAAAGTAAAGGTGAATGCAGACCACTAGATGGAAATTATTTGAAACAAATTATATTTATCATGAATGAATGTATTCTTTTCAGTCAAAAGGGCTTAAAAAGGTGTTGCGTTATTTGTATTTTTGTTACTACACTGCAAAAAACTAATTTTCAAATAAATTAGCTTTTCTTGTCATCTCAACTTGCATCAATTATTCAGACTAAAAAATATTAAGTTAAACTTTGTATAACTTAAAAAATGTAGTTGAAACCTGATTAAATTATTAAACTAAGTTAAAGTTACTTGAAAACATTTATTGTTGTCACTTTTTATAATATGCTTTTATATAATATGCTAATATATATATATATATTTTTTTTTACAGTGTATCATTTACTGGGCTGTAATGGCCTGTAAAGTAGTTTTCAGTGTGATATGAGCTAAATAAATATTTTATGATTTAAAAAAAGTCATTTTAATGAACTATCTTTCCCCAATTAAGTAAACAGAGTCTGAACTTGCATGCCTAGATGACTGCCAAATGTAATGGCCTGCTCCAATGAAGATCTGATATGTTCAAGTACTAGATGTTCATTTTTCTCAGGGAAATATATTGTTTCTACCATGACCTCTGTATCCTTTCTGGCTCTTTCCACAGACCAGCCCTCTTCATATCTTATTTCTGAGCTCAGCACATACTTGTCTACCACTTAATTTGTCACTCTCACTATTAATCAGATCTGTTTTTGAAGAGATCCTTCCTCCAGTAAATACAGAATAAAGAGACTCTGTGAACTTATCAGCTTACATCCATTTGTGCTGAAAATAAAACCTATGAATGTGAGCTAATCATTAAAAGGCCTATTTTATTTTTAACATCGCACTCCGTTCCTCTGCCAAGGAGAGACCGAGATGAAACATAAATGAACACCCGTATGCATTAAAGGTCATAAGTTAATTACATTTAATTTACAATCTTTTGCTACTACTCTTCAGACAGCAATGTTTACCAATTTGTCAAGTTAATAAAATATTAATGATATGTATTTTTTATATATGCATTTATAATAAGCACATGTCAGAGTGAACAGGATTTATTTTGACATTAAAATATATTTGACATTTTATTTTCACAAATCATTTTAGAAAAATAAAAGTAGACACTTGCATTTAATATTAATTGTATGTATATGAAATGACTTGCATAAATTTAACTCAATTAGAATAATACAATACAATAATATTTCACAACATGAATGTTTTGGCTCTATTTTTGTTCATAACCCCTGAAACTTTCCCCTGAAAACATGAGAAAAGACCTCAAACTTTTAAACTGTGGTGTACATACAGATTGTTTTCTGGATCATGATACAACACCCTAAGCAAGATTGTCTCAGCAGATGTTAATTCTTCAGACTCTACCTACCAGCTGATGAAGAGGCCGAGTTTCACACAACACCTGTCAGTGTTATAAATGGACGACTCTTGGGAAGCTTACGTGACTGTCTTTTTGCAACCAGCCTCATTAAATGCCTGAAGTTTCCACAATATTACACTGGCCCTGCCAGGGCATAACAAGAGTCATATGTAATGTCTTACATATGAGAACTGTGGGATGACTGTGTCACAACCTGGTAATATAGTTATTTAAAGGAGTAGTTTACCCAAAAGTCACTATTAACTTCTAATATGACTTTCCCCCGGCTGTAGACGTGTTAAGTCAATATTTATGAACATAATGAAAGTCAGTATTGTCTAGCACTGTCAAATTTGAAAATGGTGAAGAAATGAATGTGAAAAGATATTATAATTGTAAACCATTCACACGTCTATATTCTGAAGCTAAACAACACATGGAGTCAAAATTCAAATCAGTTTTCAAGCTCACCTTGAGAGTTCATAAGAGTTCAATCTGATTTGGTAAGGAATCTGTATTTTCAGTAATCAGTTGCATCTTTTTACTTAATTGCAAATTTGCTGTTGTCGGTTCTGTTAAGACCCATCTCTGGTTGGAGCTTCAAAAACAACTGATATGGAATGAAACATTCTAATAAAGATTTATGGATTTGAGAAATTATTTTATACTCTCAAAATAAATATTCATCTGCTAGCTTGATGGTAGCTTTGTGTTTACATACTTGTATGCAAAAAATTGTACTTTTATGAAAAGTTTGAATGGGAAAATGTCAGTTCGTCATGAAAAGCGCATCACTTTGAGTTAGACACTCTTTCAATCTTCTCTAATCTGAAAAGTTGATTAAGGAAATACTCTATTCAAGTCAAAAAATATAACATGAGGACCGTGCAATGCTCTAGAGCCAACTTAAACAAGTTGCTTGCTGCGTTAACGCTGAATCCAATCGGTGACACCAAAAATATGAAACCAAAGATGTTAATCAAAGGTTTGCGATTGTATCAGAGTGAGATCTCAGATTTTGAACAATATAAAAATGAAAAGGAAGAATACCCAGAATACTGTTTGCCAAAAGCATTAAAATACGTATGCATATGTTAAATTCCAGATTCAGCAGATCAGCATATTGTTTTCTTTCTTCCTTGGTTCCACTGATCGCTGGAAATATCTAGTAAGCAAAATAATTATATTTTGCTTCTAATTAGAACATTAACCTTTTTAATAATTAATCCTGGATCATTAATCCTCAAGTAAAGGAGTAAATTTCACAATGTTCATACTTTAGCTAGCTACCTGTTGCTTATACGCTCTTAATTTATTCATTGGCATATTACCGGTTTCTGTGTTATTGATTGGACAAATGCATTGCGTGACCTGTTTAATAACAGCTTTCGCCATGCACGTTGCATCGCAGACCGTACTAGCAAGTTTTTTCCTGAATGGATTTGTTTTTGACCATACAGGTAAGAGCTAAATAGTTTCTTCTTCGGTCTACTTTAAATGTTTAACGTCACTATTCCCCTGAATGCTTATGGCGTTTTTTTTTCTACATAATTGTCCAAACCACGTGACATGAGTATGGGAGACGCGATTAGCTGTCTAACCGTAACGTGTATCGGTTCACACTGCATACTGTACATAATTCGGAGTGAAATCTGAATTACGTGTGTGAAAAGTAATTTACTCAGGTGTTTTGAGTGATGATAACCCTCACTAACAATTCTTGCATTTCCTGAAACTTGTGGGGCTGTTTTAGGTTACCAGAATGTTCTGGAAACGTTATTTCATGGCTGCAAAAATATATATATATATATATATTTTTTTTTGGTTCTTTAAAGAAAATAACCAAACAGGCTTCAAAAACTATTGCTAGGGGAACATTATATGCTTGCTGGGCCCTGGAGTTAAGCTCATTGACAAAAACTATCCACTTAAATGTAGTGTTTCATCTAAACTGCTCTAATATGGTATATCCTGAGAAAGATCATTCAAAAATCAAAACATTTTCAGTTTACTTCATTGTTTGAGGCAGAATGTTGGTGAAGTATGATGAAACAGACTTGGAGGTTGTGTAAGAAAAAGCTTAATCTTAATCTTAAAGTCGCCACTTCACACCAGGTCCAGAGGTCAGGCATTTTTCTTTTACTTGCAAAATTAGACGGGTCCATTTCTTACAGCTTTAGTATTTTGAATTAAATAATACGCCTAGGGTTATGTGATTTCCTTCGATCTTTACCCCCTCTGAATATCACGTTGATTTATGGCCCACACGCTGAGCCAGATCCAGCCCTCCAAATGGATTTGAACGGAGTCACATTAGTGGAGTTATTTAAGATTAGGGCTTATCAGACAGCTCAAATTCACTCCTCACTTCATATCAATCCATCTCAACTTGTACGAGGCCTGTGAGAGTTGTATATAAGGTTGCTGTTATGGATATGCAGACAATCCCTCATGGTTTCATTTTTCTGTTTTACGGTTTTCTTGCCATCATCTCTTTTCTGGAAAACTATAGGGATGACATTTAAGTTAAAGGGATAGTTCACCCTAAAATTAAAAATTGCTGTAAATTTAAAGGTGCAATAGGTGATTGTCTTCAGAAACTTTTTTTGTTATGCTAATTGAAAGTCTCTTCACACCCTGATAGCAATCATTAAATTAAGTGGTTCAGATGTATATTTATGTGTATTTTAATATTCTGTGTGTCATGTAAGGAACGCTGACTACGGAGTTGAGGATCCACGTGCAGTTTATTACAAGATTAATCAGGCAGGCAAGATGTCGATTACAGGAGCAAACAGGTACATGTAATCCAAAATTGGGGTCACAAACAGGCAAATGGTCAGTACCGGCAGCAAGGAATCAAAACGAGAGAACAAGGAAAAGGGTCAAAATGCGGCTAGGCTAGACAAGGGAAACGCGTGGTAATGTTCACAAATATTATAACAAGACTCAGCCCTGTGTGTGGGCAAGTGTTGTGTATTTATAGTCCATGTAATCAGTTCATAATGATCTTCCGGCTGTGTGTGTGTGTAATCAATGTCAAACAGGAACAGTTGTGTGTGAGGTGCATGACAGGAATTGTAGTTCGCTAAGTGACAGAATTGTAGTTCTCCAGCAATCTGTATGGACTAAATCGCTGGTGATTGTGACACTGTGGAAGGTGTAGGAAGGTGTAATGTTCGGTCTGAACATTATGATATGCTGTCCTGCCAAAATATGTTATTTGCATTCCTCTGCACACCCTGTCTGCGCAGAAAGGATTACGTTAATCATGGTCATGTTTCACACAGAAAATGGCAGGCAAACATTAACAACCTACTTTTTTTTGGTATCGTAATTACTGTCTGTGCTATAAAGTTTTCTCTCTGATGAATGTTAAGTGATGTATTGTAGTGACTTTGACTAGTGCGCGTTCATGTGTTCAGGAGGCATGGCTTTGGATGTCGATTTTCACGATTAGACGTAGGCTTCCAGTGCTATCAGGCTAACGTTAGCATTTTCAAGATATCCTATTGCTATCGCATTCCTGTTAACAATGTGCTAAACATGCTTAAATGATAATTAGTGTTAGAAAAATATTACTATCATGCTAATTCCTGTCAGCAAAGCCAAGCTAATAGCATATAGCATGCTAGCAACATTTTAAAAACATCTCCATTCATGCTAACAGTGCTAGTAGCATGCTAAATTGTGCTAGAAAGCTGCTAATATATGATTTTAGCATGTTAATTCATGTTAGAATCTATTGTTATAACATTAATTCCTGTTAACAATGTGCTAAGCATGCTTGAAACATGCTAACAACATGTTAAGTCATGCCAGGAATATGTTAATTCTTGTGGCTTTGTCAAACCAATGCTAAAGCTTTTTAACAATATGGTTACAACTTCAGTTCCTACTATAAATCAGTAAAGTATGTTTTAGTTCAAAGATTTCTGGCTTAAAATGTTGGTGACGATTCAGTAGAACAATAAAAAAAGATTTTTATCTGAAACCCTCATCCTTGGTGATTCATAAAATGCATGTAATGCTATATTTTAATGCATTAATCACAAATTGTATTTATGGTGAGCTATCCCTTTAATTTAACCCCAAAATAATTATCTACATTTTAGCTATTTTAACCCATAATCAGTATTTTAGATGTTTTAACTTCATTGAAATTGTTTGCAATATCATTCATTCATTCATTTTCCTTTGGCTTTATTCACCAGGGGTCGCCGCAGCGGAATGAACCGCCAACTTATCCAGCATATGTTTTACACAGCGGATGCCCTTCCAGCTGCAACCCAGTACTGGGAAACACCCATACACGCTCATTCACACACATACACTACGGACAATTTAGTTTATTCAATTCACCTATACCACATGTCTTTGGACTGTGGGGGAAACCGAAGCACCCAGAGGAAACCCACGCCAACACGGGGAGAACATGCAAACACCACACAATGCCAACTGACCCAGCCAGGACTTGAACCAGCGACCTTCTTGCTGTGAGGCAACAGTGCTAACCACTGAGCCACCGTGTCGTCCTGATTGCAATATAATTATATATATTTTTTAATAGTCACAAAAGTCCAAAAATCTTGTAATACACTTCAGGATGTTTCTGATGAGTATTTCAATGAGTGCCCTATAAGGTTAATACTATGATCCATTTATAATACAATGATCCAAGTATGCCCTTAAAAATATAGGAAATAACGTGGCCGCTGAGGAAGCAAGATTGCATTGACTCTATACCTCGTATTATGCTGTTTTTGTTGTGCTTTTGTTAGTTAAAAATAGAGACTCAAAAACGTTCCCACCAGACAATGGCAGTTTCAAATATTTGTGTCTGCTGCTTCTCTGCAGGTGTTATCACTGTAGGTATTATTATAGGTGTGATAGTATTTTAAAATTTGGAAAATATTGCATTTAAAAAAATCATAAGTATAAAACATTTTAAAGTATAAAGATTATAAAAGATGTTATTGGTCTTTGTTAAAATTTTGCATTAATTTAATTTGCGATTTCAGAATGAGAATAAGCTTTATTCGCCAAGTGTGCGCAAATATACAGTTAATTTTTAATACACATTTTACACACATATCAACAAAAGAGAACAGAAAGGACATTTAAATAAGTGGGAAATAACGTTAGCAAATAATAATAATAATAATAATAATAATAATAATAATAATAGAGCGGCGCGGTGGCGCAGTGGGTAGCGCTGTCGCCTCACAGCAAGAAGGTCGCTGGTTCGAGCCTCGGCTGGGTCAGTTGGCATTTCTGTGTGGAGTTTGCATGTTCTCCCCGTGTTCGCGTGGGTTTCTCCGGGTGCTCCGGTTTCCCCCACAAGTCCAAAGACATGCGCTATAGGTGAATTGGGTAAGCTAAATTGTCCGTAGTGTATGTGTGTGAATGGGAGTGTATGGGTGTTTCCCAATGATGGGTTGCAGCTGGAAGGGCAGCCGCTGTGTAAAACATATGTTGGATAGGTTGGTGGTTCATTCCGCTGTTGCGACCCCTGATTAATAAAGAGACTAAGCCGAAAAGAAAATGAATGAATGAATAATAATAATAATAATATATATATATATATATTTACAAATTAATGGCTTTTTAAATTTATGGCTTTTTTAATTTACAGAAACCATAGACACAATAATGATGATAATGATCTTCAGGTATTATTTGTGAAATTTATGAGCATTAAAGAAAAAATTATAGCGAGTTAGCAACGTTATAGCAACTTTATATTTTCAGCAGAGAGTAAAGAGAGTATCGTGTCAACATTGGGAAATCTGTGAGCAAATTGTGACCAAGTATTGTTGATGTGTTATTGATCTACTTAAAAACATTCCCTGAAATGTCCACAAGGGGACGCTCAGTCTTCAATACATCTCTCAACACACAATCTCATCCTATATATTTCAGCTAATGAAGCACAAAAGCTCAAGAATATGCGCGATCTCTCCGGAAAACACAAGAACGCATTAATTATTTACACTAAGGTCATGTCTGCTGCTATTCCTATTACCAAAGCAACTAAAAAGCAACAGGGCCACAGGAATCAGTGTGCAGTTATTAAATAATTTAGGCATTACAGACTGCATCTGTATACTGATGATTGCGATACGGACGGCTCTTTTTAGGAACGCGTTCATTTCATATCCATTGCACTTTCCTGTAGATTTAATAAAGTGATTACACTTCTGTAGCCTAAATATAATGTTTAAATAATGCATATGTAGCATTTGGGAGAGTCCTTAAGTCCCCTTAAGCAATAGCAGCGTCACTGGGGATTGAGATCGTGATTGAATTCGGTAGTAAGTCGTAATAAGGACACAAAAGAGACGTATTTTTGCCTCCTGTCTCAATGTGGAAACACCAAACACATCTCTAGAAACACCATTAGATTGAGAGATTGAGATTTCAAAAGGCTTTTATTACAATAAGAAAGCGCAAAACATTTAGCCAACAATCAGTAACCAACTAAATGAAACAAGCATACCATTTCCCTCTAGTACAATTCAAAACAGGGTGCAAACATTAGTTCATCAGTGACTTCACACAAGAACCCTTTATGGCACCAAAGCAAGTCAAAAGAGTCAAGGTCAGTCATAGCTTTAAAATACCGGAAATCAGTTCAAATTAAAGTTAAAATGAGAGAGAGAGAGAGATGATGGTGACAGACATAGAGGCATTAGAGAAAGATTTTAAGAGAGAAGGCTGTTTTTTTTATTTTATTTCTGATAGTAAGAATAAACCATACATGTTTTAAAACACTGATTAAAAAAAAAAAAGAACACTGAAAAAAAAATGATTCATAAAATTTTTTTAAAGTTAACTGGTTGAAAAACATTTATATGGGCTGAATTCAAGTGCACAAAATGGGAAAAAACGGACATTGCAATATTTAATGTTTCTGCCATACATATTGAGCATGATTTTAACAGATAAAATGAATAGCTCTATTAGAAAAGAATGAGTAATTTTAGGACAATTTTGAATGATAACAGCGTGACTTTGTAGTGGAGCGCATCTGCATAAAATGTAATAATAAACCAAATCACAAGCAATGATAAATACAATAAAGCAAAGTTATAAATGAAATAAATGCATTATGGTTTTTCTGGGAGTCTAACAGCATTTAGGCACACACATTGAATAATTTAATGTAAAATAAAATAAAAAACACTGTATGCACTAAGTTACTAAAATTTTTATTTCCTGCGCCTGAATGCTTTAAACTGGCTTGAAATGCGTACACAGTCATAGGCTTTAAAACACATGCAAATCATACCATTTTTTGGGTTACTTTATTATATGGTTAAACTTTGTAACTTAACTACTCAACTATAATCCTGATTCGACATTGCAGATCCTGCAATGTGACTATTGCGGATGTGCACATTGTGATATTGATGCTGAAACGATATACGAGATATACGATATACGAGTCATTTAAACAAACAAATTCAATTTAGTAATGTTCACCTAATTTGTTTGTTTAAATTCAGCCTATATACATTGTTTGAGATCACTTACCTTAAAAACATTTAGTAAATCCAATGAATCAAATTTTTTTTCAGTAAAGGATATGTTGTCAGTCCAATTTAAGCATAAAATTAATTTGATGGACAAAAAGAGTAGGAAACAAAATGTACACCCACCATTCAAGTTGTGATTTTTGATCAACCACTTTATTTATATATACAGTTGAAATCAGAATTATTAAACCCCCTTTGAATTTTTTTTTTCTTTTTAAAATATTTCCCAAATGATGTTTAACAGAGCAATTTTTCACAGTATTTCCTATAATATTTTTTCTTCTCGAGAAAGTCTGATTTGTTTTATTTCAGCTAGAATAAAAGCAGTTTTAAAATTTTTTAAAACCATTTTAAGGTCAAAATTATTAGCCCCTTTAAGCTATATATTTTTTCGATAGTCTACAGAACAAACCATCGTTATACAATAACTTGCCTAATTACCCTATCCTGCCTAGTTAACCTAATTAACCTAGTTAAGCCTTTAAATGTCACTTTAAGCTGTATAGAAGCGTCTTAAAAATATCTAGTAAAATATTATGTACTGTCATCATGGCAAAGATAAAATAAATCAGTTATTAGAAATGAGTTATTAAAACTATTATGTTTAGAAATGTGTTGAAAAAATCTTATCTCTGTTATACAGAAATTGGGGGAAAAAATAAACTGGGGGGATAATAATTCAGGGGGTTTAAAATCGATGATTAAAATTAGTCAACATCAATATTTCAATATTTTCAATCGACTTATCATTTTATGTTATTTTAATTTTCGTTTTCACCCTTTGACTAAAATAACAACCGTAATTACAAACCACTACATTACAAACTTTTATGTAAAACATAAATATCAGTTAAGTAACAAAATATTTAGGCATCTGCAAACAATTTGTGTGTGCGTTGTACATTTGTCTTCAATAGTAAGGATAGTTAGTGTTGGTTTTAGTAATGGCTTTAGTTCACTATAACCCTGCTCAGTTTCTATAAAAATATAACTCAGCACAACTGTTTTTAACAATATTACTATTAATAAAACAGCTTTCCTAAATACAAAATCATATTATAATGAAAAATAATCATTTCTGAAGAATCATGTGATACTCTGAAACTACTGAATAATCAACCTTGCCATCACATCAATACATTTTCTACATTCTCATGATATTTCATGTTTTTATGCAGCTCTAGTAAGCATAAGATCCTTTATTTAAAAAATATTTCAAAACAAACTCCTGGTACCTATTACACAAACTTTTGAACCATAGTTTATAAGGTATAATGTTGGTCAACATGTAAAAAGGTGTGTATTTTAATGTTCAGTTTCACTGATTCCCCCTATAGTCATTAATATCTGATTCACTGTATGACAACTAGCCCTCATCTCCCATTTCTGACTCCAGAGGTGGTATAAAAACCAGAAACGTTGTCCTCGGGGGCCGCATTACAGAACCATCTTAACTGTAAAATCCTGCCTTATCTCTTCAGTTACCATGGCGATTAGAGTTTGAACTTGTCAGATCTTAACTTGAGATAGGAAATTTCTGTAATACGGCCCCTGATCTGCAGTAATTCTGTGGCTGGAGTTCAGAACGAGAGCCGTTATTAGCTCATCTAGACACAATTCAACTACCTTAATAAGATGGAAAATTGTGACGGTAAAAGTTGCTCTTTGATGCCAGATTTCTGCTATTTCCTTCAAAAGAAGGTCAAGCTGGTCTGAAATGAGTGCTAAAGTGCTATTACATCATCGTCTATCAAGGATGCAATGAAAAGGAAATATCTTCATCTTTTTGAGATATCTAGCAGTCTTAAAGGGATAGAGTAGTCAAAAATGAAACCAAATCTGTTTCAAACCTTTTGAACATACACAAGCACACACAAAAAGATATTTTGAAGAATGTTGGAAAGCAGCAGCCATTAACTTCCATTGTATTTTGTTGTTACTATGGAAGTCAATAACTGCTGATTTCTATCATTCTTTAAAATATATTCTTTTGTGTTCAACAGAAGAAAGAAACCTAATCAGGTGTGTCTTAAGGGGCTAGTTCACAACTAAATTAAACTTTTGTTAGCATTTATTCTATTTACTTTACTAGTTAATGCAATAGTCCTGACAATTACTACAGTTTCTAAGTTCATTTTATGAACACAAATAAAGTTTGTTGGCTCAAACTCTGATGCTTTCATAAAGAAATAAAAATATATAACAATTAATGAATAAATAAATCCACATGAATTCAGTGATTTAATTCAAGCCTTCTTAAGAGAAACAATTACTTTAGATGATGAATACAAATTGATTTAATTTCATCAATATTTTTTAAGAAAAATATCAAAATCCTATTTTATTTTATTACTGTTTAATCTTTCAAGTAAATGTAAAATGAGAATCCATACAGTGTTTTTGAATATTTTAAAGGAATGTAAGCAAAAAAATACATATTAAAAATTGCTCTTCATGGAGCCAAAGAATAGAGAATGACAGTCGTAATCTAAAAAAAATGAATTATTTTAAATATATATCTGTAAACATGGGTAAAATTATGAAATGAGGATCAAGAAAATATATATCTGTAATACAGATGTATTTCTTTTCTGTACACTGTTTTATAAAAACAATTCAGAGTCAAAAATAATGGCCATCATACATTTTTAATATGATTTACAGAAGACGTCCACTAAAAATACCATTCAGTATAACAATAATTATAACAATAATCAAAAATCTTGATGGGCTTATTCAGAACAAGAATCATTCGAAGATTCAGATTAAAAGATGGATTACAGTGCAGTGCAAAATAATATGAAATAGTCATTTAAAATGTGTAGACATTTGGCTATCTTTCAAACCAATTGGTTTTGCCCATTTGTCAGCAAAAAGATTTAAATAATTTAAAATATAATGGAATTTAGTAGGGCTGGGTGGTATGACAGAAATCTCATATCACAATATAAGTCATCTCATATCCTAATTACAATATATATCACAATTTAGTATCATTTCTGTAAATGATACTAATGATGATACTAATGTAATGATACCACACATGTATATAATGTACATTGTATATGTGTACAGTGACAATAAAAGGCATTCTATTCTATTCTGTTTTATTCTATTCTATTCTATTTTAAATTCAATCAATACATAGTTCATATACATTGACCACATGAAGGACTATTTCTTTTTGAGATTTTAAATATTCAAATATATATTCATTCATATATTTTTCTCACTTTTATCTATATTTGTATTTATTTTTCTCACGTATAGAATTTCTGGGCAAATGTCTGATTAAGAATATTAATGTCATTTATAAAAGAAATTGAATGAAATATAAATTAATGAAATATAAATACACCTTTTGTATGCCTGCATCCAAATAAACGTATTACGGTAAACCACAGGATAAATGATATAGCATAATATAAAACAACTATTTCAACTATTTACTATTTCATCCAGTATTGTCATAATGCACAGCCCTAAAATTTAGTTTAATCAATTATTATTTCATATAACTCACTTTTCATTTTATTTTCACAAAAATGATCTGAAACATCAAACTATACATTATAACTTTTGTAAATTCAATTTGACGCTGCCACAAAACTCGGGACATCTCTTCTTGGACCCACATAGAACATTTCTTGCCTGGTATCTCCTTAAAGCAGGCCACGTTCTTTCCAGGGTTCCTCTGATTTTCCCAAACATATGCCATGGCATTGCTCTCCCCTTGACTTCAGCGCTGGACATCTCATCGTCCCGACTCAAACAGTGTGTTGTGTTCGCGAATGCCTGCTGATGCATCTGCCATCCCATGTGTGTTGGGCACCCAGAGCCGTCCAGTGTCTGCTGAGTTTCTCCTTCAGGCTGATGGCATGTTAGCGATCAGCTCGGCCAGCATGAGGTCTCGCAGCGGCGTCTGGACACTGTCCAAATGTGCGGTGGCCTGTAATGCAGTGGAATGTGATTGGAAACAGTTGCCTGGATTGTCTGAATGACAGCTAGAAACTGCTTCATTTCGAGCTCATTCTGGGCGGTCTTTGCGATGAGCACTGTAAACTGTTTTGGGTTCATTTGGCAGATTAATGGGGAAATTAATATTTTGGTGGTTTACTGGAGGTAATAGTTTTGTCATGAAATTGAGAAGAATTATGCTGACTTCATTTGTAATTTGCATTCACTGATAATTTACAAACGTTGATGTTCAAGAAGCATTTTCAAGAAGCATAATGCTGAATTCAGTTTGTGATGCTGAATAATTTTGTGCAAACTCAATTGTTTTTAAAACTATTCATTCATTAATTTTCCTTCGGCTTAGTCCCTTTATTCATAAGAGGTCGCCACAGTGGAATGAACCGCCAACTTATCCAGCATATGTTTTACGCAGCGGATGCCCTTCCAGCTGCAACCCATCACTGGGAAACACCCATACACTCTCATTCACACACATACACTACGCCCAATTTAGTTTATTCAATTCACCTACAGCACATGTCTTTGGACTTGTGGGGGAAACCGGAGCACCCGGAGGAAACCCACGCCAACACGGGGAGAACATGCAAACTCCCACAAAAATGCCAACTGACCCAGCCAGGACTCGAACCAGCGACCTTCTTGCTGTGAGGCGACAGTGCTAACCACTGAGCCACCGTGTCGCTCCCTGTTTTTAAAACTAATTTTTTATTATTTTAACGTTTATTTCATTATTATTTATGTAACTTAATTAACTATAATGAATACAAAAGTCCCTACTGTCACTTTTGTAATTTAAGACATTCTTCCTAAAGAAAACCATTCATTTATTTTGATTTTGAAAAGTGGGGAATCTGAAAAAATGTCGCAAAAACAGTATTATTCATATATTATAACATTTAAAATAACTGTTTTCTATTTTAATATACATATAAAAATGTGTTCATTAGTTTAATTCAAAACTGAATTTTAAGCAGCTCTTACTTTAGTGTCACTTGATCTTTCAGATGTCATTGTATTAAAATTATGTTGCAAACAGTGGTGGTGTTCAATATGTTTGTGGGAACCATCAGTTTTTTTTCAGGATTTACATGTAACTATAATGAACAAAATCTTTGCAAATTTGGTTTGATTTAAACTATGAATTTCTTTAACTTTTAAACAGTAGTGAAACAGGAAAATACAGTCAAAAAACTTTAAGATTGTGAAATATTATTACAGTAATTTCTTGTTATTTCTTATCCATTAAAATGTAATTCAGTTATTTCATACAAAACTAAAGTCTTCAAGTCTTAATAAACTGATTCGAAATGCATTATAGTTAGTTAATGTTATACTTGTGTGGAAAACATTACCTTTTTTCAGCTTTGTTTTGTAACAAGCAAAAGTTTTCACTTTTGATGAATTTAATTGATTTGTTTGAAAGAAAACCGTTCATTTCTTTGGGTTTTAAACAGCGGGGAAGTAGAATATTTTAAAACCCTTCATGAAAATAGGCAAAATATGTACCTGAAGGAATACAGCTCAATTCCTGAATCAGTTTCAAAGCGTTTATTTTAGTGTAGAATCATTATGATACTGATCCACAAACAGAACTGGAGTCTCTACAGAACAGAACAGTAGCCAAAAATAAAAAAATACAGTTTACTTTTCGTAAACAAATTGCTTTGAAACTATTCCCATTTACGGCACCTGGGATTGTTGAAATCATAAGCACCGTCATTACAAACCTCTCAAGGTTTCTTTTAATGGCCTGCTACTTTATGATAATCTACAGTGGATTTTTCCACATACCAACCTATAAATCCACCACCATTCATTGATGCTGGCAATACTATGATAGGGGTGATAAGTTTCTCTTCGAGTACTGTTTTGATGGTACACCCACATAGGGAACATTTCACACATTTACGGCTCTTTACTAAGTAACGGCTACGAGAACATGCATGTAATGTGACATTTTCAACACTACACACAAAGGAAGGTAAATGTCAGAACGAGACCCTAGCTGCCTTGTTGTTTAAGAACAAAACAGCCGTTTCATTCTGTCATATTCCACAGATATCAATTAAATAGACATTTTTTGGATTAACTCATTTAATCACTAATTTATATTGCAATTTGAGTACTATTTTTTTCTACGTTTTACTCCTTAGACCTGCCAAACACGCAAACCTCATGCCTCTTTAAATATTAAAACATTGGCCTGTAGATGTTTTGATTAGTTTTAATCGTCATTGTATGTGTGTTTTGGCTGGATGAATGATGTTATCTGTTATTTGTTTTGTTAAACCCATGTGAACTGTATACTGCTTAATTTTGGCCAGGACTCTCTTTTAAATGAGATTTTAATGTGCTTTTTTTCCTGGTAAAATAAAGGCTATAATAATATTTGTGGTGGTTAGAATAGGTTTTATAATTGGCCACAATAGTGAACTGCAATTCAACAGTTTTTTCTTTAAAATATCTTGTTTTGGGCAGCACGGTAGCTCAGTGGTTAGCACTCTCGCCTCACAGCAAGAAGGTCGCTGGTTCGAGTCCTGGCTGGGCCAGTTGGCATTTCTGTGTGGAGTTTGCATGTTCTCCCTGTGTTGGCGTGGATTTTCTTCGGGTGCTCCGGTTTCCCCCACAGTCCAAAGACATGCACTATAGGTGAATTGAATAAACTAAATTGGCCATAGTGTATGAGTGTGTGTCTGTGTGTGAGAGTGTATGGGTGCTTCCCAGTACTGGGTTGCGGCTGGAAGGGCATCCGCATAAAACATATGCTGGAATAGTTGGCGGTTCATTCTGCAGTGGCTACCCCTGCTAAATAAGGGACTAAGCCGAAGAAAAATGAATGAAATATCTTATTTTGTGGCACTTGAGTGTAAGTAAATGGTGAGAAAATTGTCATCTTTGGGTAAACTGACAGTTGCAATTATTGGCCAAAGCCAACAGCACCACTTTAAGAGCTTCCACAAATCAGAAAAAAGACATGAAGAAAAAGATGAAGAATACAGTCATAACAGTAGCCTATACTAATTTACCAATATAACAAATATTACTTTACACACCAGCAAGTAGTTTTGTCATTTACCGATTTAAATTTCAAGCACTTTAAAGCAGAATGGATTCTGATTAGTGCTCAATGATTTATCATTAATCAGCTAGTAAAATTCATTAGTAGCTATATTTCCATTAACCTATTTTTATGCACATTTTGGAATATTGCATAAAAAATGCTTAATGGAAATGCCAAGATGCTCATAAAATTTGAAAATGAGCATAAAATAAATAAAATGTATATAAACTATTTTAGTATGCATAAACTACGATGGAAACACATTTAGCGAACTAATTCTAGCATCAAAAAAGTCATCAGATTTAGTTTTAAAAATGTAAAGTTTTTTTGTTTTTCATGTGGTAACAAAACAATGGGAGCGATGGGACAAACAAGATTAATGGACGAAAAAGTGGACTGACCACATTGTAAAACATCTGAAATGTTGTTTTGGTCATTCTAAAATCCCTCAGCCAAAGTCTGTCATCAAAGTGGTTCGGTCAGAACTTGAAACTCTTGAGCGTCTGCGCTCTCATAGAGCATCTCACGCCTCCAAAAGCCATCGTGCATTCATTGCATTTTTGGCTTTGTCTTCTGAGGTGCAAATAATTTATTATGTAACTATATTATTACATAACTATAATATAGTTATTATATTATAATAACTATATATATATATTCATTCATTCATTCATT
>CAIGQV010019186.1:8540119-8561685 GCA_903798115.1 Danio jaintianensis | reverse complement strand
TATATACATATATGTGTGTGTGTATATATAGCTTCTCCGTCTGCAGCAAATTCCATTTTTCTTTTTTATATTTGCCACCAGTTTGGATGGAAATTGGATCGAAACTGCTTAATTCGCAAATATTTTATGTGATATTTGTCTTTGGGTAGAAACATTGCTGGTGATTCCAGTGATATTGTTATAAATGTGGTGTGGACACTGCTATTCTTTTAAGTTTTTTGTTTTTTACTATTATTTTTTATCCATATATTTATCATCCAGACATTTAAAGCATTTTTTGTTGTTGTTGACTTTTTTAATGTAAGGACTCTGTGGTAAACAGTCTGTGGTTCGTCTGTGTGGAAGGCTGTTGGTGTCTTTGTGTCCATCTGCTTACAATTGCTTCTGATTGACACATCTGTCTACTTCCCAGCTATTACTCCTCCTCTTCCATGCTTGTTTTCCTTCATTCTTTTCTCTCCACTCATTCATGTCCTCTAGTACAGTGATTCCCAACCAGGGGTAAGTGCACCCAGGGGATGTTTAAGTAAATTCCAGGGGGTGAAGTGGGAAAGATTTTCATTTTGCTTTGTACGATGGGATAGTTTACACAAAATGAAAATTCTCTTATTGCATGCAATCATGCCATTCCAAACCTGGTCCAAAACTCCTCTACAGAACACAGAACATTATATTTTGAAGGACATTGAGAACCAGGCAACACTGGAGCTTAT
The DNA here is from genome assembly GCA_903798115.1 of Danio jaintianensis. NCBI lineage: Eukaryota > Metazoa > Chordata > Actinopteri > Cypriniformes > Danionidae > Danio > Danio jaintianensis. The sequence goes on along the minus strand of CAIGQV010019186.1, from coordinate 8,560,972 downwards.
TGAAAAACACTGATAATTATTAAAGTGTTTTAATAAATTGGAATTTTTAGGTGAATTATACTTTTAATTAAATTTGTTATACAGAAATAATAGATAAAAAATTTATATTCCTTTTGATTTTGTCAGTTACTTTAACGGGCACCAATTTTAACCATTTTTCAAGATTTAATATAAATCTTTTGTGTCTCCGGAATGTGTCTGTAAAGTTTCAGCTCAAAATACCCATCAGATTATTTATTATAACCTTTTAAATCTGGGAAATGTAAGCTGTTTGGACATAGTAGCTGTTTTGGTTGCCTGTGCCTTTAAAGATAATGAGCTGCTTCTCCCCGCCCACCGTTCCCAGTTGCGTGTCACAGCCATAGCCTTCATGTAGACAAACAGCTCAGTGACAGACAAGAATGAAGCAGATCTCCCTTACTACAGTAAGAACTTTCCCAACGGTTATTTGATATATTTGTTGTGGAGTTAATTTAAGCCTTTCTGAAGCGATGAGTCACACACAATGCCATTATAAAGTTTGCTCGCACGCATGCACACACACACACACACACGTTAACTTTGCACTGTTTTTGTTACATGTAAATATCCACTGCTGTATGGACATCGTTATGTTAATGTATAAAATAAACCTGATTTAAAGTTCACAAACTGGGAACTGAAGCGTCTTCTTTCATAATTGTATTGACACTATGCGGCTGTGGTAATGAATTGCCTAGCAATTTTACTTATCTTTATTACAAACATGCACTGTTTTAGAAACGTTTTAAACTTGTAAAACCCATTCTTGATCACATTTGATGATGATTGATGATCCTAGCGAGATGAAAAAATCTTTTAATCCCAGTTGCTTTGTGCACGTCCTGTCTTGTTGATATGATTATATGTGTTACTACGGAGACATGTTAATACGCAGCTGTCAATCAATTCGGTGGGCGGGGAAACCGCACACCTACGTCAAGTTGCGGTCGACCTCAAAACGGGAGGGATTTGGATCCTATTTTAACGTCAGGAAATTAAAAAAAAGAGACTTATTGTCTTTATATCACCCCAATATAACTGTGGACAGACTATACATACACACAGTTCTGTCCAAACAGCTTACAAAAGTTGATTTTCATCATAGGTGCCCTTTAAAAAGAAAGATTCCTTTAGTGTATCATACTACTTGTATCTATATTGTAAGTGTGTTGTCCTGTCATTATTAATTTAATTTTATTAATTAAAAACGTGTATACATTAATACATGGTAAATATGGTATAATTATAAAAGGTCAAAAAGTCTAAAAGGTTTTGACTTACTTTTGACCATTTTCAGATTCAGTTGAAAATGCATTTGATCAGATTGCTTTCAAAGTGCAAATACTTATGCAATCACATGCATTTGAAAAGCCACAAAAGCAACCCAGGCTCATTCTGAATACGTACCCCTATATACATTTCTGGAGAGCACAAAATACGTCTCAGGAGGTACATTTTTTTCGCGAAACCACCAGACGCTGTGTACGCTTTTTGACATCTCAAATTTCTCTCGCGAATGCCATTTCTGCCTGCTCGTCTCGTTATCAGATTTTACCACATTCTCACCCTGTTATTTACTTGTTTATTTTATTTTTTGGCTTTGTTTTTGTCTTACCTTCTTCACCGGACTGGAACCCCGTCGTTGCGGTCAACTCTGTTCCACGTCACAAGTCCACCGACGTACGCAGCGAGCCACTGAACAAACTAGTAACAGCATAAAAGCCGTCCATACGGAGGTAATCGGTCAGCTGGTAAGCGTGAAAAGGAATATAATATAATATACTATTTTAAAGACGAAATGCGGTCATATGTACCTCTGTCTACATCATTGCCAATCTCCAGAAATGTATATAGGTGTACGTTTTCAGAATGAGCCTATGTTGCACAAAAGAGCACCAACCATCTACCTACTGACCAAATACATGAACGTTATTGAACATGTTGTCAGAAAGTGCCCCAAAAGCAGTAAAAAAAGAACATGGATTACGGTCAAAATTGTAGCCACCATATACTTACTTTATTTGTTTGTATTAATTTGTTTGCAAGCTGTGCAACACTGAATTGTTCATAGTACTTGTGCACTGCACTGAGTGCACTTATGACAGCAACACATTCTCAAGTCCCCAGTATACTTCAAATGAAATCGAAAAAAAGAACTGAAATAAAGTCATTTCGAATAAAAACGTTTTTTTGAATTCATTTTAGCAGTTCAAAACCGCTCACCAAAGCAAACATTTGGAGGGATTGTGTTTTGACTCCAAAACCCCTTTGAGCTACCATTGGTCCGTTGCATTTACGCAATTGGTGGGTGTGTTCTGGAACTCCGCCATCTTTGCCGTGCATTTTACTTCAACTCCTGATTCATTTCTCAGTCCACGAAAAGATTCATATTTTACAAATACACGCAAACCGTTTAATGGGACACATAATAAGAATGACTAAAAGCATCAGAGGATCCCCGCACGTTTCAAAAAGACGCCGAAGGGTTATTTGGAGCGTCACAAAGCATCAAGAAGGGGTCCTGACCAAGTGTCAATATGTTACGAGTCGGTCGGGAGTGAGAAAGTGTCAATTAAAGTCATGCAAAGAACGCTGAAATCTGAGAAAAGGGTCTTGCCAAAATCCAAACACAGATTGTTACAAAAGAAGCATTTAAATTCATGTTAATACTAGGTAGAAACAGTAATGCTTCTTGGCTAACCACTTGTTAATGGATTACTGAAAATGCATGGTAAAACCAAGTGAAAAAAACCCTAATGCTTTCTATGTCAAATAAAACTGCAGTTATCAGGCTAATGAGACGAGCCCTGTGTTTTTAATGAACAAATAAATGATATTCAGTACAGCCTTACTGAGCTGGGCATTTCGAAAACGATAACAGTTGGCAAACACTGCTGTAGTGTATCTCACACTTTGGCTGATCTGAGAACAAGCAGGTTTTAAAATGTTTGTGTTGAGTTGGAGCCGGACGAGGGTTTCGCATTGAGACATGATTTTAACGGCCCACAACTTGAGAACTCTTACCCCTCAGTTTGGGGTCTGGGATTCATTGTTCCTTAATCCTCCTCCTTCCCCCACCCCTCACATCACCCTTTTTTTCTCTTCTCTCTTTCTTTCTCTTTTTCTCTCTCTCTCTCTCTCTCTCTCTCTCTTTCTCTCTCTGTCTACTTTTGCGGCCCCTGACCCTCAGTTTCTCTCTTTCTCTTCCTACTGCTATAGAAGCCAGATGAGAGCACGAATACCAGCCCACCCTACCCCCCTTCCCTTCTCACTTTTCTCGTCCCCCTCTCCCCCTCATGTGTGTTTTTTTTCGCTCCCTGAGAGCTACATGAGTAACAGAGATGGAGAGAACGAAGGAAAGGAAGAAAGAGAAAGCTCTAGTGTCTTGTTCGCATGTCTGATTTAGTGTTGGAGAGCATCAGCCAAAAAGTAAACTAATAAACTAATATTTCTTCAGTGTAATATGGAGAACCAGTTGTAAACAGTGTAACCAGTGGCGTGAGTTTGGGGCGGGACTGTTTGCTTATTGACCAATGGTCTTTTTTTTTTTCAATTTTGGGACAATAGATGTACAGAAATTACACACTTCACCTTTAAAGTACCCATAAAATCACTTTTTGCAATGTAAAATTAGAATTAGACCAATATATCAAGACTTGTTACTTATTTTTAAAAGTTATTTATGTTTCAACTTAATTTTTTAAGCTAAACCAAATTAACTCGATGTAATATGTTAGCCTTAATGTTAGCTGTTAGCTATTATAATACAAAACAATGAGTAAATTCACCTATGCACAGAAATCTTATAGTCTTCCACCTATATGGAGCAATGATTTTTAATGACATCACTCTGCGCTTCAGCATCTCATCTGAATTTCTGTCCAATCAAATACTGTCTAGAATTTAAAGCACCTGTCCACTACACACTATAAATAGACACTAAAGCTGTGGCTGAAATCGGTTACTTGTTAACACAATTACTATTTTCTACATGGTGAATGGCACTTTTGTACAATATGTGTGATCAACGATTCATATGCAGTGTTTGAATGATTTTTTTTCAATTACCAGTGGCATTGCTATTGGTGAGAAAACAGCAGAAAAGAAAGCATCTGATCTTACAAATGGATATGTTTGCACAATATAGACACATTTCTTTTTATTTTCCTTGCAAACATGTCCCATGTTGGGCTGCATGGTGGCGCAGTGGGTAGCGTGGAGTTTGCATGTTCTCCCTGTGTTGGCGTGGGTTTCCTCCGGGTGCTCCGGTTTCCCCCACAAGTCAAAAGACATGTGGTATAGGTGAATTGAGTAAGCTAAATTGTCCGTAGTGTATGTGTGTGAATGAGTGTGTATGGATTTTTCCCAGTGATGGGTTGCAGCTGGAAGGGCATTCGCTGCGTGAAACATATGCTGGATAAGTTGGCGGATCATTCCGCTGTGGCAACCCCAGATTAAAAAAAGGGACTAAGCCAAAAGGAAAATGAATGAATGTCCCATGTTCTTTAAATTACAATCAATGTACAGTCGTGGCCAAAAGTTTTGAGAATTACATAAATATTGGAAATTGGAAAAGTTGCTGCTTAAGTTTTTATAATAGCAATTTGCATATACTCCAGAATGTTATGAAGAGTGATCAGATGAATTGCATAGTCCTTTTTTGCCATGAAAATTAACTTAATCCTGAAAAAACTTTCCGCTGCATTTCATTGCTGTCATTAAAGGACCTGCCGAGATCATTTTAGTAATCGTCTTGTTAACTCAGGTGAGAATGTTGACGAGCACAAGGCTGGAGATCTTTAGGTCAGGCTGATTGGGTTAGAATGGCAGACTTGACATGTTAAAAGGAGGGTGATGCTTGAAATCATTGTTCTTCTATTGTTAACCATGGTGACCTGCAAAGAAACGCGTGCAGCCATCATTGCGTTGCATAAAAATGGCTTCACAAGCAAGGATATTGTGGCTACTAAGATTGCACCTACATCAACAATTTATAGGATCATCAAGAACTTCAAGGAAAGAGGTTAAATTCTTGTTAAGAAGGCTTCAGGGCGTCCAAGATAGTCCAACAAGCGCCAGGATCGTCTCCTAAAGAGGATTCAGCTGCGGGATCGGAGTGCACCAGTGCAGAGCTTGCTCAGGAATGGCAGCAGGCAGGTGTGAGTGCATCTGCACGCACAGTGAGGCGAAGACTTTTGGAAGATGGCCTGGTGTCAAGAAGGGCAGCAAAGAAGTCACTTCTCTCCAAAAAAACATCAGGGACAGATTGATCTTCTGCAAAAAGTATGGCGAATGGACTTCTGAGGACTGGGGCAAAGTCATATTCTCTGATGAAGCCCCTTTCCGATTGTTTGGGGCATCTGGAAAAAGGCTTGTCTGAAGAAGAAAAGGTGAGCGCTACCTACTGACAGTCCTGTGTCATGCCAACAGTAAAGCATCCTGAGACCATTCATGTGTGGGGTTGCTTCTCATCCAAGGGAGTGGGCTTACTCACAATTTTGCTCAAAAACACAGCCATGAATAAAGAATGGTACCAAAACACCCTCCAACAGCAACTTCTTCCAACAATCCAACAACAGTTTGGTAAAGAACAATGCATTTTCCAGCACGATGGAGCACCATGCCATAAGGCAAAAGTGATATCTAAGTGGCTCGGGGACCAAAACGTTGAAATTTTGGGTCCATGGCCTGGAAACTCCCCAGATCTTAATCCCATTGAGAACTTGTGGTCAATGCTCGAGGCGGGTGGACAAACAAAAACCCACTAATTCTGACAAACTCCAAGAAGTGATTATGAAAGAATGGGTTGCTATCAGTCAGGATTTGGCCCAGAAGTTGATTGAGAGCATGCCCAGTCGAATTGCAGAGGTCCTGAAAAAGAAGGGCCAACACTGCAAATACTGACTCTTTGCATAAATGTCATGTAATTGTCGATAAAAGCCTTTGAAACATATGAAGTGCTTGTGATTATATCTCAGTACATCACAGAAACAACCGAAACAAAGATCTAAAAGCAGTTTAGCAGCAAACTTTGTGAAAACTAATATTTGTGTCATTCTCAAAACCTTTGGCCTCGACTGTATACTATAGGGTTTCTAAGAAAGTCAATGGGATTTTAAATTTCTTTATAATGTGTTCACATATCGTAAAGTGATAAATTGATTTAGTTCTACTGAAAAAGTTATCAGAAAAATATTAATGACAGTATTATAATGGCCTTATGACAATCATTTATGACATATCATCATATTATGACAGATTTATGACAGCTTTTGTTGCAACACAGGCTCGTTGTGACAACGTACCCTGTGTACATTTCTAGAGAGAGCGAATTATGTAGCCAGAGCTGGCTATGCCAAAAAGCAGGTAAGACAAAAACAAAAGGCAAAAAATAAAATAAACAAGTAAATAACAGGGTGAGAACGTGGTAAGATCTGAAAATGTGGTAAAAATCAGGCAGCCGCAAGGGCTTTTCTTTTTCTGGATTGCAACACTGTCGGTTGGGTTTAGGGCAGGGCGTGATCGGGTCAATCGGTGCTTTTGAAAACACTATTGGTTGGGTTTAGGGCAGGGGGTGGATGGGGGGGATCGGCCTCTGGTGAAATTTGAGATCTGAAAAAGCATACACAGCAGCCTCTAGTGGATTCGCGAAAACAAAAACTGCAAAAAAACGTACCTCCAGGGATGTATTTCGCGATCTCCAGAAATGTATACAGGGGTACGTATCAATAATGAGCCTGAGTTTTTGTGTTGTCATTGTAATGTCAAGTTGTCATGACAGACATCTCAAACAATGTCACTTTTGCAATTAAAAATGCATAACTGAGCGAATGTCACCCAATAATTGTCATAAGCATGCAAAAAACCCCAATTCATATTCATGACGTGCCATATCATGATTATAAAGCTGTCATGACAGTCTTGTGAACAACCATGAAGTAAAGTGTAACCAAAAATTCTTACAAAGCCCTTTTAGCTTAACTGATTTCCATATTGATGAGTTTTCATATAATCCAATAATATTATTAGCTATTTAAAATATGTTACTCTTTTTAAATCACTCACTTTCTGTAGTAGTTTAATCCACCAAACTGTAACTTGACTGTAAGATTCTTGTAGCTTTCCAAGAAACTTTCAAAGTAGCTTCCCCAACGATGAGGCTTATGTTTCGAGACCGTGGGACTGAGATATATACTGTTGAATGAGGTTATACTGCGCTCACCAGCGACCAGTAAGAGAGGGCTGGAGTCTCGGGCAAGCGAAACGAGTTGTTAACACATGAGTGTGCGAGCGAGTGTGTGCAGTGAAGGGGGATGGCCGCCCTTGTTTGTAGCTTGTCAGCAATTGCCTGAGACAAGCTTCCCCTGCATGTGTGAAAGCTGCTTGGCTTGAATGCCTGGACCGTACCAAGTGGCGTCAAAAGCGAAGGGGGGGATGGAGGCGAGAAAAAACGATCAGACTGGAGACAATAGGCCCCTGAAGTGTTCCCCCCAAGTTGCTTTGATGTTGTCCTAGTGTCTAGATGCTGAAGGGGACCGGGGACTGCAGGGAAGAGCAGCCCTTTGTGTGGATGTGTGTGCACTTTTTGGGCCAGCACGGACAAAAGGGAGGGGTACAAAAGCCTGGAGAGAAATAAGAGAAGAAAACAAATGATGAAAACCCAAATGATCCTGAATGTGTTTTTGTACGGCCGCTGTGTGTGAGAGGACACGCAGAAAGGGAGAAAAGCGAGAGAAATAGGAGGAGACGCTCGTACGCGGGGGCTGATACAGTGACGGAGAAAGAGAGGGGGTGAGTATACTGTATCTTTTTCTTCAGCACCAAATCACTATATATATTTTTTTACTTCTTACTTTATCGTTGTCTTTTGTTCGAAAGGGGGTGGGCGTGCGAAATTGAGTAGACTCAGAGTTGGAGCCGAAGTTGGGGTTACAAACGGCATGCTGGTATTATTGTGGTTATACTTAACGTTTACGCTCTGTTATTCTTAGCCCTTGAAAAGATATATGGAAGGGGTGAAGGGGGAGTGGATGGTTTGGAATGTGTCATTGGATAGTCTGGATGAGTTGCCCTCCATGCCAGTGTTCACCTCTATTTCTCATTATTGTCCGCTTATTCGAGAGCGCTGTGTGTTGTTTTGCAAAGCAACAAGAGCTTTCTTCTTTCTGTATGTCAGTATTGTCACTCTCAGCGGCGAGTGAATTGTGCAATGATTGGAGCCGTGTGTGTGTTTGGGGGGCGGTTCTATTCTGCCTGGGGGGTTTCTCAGTCTGTGCCCTCCATGGTGGTAGCAGACTGCTTTTACACTACCAGCTGTTCTGAAAACCTGCAGTGATTTTCTCTTTCTTTCTGCCCATCTCTTACGCTAAAGGTTATCCAGTTGTCTCTGGTTTTGACCCACACAAATATGCAATTTCTGTTGCTTTCTGGTGTGTGTATACCAGTTGCTGGCTGAGACTGAGTTGGGAAAGTCAAAATGTGTATTTATTGTATTATGAGCACTATAGTTTCTATGATACGTACATGCTTGTACATATTCTTACACTTGCTGCTGATGACTGAAGACTTTCGAGAGAAACATGGGTGATGATAGACATATATATGCTCATTTTGCTATGCACAAATGTTATTGATATACATATGAATGTATATGATCGAAAACTGCCAAAAGTGTATTACTAGTTTCGAATATCTCTATAACTCTTCCCACATGAAAAAAAAAGACTATAGTAATTTATAGTAAATATTATAGTGTTTTTTAATCATACTAAAATAAAGTAATTCATCTGTTGTTGTAATTCTAGAGTTCCTATGGTAACAACTATAGTAATTTAATCAAATTACCCAATACTGTAGTTTTCAACATCTATTGAGTATATTATGCTACAATACACCACTGTTTACTGTAGTAAAACCTAAAGTATGCTACAGTATTTATTGGAATTTATCAGCTCACTATGTTTAAAACTACAGTATGCTGTAGCATTCCTTAACAAATGTAGCAAATACATATTCAGTATAATACACTTTATTATATTATGGTTCAAAAACTATATCGTTTTACTATAAATTACTATAGTATTTTTCATGTGGATGGCGTCCTAGGTTTAATCCCATTTTAAGTCCGTGTTTCGTTTATACAACCATTACAATAGAGCATTCATTGATTGAGGGAAGTTGATTAACCAAAGGCAGTGGGTTATTAAAGGATGGAAATATGATTACTGCTAATTTGCATAAATATTTGTGAACTTGAGACTATAATGGGGAATTGAATCACATTCAGAATCTTGTCCATACGCTCCAGTGACAGTATGAGAAATAAGTGGCCGGCTGCAGTTCACTCAATGGCCACTAATGTCAGTAATAACTTAATTACTTAATTCTATATGTCACTTTTCTATACACAATTCTATAGCCAATGTGATGCTCATTCTGTTATGTAGCTTTTATTATTTGTTTTTTTTGTTGTTGTTGCAAAGAATATATAAAAGCGAGGACATGTGTTACCTTGCTTCGACAACGATTTAGAAGTTTTCATTCATTTTTACCATCCTTTATGTAAGAAAGTACTACTTGTCTTAGTGCTGTAGTTCCAGACTTTTTTCTAAATCCTTTTCATGGCGTTATTGGACCTTGTAGTTTAAGTATTAATAGCTAGTTTTATAAATGATGTAATACTGTAGAGTTCAATATTTACAACAATAGAGTTTAATAGATTTTCACGATGTTTGAGATGGAACAGCATTTTATTTAATGTGAACATAATGGTTATATGTCCCCTGAGTTTAATAGCAATTACATGCACACTGAAAGTCAAGTGGAATAAAAATTACAGTGGTTTGCGGAAGCTCATTAATCATGTTTTAAAAGCATCACACATACCAATAGAGAATGTAAATGTATTCATGTTGTTTTGACTATTAATCTGGACTGTAGTCCTCAGGGATTTTTTATTGTCTTGTTTGTTTGTGTGTTTGTTTTCAAGTTGATGCCAGTCTTCTTGGCAGTGAGAGGTTAAAGAGGGGATGAGAAAGGGAAAGAGCACGGCATCAGATGTCTCCTTCATACATCACTCTGTGGTGATTTGAAAGAAAGGTGATCAAGATTTTGCCAAGTAGGATGTCTTTCATTGGCTGTAGAACAACATTCCTGTTAAACAATGCATAATGATAACCATTGTATACCTATAACCGAGGCCACCAAATGCTGTTTTGCATTAAAGTCTTATGTGGAATATATAATACTTCAGGACCATCTACTACTTTACACCATAAAGTCGATTAAAGCCTTGCTGTGAGGGATAAAGGGTTTAATCTGGTTCAGTAAATGTTTTATGCTGGTTTAATGTAGTATTTCTAGATTCCAGCCTTTTTGAGGTGGTTAAGCATTTGAAACCTGCAGGTTTAATCTGGTCTTGCTTATTTCTCAAATTGACCAAGGTGGTGTTTATCTGGTTTAGGTGTAGGTTAGTCATCAGGTCTACCAGCCTAATTGTAAAAAGCACTTGAAAATCCTCTAAAAACAACCTGTCTGGGCTTGAAGACAAGCGTTCAACTGTATATCGATCTTTCACATTTAATTTGTGTCAGATTTAACTCTGTAAATTGACACTGTAAAACTACTGCAAAGTCTCCTGCATACTATTTTCTATATAAAGTCAAATGTGGGATTTTTGACTCATGACGTACAAGGCTGTACTGGGTAGTAATCTGTTCAGTAGGACATACACTGGTTGATATACAAAATTGATATACAAAATTGAAGAGCAAACTGAAAGACATAAATTTTGAACAAAATCTGCCTGAAACAAAGTTCTTTTTGAGTCGATTTCGGCAGTTCGAAACAGCTCACCAAAGCTGGGGAAACTTTTGGGGAAGATCATTTTGTCTCCTAAACAGGTACCATTGGTTCATGGTAATTATGCAAATGTGTGTTCTGCAACTCCGCCTTCTGTGACGTGCAATTTATTGTCCTGAGAGATTTCAAAGACTCAAAGAGGGTCATGCCGATTGCGCCATTCAGTCTCTGGTCACTGCAAATAGAAAACAATGTAAAGATGTGAAGTGCCACGGTGGCATTTCTCATGGAGAACGCTGTTTGCCAGATGTTTTTGAAACTGTTCTTTTCTCTCAGCCACCATTGTCATGTTTAGGGGTACATGCAAGCAGCATGATGCATTTACAACCCCACCTACTGTAGCACATAGGTGTTGGAGTCTTTGAAAACAGTATACTATAATTCAGTCTTTTCAAACTTATTTTTTTTCCTCAAATAAAGTATGAATAGAATTTTTTCCACACTATACAGCCTAAAACGCATGATATATGACCATATATGCTCACTGGGCATGTGCATGTTTTACTGACATCTGTATTTGCAGTCTACTTCTTGTGTAATGGTCAAATGAGAGTAACTTGACGAATCATTGGACGATACTTAATAGTTCAGAAGACCAGTCAGAGAGTGATTGTGGATAGTCGTGTCTCCATTTTCAAAAGTTTGTGTTTCAGTCCTGAAAACACCATATACTGAAACACCAGCGTATTCTAGGGTCTTCAGTGTTTTCAAAATGCTTCATTTTTATGGGTCAAAGATGCTGGAGTAGAGTGAATGCCAGGCAAAGCAAAACATTTGCATTTTAAAAGGAAATGCATCAGTGATAAATGCACATTAATCTGGTTTGCTAGTCTTGGTCTGCCCAAGTTGGTGTTTATGTGGTTTAGCTGCTCACTCATCCCTATCATCAAACTCCTAAAAACGTTCTAAACTAACTTGACTAGGCTTAGAGACCAGCTTAGACCAGTAATCTATCTTAATTTTAATGGTACGGTATTTCTATCTGTCACAGTTAATTAAATATGGCTATCATCTATGCTGTTAAATTAAGGCCAACATTTGTTCTTGATTGTCTGCCAGCTTGGCCATGCTAGAGTTCACCTAGGGCCTGTATCATGAAGCTGGATTAGCTGGCTAGCCAGTTAAGTTCTCTTTGTTGCCATGGAGCAGTTAATCATAGCTGAGCTTCCTTTGTGGTACCAAAATTGTGGTACCCAGAATTGGTGCAAACTAAACTGAAACTTAAATGGCTAGCAAACTGATCTGGCTTCATGGTACAGGCTGCTGGTTTAACTGGCTGGTGATCTGTTCTCCCAGGCTAACCAAGTTTAACAAGTGCCTGAAATCCCTCTAAAACAAGGCTGACCAACTTGGGCCACCAAATTCTATTTTCCATCAAAATTTGATTTGGAATATTCAGACTGATGAAAAATAAGAGTGTAAAGTCTGGTCTTTCAGCCTGACCAATATAGTGTTTGTCTAGCCGTCCAGCTTAACTAAGTATAGCAAGTGCCTAAAAACCTTCTAAACCCTAAAATGACTAGGCTGGAGACCAGCAGCTTAGGTTTCTGCATGCCTGTATTTCTGCTGTTCATTGTGTCAAACTAAATAGGGTTAAAGAGATCTTCTCTGTAACCAGGCATAGTAAGATCCACATGCATTTCCAGTAAATACCAAGAGTTTGCCAATGAGGGAGGTAGATTGCAGGGTTTGGACTGAGAAATGGAAGGAATAAGAGGCCTTGGAGATCTGCTACCGAAGGAGGAAAAGAAGAAACGGAGGGAGGGGTTGGGATTTGATCAGTAGTATAGAAGGATGTGCCTCCAGAGAGAGCACCAAAGGAAATAAATGGATTTATTCTTCACAGTTGTCAAATATCCAATGCATAAATTACGAGTGTGTTAAGGGGACGGCTAATAACTCACAGCAAACATAAAACACATTTAGTTTAGATGACAGTTTAGTTAATTCCGGGATGCGCATCTGCACGGTCATAACTGTTTCATTTTTTCATTGGAGACGAAGCGCATCTCAGTCAGCTGGGATTTTTTTGAGCCATAAAATAGGAGAAAGGTTCAGAATCTCTCTTTTGAAAAGCATCTCTCTTTCGAACGCTCTCGCCTTCCAATGTATCCTCCGCTCTAATATCTTTTTGAATAGGTGGAAATGTGCACGCTAGCCTTGTGTGCCTAGCCGCCGAGATGATTGCAAATTCATTTAGAGGTGCCTATCACACAAAGATGTGGGGATGCAGGGAGAGATGGAGGGGGTGGGGTGTGGAGAGATGATGCCTTGGGTTTTTTAAAGCACATTTGTATTCATGTCATGGAGGAGGACAGCGAAGAGAACGAGAGAGGAGGCGGCTACCTTAGCGTGACAGACGTTAGGAGGAGGCTAGCCAGATTAGCATGACAGGCGCTAGCAGAATGCCAAACGTCTGGTTCAGGTCGAGTGCTGATGTCACAACCAACTGCTCGCCGATGTAAAGTGGAGCAAATCCACTTGGAACACTGTGTCAGAACTCCGATGTACGTAAATAATTCAATCGCAGTCGAGCACTGTCACCGGCAAGCTGCAGCATTTGAGTTTGGTTCATTTTTTTTGGACTGAACTTAGTGATAATTGTCAGTTATATAATAATATATTTTGCTTATGTAATATACTTAAGGTTAAATGCTCAAAAACGTATTTCAGTTCTGTTGTGTAGTTGTGTAATCCGGCCACTTCACCACAACTAGCAGCCATAGAAATGCACTGTGGGAGCATGTATGTTTATCATGGTGGTTGTGGGTGTTTGTGCATGAGCTTGGTATGAGGGATGGCAATGGAGATGTCATTTATTGCGGTTTGGAAGCTCTGGTCACAGCATCCTCATACTTCTAACGAGTATTCTGTCTCTCTCTCTCAGCTCCCCCCGCAGCCTCCTGTAAATCACAGCTTTCGCTACGCTCCGCTAGTGACACAGGACATGCTCGCACACTCCAACGACCGATTACATCAGGCGACTCACGCACACACACACGCGCTCAGTGAAACCAACCTACTGATTTAAGGAAGAGAAAGCATCAAGTCTCTCTCTTTTCCTGCCTGTCTGTCTCTTTGTGCCTGCCTGTCCGTCCCTTTAAATCATTCTCATTCATTTTCTCCAATCTCATTCTTGGTTTTTGCTGCTGTCTTCTTCTGTTTGCCATTCCTGCCTGTCTATTCCATTTCTTTCTGTCTCTATTGCTCTCTCTCTCTCTTTGCCTACTTTTTGGTGTCATTCCCCTTCTTGTCTATCTCGCTTTCTTTTGCCATTTCTGTGTTTGTTTCCAGTCTGTCTCACTCTCATTTCCTCCCTGTCTGTCTCAATTTCGTTTCCTCTCTCTTTTCCTACCATCTCACTCTTATTTCCCCCTCTCTGTCTGTCTCACTTTCTTTCGCCTTCTCTGTTATCCTCCTTTTCCAGCTGTCTCACTCCCATTCCTCCCTGTCTGTATCATTCTTGCTTTCCTTTCCTCTTTTCCTCACTGTCAATCTGTCTCACTCTCCTTTTTTTCCATTCTGCCTGTCTCACTCACATTTTTATTTTGCTGTCTGCCTTGCTCTCTTTCGTGCTCTGTTTTATTTCCTGTCTATTTCTCTATCATTTCCTCCCTGTCTGTCGCATCCTTGCTTTACTTCTCTCTTATCCTCACTTTCATTATCCCACTCTTATCTTTTGACTTTTTCAATTGTCACTTTCATTTTCCCCCTCCGCCTGTCTCTCTCCCATATTTCTCTCTCTTTCTGGCTTAGTCTTATTGCGTTTTGTTTTCTCTGTGTCTCGTTCAGTCCTTCCCTCCCTCCCTGTCTCACTCTTTCACCCTCTCTGTCTCTCTCTCATTTCCTCTTTTCTGTCCCAGTCCTGTTTCCTTGTCTTTTTTCCCCTCCCAATTGTTCTTTTCCAATTGTCTCGCTCGTCATCTTTCTCACTTTTTGATCCTTTCCCGTTCTCTCACTGCCAGTCTCCCTCTCATTTACTTCTTTCTCTTTCTCTGTCTTGTTCTTCTTTTTTTTCCCTTTCCTACCTGTCTGTCTCAGTCTCTCCCTCTTCATTTCTCCTTCACTGTCTGTTGTCCTCCCTCTTTGCTTCCCCATCCCACTGTCATTTTCCCTCCCAATCTCTCTTTCCTCTCATTCTTTCCCCATTCTGCTTCTCTCTCTTATTCTTGCTCACCCCGGTTTTCTCTCCCACTCCTTTTCCCTTGCTCTTTCTTTCCCTGTCAGTTTCCCTCTTTAGCTTCTTGTCTTTCTCCCTCTCCGCCTGTCTTACTCTCGTCCTCTCTCTTTCTCTCTTCCACCCCTGTCTCTTTGGTTCTGCCGCCCACACTGGGCTCATCATTGATGCGTTTAGCAGCACCGCTGAGCAAGAGACGCAGGCCATCGATTGGCTGCGTAATCGACATGGATTTTTGCCCAAAGTGGTGAAAAATATGCCATGGCTATAGCCAAGCAATTTCTCCTGGCTTCTCCAGCCAGGAAGGAAAAAGACCCCAGCAGCTCTATAATTGATATGGAGATCAATTTTCCTGCTTTGGACTGTACAGTCTTTCACTGACCGGCCCATTCAACCGTGCGGCTTGTGGCTTCTGTCATGATGGAAGGCAGATGAAATGGTGGGAGGAGGATGAGGGAGGGGTAAGATATCCTTGTGACATTGTGGCATGATCACTATGCACTCTTGAGGTTTGTATGATGAGGGACCAGTTTTCAGTAGTGCATAGCAAAATGCCAACAAACCGACATGTGAATGGCATATGTTGGCAACCCTCTTTATCTGTCCCTGATGTTCATACCTCTCTCTTTTCCCTTTTCTTCCTCTCGTTTTCTCCTTAATAACTTCACCATCTGTCCCTGAGACTGCAGAAGTCATTCAGGTCCAGTTTCAGGAGAAACAAGCCATGTCCTGACTGTCTGCATCTTCCCCATTAAGACCAGAGGCCCTCCACTGCAAGCCAAACATGCTGCATTGGCTGCCATCTTGGCTCAAGTAATGTCCACTCCACCTGGAGCCATTTTGGCTTGAGTCACTGTGGTCAGACCAGAACATACAAACATAAGTACTCAATCCAAAGGTCCAAGGTATTACCACTCAGTGTTTTGCACTGATTGGCTCCCTCACGGGCTAGTGGCATCGGGTGATTGAAGGTGGAAAGGCATCTTGGCTCCTGTCTAGCGATTAAACCTGGAACCATTTTGGAACCTGTTTTACAAACAACCAATGCTCATTCAGATTTCACTGTTAAACAATACAGAACAACAGTGATTTTTTACCTTTTATATTTCCATTGTGTGTGTATGTCTGTTTATAGATGGAGGTTTTGTTGAAGGACGAGAAGAAAAATAAACTAGTTGAGGGATGGCGATAGAGAGAAAATGTGTGAAAAAGAGAGATCACATCCTTTAAGCTGATCACCTTCCTGGACTGCTGAGTGAAAAGTGTTGTTGCCATGGTGTCGCTGGTTGCCCGTTTCTACGGACAGTGTGTAATCATCAGCGATCTGCCAACACCTCCACCATCCCTACCCCCTGCATCTCTTTTTCTCCTCCTCCATATTTTCTCCTCTAATTCGACTGCATTCCCCTCTCTACATTATTATATAGACAACATGAAATCAAAACAGTATTTTCTTAATTAAGTCACTGTATGCAGTTAATCGTAAACGTCATAGTCTTCTTAAATCAAAATTCTCCACCACTGAAATACCTTTTTTCTCCTGATGTAACCAAGGCTTCCCTATATAATATTAGACTTTTGAACAGTAGTGTAGACTTCAGCCATCTCTTCTTTGAATCTCTCTTTTTTCTCCTCTTCCCTGTTTAGCAGGATCCTCACCATCTGAGAGAGACTCATCTTCTCAACAGATACTTGATTACAATCAACAGATTGCTTTAGTAGTATCAAACACTCATCAGTACGTAATACATTAGAGTAAAAAGAGGGAGAGAGACTTGAATGATAAAAGGCTCCACTCAAACAGAGGGTTTCTGTTATTGCAATGGAACAAGTATCCTTCTGTAGTCGTCACAGATTCAAGCTCAGGTTGTGGTCTTGTGTTTGGGGCTGGTGTTGACATTGTCAAGGGCATTTGTTAAGTGCTTTTCTGAATCATCATTTTGATGCCCAATGATGGTCAAACCTTAAATTGTTATAGTTAAGCCCTGTCTCAACTGATTCACTATCCGCTTGTTAAGTCGTTGCTGGGTCCAAGCCGCTACTCAGTTAAATTGAGAAAATATTAGTTTATGACCCCTGTTTAGTCATATCACAAATTAAACTGATTTTTAAAATAAAATCATGGTGTACACAACAGTCTCTGGACTTGCTGCATCACAGACATCAATATTTTAACAATTTATAAAACATTATGACTTTCTGGCCATCTGATATTAGGCATGGATATATATATATTGCGATCATGATTTTTGAAAGCATTACAGCGCTTCGTAAACGTTTATTATTACCATTTGTTGAGCCTCCCCATACAGTTTGATAGAGCGATTGGACCCGGAAGGTGCTTCGCGTGACGTCAGATTTAACAAGCAGATACACTTATAAACTATGCACCTATTAGGGCTGGGTGATGAATTGAAGGTGATTTTTATGGTCATTTTGTCAGTAAAGCCGGATCCAGTAAATCATCATCATGTCCTTGGAGCAGATGGAACAGAATTTACTACACAAAGTTTACTATCACTGTTAACTGACAAGCTACGCAAAATTGAATTCAATATTTGACAATAATGACAGAGATAATGTCATTATTCTATGAGACGATTCAGTAGTTGTGTGATTATTAGTCACGTTGAATCAATGAAAGCAGTTAAATCATTTTATAATGCAATGCTACGGAGATTTCCTTGGTTTCTTCTTCAAGATGGATTTGAAGTTTCTGCACGAGAGCGCCCTCTGGCCTTTGGCGGAGATCTACTGCTAATCACACAACCATACTTCCCTGACAAGATAATTACAGTCGCAGTTCTGCTCAATTGCGTGTGCGATTTCATTTTGATGATTATAGATCACTCAGCCCTATACTTATATGAAAGATTTAAACCCCAGCTTCTAATTTTGGTTTCCTTTAGCAAAAGCATTTTTAGCCAACTTAAAGTTGCTAAGTTCTGTTTTCACCAACATAGTTCAATAATTAATGCTGAATTCACACCAAACCTTGAGCACCACGTAAACAGTTTACCCGAGGGATATTTTTCACCTCAAGCGAATTTTTAGCTCAAGTTGAATTATTTGAACTTTCATGAACGTCATAATTGTGGCTAATTCCATGTGTTTGCTGCAAACAGGTCATGCATTCTGCATCATTTACGCTTCCTGGTGAATATTCACCAATAATCCCGCATTTACATTGACTTTGTATGTAATCTACTTGTGCAAATACTTAATTTCGCTTTTGGCATAAACCCAGCATTATTCTTCGAATAGTTTCAATGAAACGTGAATGGAACAGCTTGTGACCTGTGATTATAGGTGTGGATCTTTTTAGTGTGACATATGACTTAAATAGATAGTGGACGGGTGGTACGGTGGCTCAGTGGTTAGCACTGTCGTCTCACAGCAAGAAGGTCGCTGGTTCAAGTCCCATCTGGCCCAGTTGGCATTTTTGTGTGGAGTTTGCATGTTCTCCCCGTGTTCATGTGGGTTTCCTCCGGGTGCTCCGGTTTCCCCCACAGTCCAAAGACATGCGCTATAGGTGAATTGAATAAACTAAATTGGCTGTAGTGTATGTGTGAATGAGTGTGTATGGATGTTTCCCAGTACTGGGTTGCAGCTGGAAGGGCATCCGCTGTGTAAAACATATGCTGGATAAGTTGGCAGTTCATTCTGCTGTGACGACCCCTAATGAATAAAGGGACTAAGCTGAAGGAAAATGAATGAATGAATAAGTTGGTGGTTCATTCTGCTGTGGCGACCCCTGATAAATAAGGGACTAAGCCGAAGGAAAATGAATGAATGAATAGATAGTGGGCTTAAACAAATTTCATATTCAGTTTTCATTTTGTGTCTTTTTGTTTGTTTGCTGAATAAACATTTTTTTAGGGATGCAAAATTTCTCTAGTAATATGAAAGCTTGGAGTGACAGTCTGCATAATCATGCAAATTAACGAAGAACAAAAATAACCATACAGTCCTTAGAAGCCAACTTTGTTATTTACAGCAATAGTCCAACACTATTTCATTTATTAGCAAATACTTTCAGTCCATCTCATTAAAGACAGTCATATTTAGTTTGAATGCTGAAAGTGTAAAACGTTTACATTTTTGGAAAACACTCATGACTTGTTAGTTACGTTTTCGAGTAACAATACATCACGCTTTGGTAGTTTACTAGCAAGTTGCGTCATTTTTTTTGTAGCAAACACTATGTCCGAAAGTTTGTCATGTTTACTAGAAACCGGGTTGAACAACTTCTCAAGAATATTTGACTGTGTTTTCCGCATCCTGTGATTTTTGATGCAGAAAAGTACTCTTCCTGTTCAAGGGGACATTTCTTAGTCAGAAAAAGCTGCAAAAAGTGAAACAGACTTTTATCAATAGCCGGAAGCCTGTCTGCGTCCAACTATCAGGTCTGCGACTTGAAAAGCTTTCTGTGGATTATAGTGTTTCAACATTGCATCATTCTGAAACTACTACTGAAATAGGACTATCTATAAACAGCTTAATATTCTTCTCCGTAGACCAAAATGATCCAGTATTAGACCATATTGGGGAGTCATTGTACATTTACAAAGGATCTCAGCGGGTTCAACTTCAAAAAGAAAACATTTGCAGCCTCTTGTAGTTTATTTTAGTGGATTTCATGGATTTATTGAGCTTCCCAGAAAAGACACCATGAATGAAAATAATATTGGTTGTATTTTTTTTAACAAAGTGGCTAAAAACTTGAAGGCCTGAAATTTTTGGCTTGATGTTCATCACTATTGGTAGTGTTTAAAAGGGCAATTAGGATAGTGAGCAGATACCTGTACGTAGTTTAATCAAATTAGTCAAATCAAATGAACACCTGATTGCTGTGCTGCAGAAGAATAAACAGTGAGTGGCTCTTGAACATTGGGTTGTTTTATGTCGTTCCGGTTCACCCTGTGTGTCGGCCTTCTTGCTTAAAGCGCCATTTTTACTTGCGGTGCTCAGCCACCATGCTTCTCCGCCGGTGACAGAAATCCAATTTCAGCACGTCTCTAGGAAAGGATCCCTCCGGCTGACGAGAGCGATCGGAAGAGCTGGAGCGGTGGTCTCCGTTTCCCCTTGTTGTCATCTTCCTCCTCCTCCTCCTTCCTTGTCCTTCTGTTTCAGGGTTAATATTTTTCCAGGAAAGTATAGTTGCTGTACTTTTGTGAGGCTGCTTGCAAGAGAAATATATTTTGTGGAGTTGAACGATTTGTTGATTTCATATATCATTCAGTTCACATTCAGTTGGGTTTAAGTACTGGATGGCTTTGTAAGTGAAAGGGGATTTCAGTTTGAGGATCAGCCCAATTAAGAACTTTTCATGATACCTTTACATATTGATTGATAAAACAAATGAGCTGTTGGTGTTAGTAGCCTCTCTGTTAGTGTGCCGATATGTAGGACTATGTTGCTCACTGCAACCCAACTTTGATTCCTGACTGGAGGTCCTTTGTCGATCCTGTTCCCCTCTCTTTGCCCCATGCTTTTCAGTTTACTTTCTACTGTCCTGTCAATCAAATTATATTAAATATTAATTAAAGGTATAAAATTTATAAACAAACAAATGAGCGGAATCTGATAATTAGATTTTTTTATGTAGTTTTCTTGTAATTCAAAGTTGTTAAAAATTTTTTAATGTAATTTTTTATCATTATTATTATTTATTTTAGCATTTTAAATTATGTCAATTTTAAGTTTTCCAGGTTTTCTTTTAAAGCACCTTTTTTTAATTAAAATTAAATCTATCTATCTATCTATCTATCTATCTATCTATCTATCTATCTATC
>CAIGQV010019186.1:8524522-8540109 GCA_903798115.1 Danio jaintianensis | reverse complement strand
ATCTATCTATCTATCTATCTATCTATCTATCTATCTATCTATCTATCTATCCATCCATCCCTCCATCCATCCATCCATCCATATTTACAGTGGTGCACAATTTATTGGCTGTGATATCGGTATTGGCCTACATGTTACACAGATGTGCACTTTAGAAAAGTTTTTGCTAGAGGAAAGACAAGATGTTGGCAATGTGTTTTTCATCAGAACAGATATTTCCTTATAAGTATATGTTTTCTGCTGTTAATGCTACTGTTAATTTGAAATGAAAATCAGTTTGTTTACATTATGATTTTGTAACCAGACTTAGAAGAAAATCATATCAACATTTAAATTTATCATCCTATATATTGGTTATCGTTTTCCATCATTTTCATCATAGTTATTGATTATCGGTATCGGAAAAAATGTACATATTGGTATCATAATCGGTGTCATAATCTTATTTAATACTAGTGTATTGGAAACATGGCGGCACAGTGACTCATTGGTTAGCACTGTTGCCTCACAGCAAGAAGGTCGCTGGTTGGAGTCCCAGCTGGGTCAGTTGGCATTTCTGTGTGGAGTTTGCATGTTCTCCCTGTGTTGACGTGAGTGTGCGTGTGAATGAGAGTGTGTATGGGTGTTTCCCAGTACTGGGTTGTGGCTGGAAGGGTATCCGCTGTGTAAAACATTTGCCGGAATAGTTGGCGGTTCATTCCGCTGTGGGGACCCATGATAAATAAGGGACTAAGCCAAAGGAAAATGAATATATGAATGTACTGGAAACAATTCCGGCCACTCGAAAAACAAAGCTGACACTATCTCAGACAATCAAACACAATTTAATGTTTGACATACGTTTTTTTAAACTAATGACATTTCACAGAGGATGGACTAATTCCAGCCACATAGAAACAAAACTATTCCTATAGTTGTAAATGTTTACGACAGACAGTTGTGAATGTTTGCAATGAAATGTTTGCCTGTCTCGTCAGGACGCAGGCTTAAACAGACTGAACTGAATTCACACCACTATAAATGTGAAGACAAATAAAAGTGAGAATAGACTTTTGGTCGATGATGCCGCAGCACTATGTGTGTTTTGCAGAAGGTCCCGAATCAACACGCGCGCACTCACACCCTCCGATTAGTCACAGCAGCAGGGAAGCGACACTGTCAGCCATACCATTATTTATTTATCCATTTCCATAATTTCTGCTACTCTGCTGGGGGAGTCTTCCACTTCCTCTGGTATTTCAGAAAGCATCACTGTTCCTCTCCTCTCCTCAGTGCACAAAGAAATGCCGCACATTCGATACGCTTTGGATCTTAGAAATTTGATTCTGAGAGAGCGAAAAAGGGAGAGGATGGGGGAGGGGGCGGAGTTGATAGGTGCAGTGAACGAATGAGAGAAAGAGTAAAAAAGATAAAAATGTAAATTTGTGTCTTTAAGTCTGTCGATTTAGGCTTATGTGTGTGTGTGTGGAGGGGGTTGAGGATGAGGTGAGACTTTGCAGAAGAGATGCTGTCTGTCTCTCTCTCTGCATGTGTGTGTGTGTGTGTGTCTTTCTCTCCCTTTGCGGTGCTCTGATGACAGAGGTGACTCATCAGGGGGCACGATGCTCACATCTACAGACAGAAAGAAAGAAGAAAGAAGGGATGGGGAGGGGAGAGAGAGAGAGAAATATGGGGATGATATAGAGAGAGGGAGAGAGAGAGAGAGAGAGTGATGAATTCAGAGCAGTCTTGCTTGACTGCTAGCGTTTATTGGCCCATGGAAGCTTCGGGAAAGATGCTAATGACACTTCTGCCATGAATGAGAGACACCGTGTGTGTGTGTGTGTGTTGACTGTAATTGCAACCCAACCCCCTCGATTTTAAACACTTCGCTCCTGTAAACACACTTCTGATCAGGGAGCTGGTCTAAGGAGTATATATATACAATAAATAGCAAATCTGCACCTCATGAGTACAATGCATTTGTTTGCTTTTTTGTGTTTTAAGATGCTTTTATGTTTCTTTCCAATTTTATCATCAACACTACCTGACAAAAGTCTTGTCGCCTATCCAAGTTTTAGGAACAGCAAATAATAACTTGACTTCTAGTTGGTCATTTGGTATCAGAAGTAGCTTA
The DNA here is from genome assembly GCA_903798115.1 of Danio jaintianensis. Classification (NCBI taxonomy): domain Eukaryota; kingdom Metazoa; phylum Chordata; class Actinopteri; order Cypriniformes; family Danionidae; genus Danio; species Danio jaintianensis. The sequence goes on along the minus strand of CAIGQV010019186.1, from coordinate 8,537,993 downwards.
TATGAAAGGCAAAGGCCTCTAGATTACGCTCATTTTACCAAAATAAAAGATGATCATGCCTTGGTTTTTAATTATTTAATTATGACAGTAAGGTCTGACTTTGCTTAGACAAAAGTCTTGTCACTTAACAGAAATAATGTATGGTAGTCATGGTATGGTAGTATGGTAGTAGAATGTATCCAAGTCAAGTTATTATTTGTTGCTCTTACAACTGGGATCGACGACAACACTTTTGTCAGGTAGTGTATACATTTCCTGGAAATCGAACCTGTGACCTTTTGAGCGCAAATTATTTCTTTACATTACATTAATGGGTAACACTCAATGGCGTAGTTTAGGTTTGAACAATGTGGAGGAGGGGTGGGATGGGGATAAAGTTCTGGTGTGCCTGATTTTTTGTATTTATTTTTAATTACAATTTAGTAGTAGATATTGGGGGGTTGTAATTGCAAGTGTTGAAACTACACCTCTGGTAACACTTTACAATAACAGTACATTAATAATGATGTACTAGTATGTAAATTAAACGTTATTTTATTATGATCTAATGATGAGAGCATGCGCTAATCATGAACTATGCCACGGTGGCTCAGTGGTTAGCACTGTTGCCTCACAGCAAGAAGGTTGCTGGTTCGAGTCCCAGTTGGGTCAGGTGGCATTTCTGTTTGGAGTTTGCATGTTCTCCCCGTGTTGGCGTGGGTTTCCTCCGGGTGCTCCTGTTTCCCCCACACTCCAAAGACATGTGAATTGAATAAACTAAATTGGCCGTAGTGTATGTGTGTGAATGAGTGTGTATGGGTGTTTCCCAGTACTGGGTTGCAGCTGGAAGGGCATCCGCTGTGTAAAACATATGCTGGATAAGTTGGCGGTTCATTCTGCTGTGGTGACCTCTGATAAATAAGGGACTAAGCCGAAGGAAAATTAATGAATGAGTTCATGTGGGAATAATGGCTACCTTTATTTGTTAATTAATGTATTAAACACTTTAACTAACATGAACTCATGACTTGTTAATGTATCTTTGTGTCATTAACTCATTCTTAACTGCTCATGAACTCCTGTGTTTAAACGTAACAGCTATGCATGTCCATCTAGTGTGTGTTTACATTGAAAAACAATAGAAAAGTGTTCTGTCTACATCAGGATTAACAGTTTAAACACAGGAGTGAATGAGCCCTGTGTGCTCTTATGGTTATGTATTAATATTTTTTACATGACTTCCTTGTAAGAACACCCACCTGTAGGGCAAAACAAGACTTTGCTGCATTTTACCAGGTTGTTTTACCAGGTTGATACTAATTACTAATGTACTAAGACGGTGCTATTAAAACACCTAATTCTGTATGCGCCTTATGGACGATGCATCCTATATGCAAACAAACAAATGCATTGAGAATATTAATGCAACATTCTAAATCTAAATAAATATTCAACATGCAGTTTAGTATGGTTTGTTTATATGCATGATCATCAGTAAGATGTAAATAAAATGTTTGCTTTGGAATATCACTGTTTTGGTGCATTAGGGAATCTTCAACATTTACTGTTTTATGCAACACAATCTCACGACATTCATAACTTTTTTAATTAGTGGCTAATTTGTATAAATTTGTAGGATCTCATTCATACATTTTAATACAGTTTGCTCATCCCCCAATGAGGGTTGGGTTTAGCGGTGGGGTTTGTGTGGCACACTTCCTTTTCAAAATCATCATGTTTTCATATGAGTTAGTACAAACTAGCAACGTTTCTGACAATACGTAAAATAGTTATGTTTCCTTGTGAGATCAGGATGGATTGATGTTCTACTACTTGCAATACCCAAAATTTGCAGTCAGTTCAATTGTGGAAAATTGAGAGATCTACTGTATAGACCATTTCAATGTGGTCATGTCATTGGCCCATGAACATTTCCTGCTTGTTATCAAACTATTTCATAACTGTAACAAGAGGCAATTCAATCATAACTTAATGTTAAAACAGCTGTCGTAACATTATTTATCAATACGTGGCTCTTTTTGGATTCTCGGAAGCTATAAAAATAAAAAATGTAAAACAGGAAATACGTTGGGACCGTTGTTTTTGTTTACATCCCTCAAAATGATCTATATGTTTTACTCTCCAGGTCTTCATGCCAGCCATGTGACTTTAAACTATGAACTGCTACAAACTTATACAAAGTGAAAGAAAAGTATCAGTATGTATTAAAAAAAAGTTAGAAATTTATATTTTTGCCTAGTATTGTTGAACATTAAATGGATAGTTTGCCCAAAAATGTTAAGTCTGCTATCATTTACACATCCACCACTTGTTCCAAACCTTCTTTAGTAGTCTTTTTATGTTTAACACAGTAGAAGATGATTTGAATAATGTTGCAAACCATTATCCTTTGACTTTCATAATTTATATATTTTCCTATTATTGATGGCCACCATTGATGGAATCCAATACACTAAAAATAAAACAATTCCAAACACGGTGACCTTTTTCTTCACTAGAACATTAAAGCTAATTGTTTGCTCAAACTGTGGTCGTGTTTATACAATAATTGGAAGTCAAAAGCTATACAGGTGCACTGAAACAATAAATTTTTGCAAGAAACAAGACATTATTTACTAAATTCTCAAGTTCTGAAGAAGAAAAGTCACCTGTATCTTGGTTGATTAACAGCATTACAACTAATTTTCTATTTTGGGTGAACCATCCCTTTAAGGTGAAATATCTCTTAAACCAGCTCTCCTTGACAGTATTGCATCATAATGACATCATAACAAATTCGCCCTGATCATTCACTTTATATTGAGCTCATTCACACTAAGAGTCCATAGCAAAAACCCAATGCACATCTAGCCATCATCCTGATGAATATTCAGGCAGACAATCAGGGAGAATAGATTTCTGAAACACTTCTCAATATAGCGTTTGCAGACAAATACCTTTAGGACTCGTCTCCCATGGCAACAGTGGTATTATCTCCTGTGTATGTGTGTGTGTTTTTGTGTGAGAAAACGACTGGCTAGGCTATTATACCCCAGCAGTGTGAAGACTTGGTCTTTAGAACTGCCATTCACCGGGCTCTTATTTTCCACCCAACTATACCTGCAACACCAGTCGGCCTTCACTCAGAAACTTGTGTGGGTATGTGGATGGATGCTTTTTGATTATGCCAAGCTCTTTTTTTGCATCAGATGGCATGTGTGTGTGCAGTGTACATTAAAGGGGTAGTTCACCCAAAAATGAAGCTTCTGTCATCATTTAATCATCCTCCATTTGTTCCAAACCTGTTTGAGTTTCTTTCTTCTCTTGAACACAAAAGAAGATATTCTGAAGAATGATGATAAAACAGTCATTGACATTATCAATAGTGTTTTTTTGTTCGCACTTTGTTTGTCAATAGCTGCTTATTCTTCAGAATATCATCTTTTGTGTTCAACAGAAGAAAGAAATTAACTCGACTGTGAGTAAGTGGTGAAAAAAATATCACGGTGAACTATCCCTTTAAATGTGACATCATGAAAATATCTCACTCACTGCTGATTGGCTGATGGTGTGTTTTGCGACAAGGTGGTCAATAGCGTGTTTGTTAACAGCTAATGTTGCTAAAGTAACAGCTAATCGTGCTACCCACTGCGCCACCGTGACACCCCCAATGTAATTCTTAAATGAATATTTTTTATGGACTGTATAATCTGACTTTTTACACAGTGGCGCAGTGGGTAGCGCTGTCACCTCACAGCAAGAAGGTCACTGGTTCGAGCCCTGGCTGTGTCAGTTGGCATTTCTGTGTAGAGTTTGCATGTTCTCCCCGAGTTCGCGTGGGTTTCCTTCGGGTGCTCCGGTTTCCCCCACAGTCCAAAAACATGTGCTGTAGGTGAACTGGGTAAGCTAAATTGTCCGTAGTGTATGTGTGTATGTCCTGGTGCTCCGGGTTGGGGGTTGAGTGTTGGGCTAACAACCCACCTCATAAAAACTAGATGTTACGAAACACCAATATGGTGTGGCTAAATATCAACTTCGATATAAATGGCCCTGGGAGAAAGTAAGTATAATAATTTTACATTTTCTGTGAAGACAATTGTACTAATAGTGTAATGTTTATTGGCAAAGACCAGAGCAAAAAAACATGTTTTTCGATTCTTGAGGGGGTTTTGGCTGTCTCCATAATGCTTGCCTTGTTTATTGCTGGTTACTAGGTTACCAATACTACAGTTAGCCACTCTACACACTCAGAAATAAAGGTACAACATCTGTTACTGGGCCAGTACACTTTTGTACCATACAGGTGAACATTAGTACCTTTAGGGCAGTGTTTCTCATCCACGTTCCTGGAGAACCACATTTTCCATGTCTCCTTAAGCAACCACACCTGATTCTGATCATCTCCTCATTAGTAGATACTGAAAGACCTGTAATGGGCGTGAAAGACAAAGGAAACATCCAAAACATGCAGTGTTGGTGGTCCTCCAGGAACGTGGTTGAAGAAACACTGCTTTAGGGTATACTTTCAGACTTTTAAGATTCACTTTTGTACCTTTAAGGTTCACTTTTCTACTTTTTAGGTATTAATATGTACCTTTAAGGACCTGTTGGGGAAAAAAATGCTTCTTTTGAAAATGTATCGCCCCAGTGACAGATTTTGTTCCTTTATTTCTGAGAGTGTATAACAACTTGATGGAAATGCACTGAATTTGCATTTGTTTTTTTCTTGAACTTTAAAAAGATTTGCTTCACATTAGCATGGAAACTCGGCTAATGTACTCTACTCCACAACGTCTGCATAAATGTATTTACTAGCGTTTCAGAAGCCTTTTAGATTCGGGAATTGCAATCTCTTCCTCTCCATCATCATCCGATTCTGGTTTTAATCTGCTCCTGATAATTTCTGACACTTTGGCTGTGTGAGATTTGCTTGTTTTGTTGTTTCTGGAGTATCAGAACAATGTGTTTAGACTCCGCCCTCTTCTGAAAAAGCAGTGGCTCGTTTACATATAAAGAGACACACACAAAAAAATGGTGTGTTTGCCTCCCACCTAAACGGGCAAATTTGACAAGTTATAATATATGGGCTGAAAATTCACAGATGCATTCTAGGGACAGGGGATATTTATGTTACATCTTTTGAAAAACATGTCACCTTTGAGCACCACTTGAGATGTCTGTATTTTGTCAGCGATATGCGAACACACCTTGCGCGTTTATATTTAGCAGCTGCGTGTAGTGTGAATAGTCACAGGCAGATTCACTACGAAGCGGTGTTACTGTAGCGTGTGTGTGTGTTTGTGTGCTGTGATGCATGGCAGCAGTGCTTATGCTCAGTCTAGCACGTCACACCAGCATCTGTGCAGCTGTACTGGTGACTGCTCCTCTGAGAGAAGCACAGACAGCACATACACACACTCCAAATCTACACAGCTTATCTACCACTTATTGGCCAATGAATGAACTCGCGATGTTTGGATGTGCCAGGGGCGTTTTCTCTGAGGAGGCAAGCGTAATCGACGCTACAACAAAAGAACAAAGCGAATATAAAGAAATACTTTCAGAAATGACACCGTTTGAGCTTCTGAGACACTCGCAGATGAAGTTTCAGAGGGAGGCAACATCTTAGAGGGAAAGTGAAAGGATAGTTCAATGAAAGAATATCTTCTGTCATCATATATTCTTCGTCGTGTCATTTCAAAGCTGTTTGATTTTATTTCAAAAGAAGAAACATGTCTTGTTTTTTTATTATTAGTCCTTAACTGTAAAGTCAGTTGGCTCCCATGTTGTTTGTATGTGACAAAAACAATTATACAAATTATGCTTTTTTTTTAAAATATGAATTTTGAAATGATCATCGTTCAAATATACATTACAAAATGCTTGCTAAATAAACTATGATTACACTGAATAGAATTTTATCATTGTAAAATCATTGTAAAAATGATATTATTTAGAAATAAGACATACTTTTTTAAATCTTTGCCATGATGACAGTGCATAATATTTTACTAGATATTCCTCAAGATACTAGTATTCAGCTTAAATTGACATTTAAAGGCTTAACTAGGTTAATTATGTTAACTAGACACATAAGGGTAATTAGGCAAGTCATTGTATAACCGTGATTTGTTCTGTAGACAATAATATTGACCTTAAAATGGTTTTAAAAAAATGTAAAACTGCTTTTATTTTAGCCGAAATAAAACAAATACGTCTTTCTCCAGAAGAAATAATATTATAGGAAATACTGTGAAAAATTCCTTGCTCTGTTAAACATCATTTGGGAAATATTTGAAAAAGAAAACAAAAATCACAGGAGGGCGAATTATTTTGACTTTAACTGTACATGCTGGATGAAGCTAAATTATGGTTGCAATAACCAGGTCTGTTAGAAACAGGGAAAAATTACATCAGTGTTATTTCAGTAGGATCTACATGATATTTTAAAATGATAGAGTAATGTAAGCATGCTTATTGCTGCCCTATATATAACACATATTATGAATATGAAGGGTGTAATGTTGAAATCCATTTCAGAAGTCCACCATACACCATTGGGATGTGTATATGTTTAATTTAGAGGGACATTAATAATCATAATCGCACAGGAACAGGTCTCCCCGTCCTCTAAAGACAAACAGCTCCAGGGTTTCAGCGACAGAGAGAGAAAGAGAGAGAGACAAAAGGTCAATGAATGGCATTTCAGCTAGCACTAGCACCTTAAGGCTTTCTGTTTTATCTGATGGAGATTAGCGGTGTGTGTGTGTGGCATCCCTTTTCTTCAATCAGCATTTGTGAAAATGCTCAGAAAAAATTGTGTAATTGTGTGTGTCTGAGAGAGACAGACTGGTGAAAAGAAAGAGAGAGATTTAGCAATGTGTGCTATGTGATGATTTAGCTTTGGCAGAGATCAGGAGAATGTTTTGAGATGTTTTTTTTGTGGGTTTTGGTGTAGATCTGCATGAATAGATGGGTGCAATTTTTGTACCTTAATAGGGCTGGGAGTCAGTTCCCAAAAATAATTGATTTCTTGATTACGAGGTGTTGAGAATCGAGAGTCGATTCCAAAGATGGTAATCAATTCCCATTCCTCTTTTTTTTTGTTTCAAAAAATGAATTAAAAATGTTGACTCTCTCTTGCTAATCAGAATTCACTTGATAATAATGAAACATTTCCGTGAACTGATTCAATTGGTCCACTTCAATGAATTGGTTCAAATAACTATTATTTTGATTCATTTGTTTGTTAATTTTTTTGTTCACTTGTTCGTTCATTTGTTTGTTCATTTGTTCGTTCACTCGCTCATTCATTCATTCATTCATTCTAGGGCTGCAGCTATAGATTTTTTCAGTAATCGATTAATCGACCACATTAATCGATCGAATAATCGATAAATCGGATACGCTTTTTTCATTTTCTTTGAAGATATTGTGACTAAAATGTAGCAGAGCAGTAAAAAGTGTATAAAAGCCAATCACACACACATATTGCGATAAACTTTATTGCGTTCAAGCGTTTCAGCCCTAATTCATTCATTCATTCATTCATTCATTCATTCATTCATTCATTCATTCAAATAATAATAGTTTTTTATTTTAGTTTTAAGTAAAACAGTTGGGTCAACATAAGATTATTAGTTTTCTGGAGAGGTGAACTACTCTGGAACAAACCTTTTTAAGTTGTGCCAACTGAATATTTTTTGTCTGCAGAACTGAAATATCTGAAGTTGAGTGAACAAAAAAACGTAACCCTTATTTCTTTTCCTATTCCTAAATCTACATATTGAAAGTGCATTTGGCCCTTCAGTTCACAGCTTATGGAGTTCATTTATTCATTCATTTTCCTTCGGCTTAATCCTTTATTTATCAGGGATCACCACAGCGGAATGAACCGCCAAATATTCCAGCACATGTTTTACGCAGCGGATGCCCTTCCAGCCACAACCCAGCACTGGGAAACACCCATATACACTTGCATTCACACACACACACACACGCACATGCACACGCACACACACACACACCTTGGCTTGGATAAATAAAGGAAGACAAAGCATTTTTTGAGAGCAGCTCAGTGCAGTATGGCAGTGCAATCAATACCGCTTCCACAGTAGCTAAAAAGCCCTCAGTTGTCTCCTTCTGTATTGGAGAATCAGCAGCCGTCATCAAAGACCGCCGCTAGTTCATAATCTCTTTCTCTCTCTCTACTCAACATTCCTCTCTCCTGATTCCTTCTGCTCTCTCGCTCACACAAGAAAACGGAAAAGTAAATAATTTTTTTTACCCCCTCAGAAGTCGTTTAAACTCTGCAGGCTGTCGTTGTGCTGTCTGTTTCCCTCTATGCTAACACAGAGAATAGTGAAAGTTTCGCTCTCCCACAGAGACGAGTCTCCACTCAGAAATCCTCTTGAGCTGTTCTTCAATATTCCATTCAATATGATTCAATATTTGAATTGAAGTCACTCAAAGTTCATTCAAAGGCTTGCAGCAATAGTCTGCACGTCCATTCACGGCAAAGCTACTTTAAGGCTAGTCACTTCACAAGGTAGCCATTTTGGTAATGGCGTCAGGCTGCTCTTATAGACACACTTGCATATTTAAGCACTATTCTATGTCGTTCTTTAGTATGAATAATGCAGTTAGTATGGTAAAACATATGCACACATTTTAGTGAAACTGAAAACTACTTAAACATACGTTTGACTGTAGCTTTTAGATCAAATGAATGCGACACCAATAACTTTTGTTCCTTTTCACGATAATGATATTTACAGTGACATATTACAGACAAATAAAGGATTTTTCTTCTGGATGTTTGAGCTGTGGGGCGACATGGTGGCTCAGTGGTTAGCACTGTTGCCTCACAGCAAGAAAGTCGCCAGTTGGCCGGCCCTGGCCCGGTTGGAAGAGGTGTGCCAGAGTACGGTATAGTTGGGCCAAATCTGAAGACGCGATGTCACTTTTAACGGACTGTTTCATATGGATTTATTAATCATTCTTACTTTTCAATGAACTTTCATAGTTTATTAAAGATGCAAACCCCTCGCTGCACGTCAGCTGCACCTTCAGCAAACCTCCTAATACATGCTGCACAAGGACTTTTATGATCATTTATGAGCATCAAAAGGGGTGCATCTGTTCAGCAAAATATTTGACTGTGTGCCACTGCATCCCAAACGACTAAAAATAATACAAAATGATATAACTAAAGCAATCTCCAATGTGCTGAGCGAGAACGCTTCTCTTCCTGTTAAACTGAACAGTCGCATCATCGATGACGTAAGCGTGCTCCAGCTCGGAAGGTAAAAAATGCAGTGTGAGTGCAGGCTGAGGGGGAGAGAGGAGGGAGGACAAGCATGCTTCGGCACGGTTCAAGGCAACTGTACTTAGTGTGAGTACACCCTTAAGCCGAAGGAAAATGAATGAATGAATGAATGTTTGAGCTGTACTGTATGTATACAAACTAATAGGTGTTTATATGTTTCAAAAAAGACTCAGATTAAACTGAATATGGATCTATTTAATGAACTTTCATGATACACACTTTTTTGTGTCATTTTTGTGCTGCAAAAAAACGTACTTAAGCATACTTTTGACTGCGGTTTCTAGGTCAAATGAATGCGACACCAACAACTTTTGTTTCTTTTCACGCTAATGATATTTACAGTGACATATTACGTGAACGTGTACTCATAAACGTTTACAAGAAGGACATTTATCTGAAACATACAACAAAACTTAACCTAAGTAACGTATGTCAGATGCAAAAATAAAAATGTAGACAGCGCACTCTAGTGGATTTGTCATCAGAAACGTGCAACAAAATGTATCCGGAGCAAGGTATATTATTTTGTGGCATGTTTTTCCAATAAGCCTGGGCTGAAAAAAAAGGTGTGGAATGTTTGATGTTCTCAGTTATTGGCATTTTAAAATGTACTGGAGGTGGAGATTTCAGAGGCTGATAATGAATGATAAATTAATCTTATGAGTTCATAAGTATACAGTGTATATACACAGCATTTGCGACACAACTTATCTACAAATATCTAAAATCAGCAATAAAATCGAACAACATTTGGTAATAATGATACATTATTGTAAGATTTTAAAAACGCTGAAAAACACAGCTATGTTGTTATGTAGATTAAGATTTGTGTAGATTCTCTAGGTCAAATCGCACTAAAAGATTTTTCTTTCAAGCTGATAATGTTCATCTGCATTAGTAAATGGTAAAAATGGATCTTTCTTATAATTTTAGAGCACAGCATCTGTTTTTGTTTTATTTCAGTGTTCTGATTTTTCCTATGCATTATTTTTTGTCAAGATGCTATCAGTTTGAGCAAATCTGAAAGCGATAGTTTACCCAAAAATAAAAACTACTGTTTAAGCTTTCATGTACCGTGTGTATGTGAACTTATGAAAAAATGCAGGGTTCCACACTTATCCAGCATATGTTTTACGCAGCCTTCCAGCCGCAACCCAGTACTGGGAAACACCCATACACTCTCATTCACACACACACACACTTATACACTACAGCCAATTTAGTTTAATTACTTCATCTATAGAGCATGTCTTTGGACTGTGGGGGAAACCGGAGCACCCGGAGGAAGCCCACGCGAACACGGTGAGAACATGCAAACTCACACAGAAATGCCAACTGACCCAGCTGGGATTCGAACCAGCGACCTTCATGCTGTGAGGCAACAGTGCTAACCACTGAGTCACCACCAAACTACTTTCAGTATTAAAATATTTTCATTTTTGATTTGAAGATGAACATTTTCGCAGGGATCAGAAAAAGACAGAATATTACTTTTTTTGGGGTGAACTATTGCTTTAAAAACAAATTATACCACAAAACACCCAATAAAAAGAAGTATTTCTGCTGAAACTGAACTGCTCATGACCTCACTGTGTATGCTGGTGTCCGAACACTGACCCACTGGTGTGTGTGTTAGACGTTTTCTTCCTTGCGTACAGTAGTGGGTAGAATCACACTCAGCAGTTAATCATGCAAACATCATTAATAGAGATGGCTTTTCCTGTGAGGTATTGATCTGTGCCGTCCGGATAATGAAAAACAGCAAGCGTGTGCTGATCATGCTAATCTGGGCAGTCGACCACGACCCATAATCCCCTTCTAGATTAAAGGCCAGCCAATCTGCTGGAGTCAGTGCTGAGAGGTCACTACTAACTGAGGTGTGTGTGTGTTTATGTGTGTAAAATACTTAAAGAGACAGTTCATTCTGTCATCATATCCTCACTCTTATTCTGTTCAAAGCCGGTTTTCATTTAATGAAGCGGCCAGTTTCTACCTTGTTTCTGTTCAGTAATAAAACTAAAATTAAATATGTGAGCCTGAAGCACAAAACCAGTCTTAAGTTGTACAAGTATATTTGTAGGAATAGTTAAAATTATAATTTTTCTATTAATATTAATATTAATTAATTTTCCAAGAACACGTATGTCCTATCAAAAATATATCAAAACTTAATCTTTGATTAGTAATATGCACCGCTAAGAACTTAATTTTTTCAACTTTATAGGTGATTTTTCTGAATATTTAAGAAAACATTTTCAAATAGTATCTCTGTCAAATGTTGTCCTAACAAAATCAATGGAAAGCTTTTTTTTTTTTAGTTTTGTGGTCCTGGGTGTTTTATTTTTCCTCATAATTCCATGTTTATACCTGGCAGGGGCGTAGCGGACATTTTAAAAGTTGGGGGGACAGCTGTATGAGATCCAAAAGTTTACATTCATATAATTATTAATCACCTGTTTCTAAATGGTCTATCTCTAAAAGTGAGGGGGACGTATCCCCCCCGTCCCCCCCGGTTGCTACGCCCCTGATACCTGGCAACTCTTTATTTCACTTTAAACTCATTTATTCTGAGTTTACTGAATTTTGCCTTTTTTTCTTGACCATTTTCTGCTAACTTGTGACTATTCTTGCAGTTCTACATTTATTTTTCACAATTTTGACTTTTTTTTAATTCTGATGTTTTATCTTGCAATTCTGACATTATTTTGTCTTTGAAATCTGTGATTTTATATCTAGCAATTCTTACATTTTCCACCAGAACTTATTTTCCAATTCTGACTTTTCCCCCAGACTGTATTTCCCAATTATGACTTTTTACTCAGAACTTTAAGTAAAAAACCTGCTTATTGAGCAGTTGTGAGTTTATTTCAAGTTTAAAACTGTGTGATACAATGTCACAATTTTGAGAAAAAAAGGATTCTGAGTATTAACTTGCAATTGTGACATATACATGAATTTTTATGAGAAATGTTTGAATCTTTTATGCGCAATTGTGATAATGAAAAGCAGAATTGTGAGATATAGGGTTAATGAGTTAGGCTCAATTCTTGAGCTCAACTCTTTTTTTGGGACAACTTAATTGTTTTATGTTCAATCCACTTCAATGTAAGTACTGATAAGTTAACTTAATTTAATATTTATTAATTTAACTTAAAATGATTGTGTGGAATGATGCTGAGCATCGCTGAAGTCACAGAAAAACAAACAGCCACTGTTTGTAAATGAGTAGACTAAACTTTTAGTATAGGCAACAGTATAGGCATAGGTATAGGTATAGGTAACAGTATAGGCATAGGTATAGGTATAGGTAACAGTATAGGCAACCAAGTCTGTTTCTCGAGAAAGTTTACTGAAAAAAGTGTATTGTAAAAGAGTTTCAATTGAGATCAGGAGGAGTATTTTGTACACGGTTAAAAGCAAAACAGTGATTTGTCGAGGCGTGATCCACTTACTGATTCTCTCTGTAAAATTGAACACTTTTCCTTTCCCCGAAAAGCTTTCATAAATTATAAGTATATAAATCCTCATTTCATGTTAGTGAATTGACTAACATCTACGCCAATGATCTTCGAGTGCATCCATGGCATTCAAGCATTAAAAACTCCACATTTATTATATTTTAAACGACTCAAAATGATAACGCCCAGTCAGTTCAAAGGTGTCATATTTGCATTGCATGAGGCGCCGTCCACCGCTGTCCCTGAGGACTCAAACGGCTGCGTCCAAACCAGACACAGACTCTGCTTCACGTCCACCGGCCAATCGGATGCCCCGCTGGAGAGCGTCACCATGACAACTATGGCTGCCCAACCCAGATGGGCTCCATGTTGCAGACACAAAAAGAAGGAGAGGAGAAAAGAGAATAAAAAGGGGGAGGAGGGTGGAGAGATACTGACTTTTGTTTGTTTGTTTAATCAGACAAATTGCATGAAAACACTGAAACATGGAAACGTGTTTGCGAGAGAGTGAAAAAGAGGCAGATAATGAGAAGGACGGACGACTTGTGCTATTTTGCATATCTGTATTTGGTAAAAATGAATGCGCTTCACTTGGATACACAGATTTTGTCCTTGACTGAAATTTAGAATCACTGAAATAAAACTTAATCATTTAAAATAAAACGTATATATATATATATAGATATATATATATATATATATATAT
>CAIGQV010019186.1:8472562-8493366 GCA_903798115.1 Danio jaintianensis | reverse complement strand
ATATATATATATATACATATATATACACTAAATACAGGGGTTGGACAATGAAACTGACATGCAGCAGTCTGAGTGGTACGCTTCTTTGGGGCTTCTCCACACCGTAACTCTCCCGGATGTGGGAAAGACAGTGAAGGCCGACTCATCAGAGATCAAAACATGTTTCGATGAAATAATATATTTAAGAATATTTTGATGAAGAGTGAGAACAAATGAACAGCATTTTGTTCATATATATATATATATATACACACTAAATACAGGGGTTGGACAATGAAACTGTCATGCAGCAGTCTGGGTGGTACGCTTCGTTAAGGCTTCACCACACCATAACTCTCCCGGATGTGGGAAAGACAGTGAAGGTGTACTCATCAGAGTATAATACATGTTTCACATTGTCCACAGCCCAACACTTTTGCTACTGGCACCATTGAAACAGACGTTTGGCATTGGCATAAGTGACCAAAAATTGGCTATAGCAGCCAGGCCATGGATATTAAATTAAGTTATTTTTTAAGTTTTTAATTTAACTTGATGTTTTAAGTTTGTTTAATATAATGTAAGTTGAAATTACTTGTAAATTCATACAACTATGAATGAATGAAATATATATATAATCATCTTTTTATAACAATTTATGAAGGATCATACATACTTATCAATCATATTTGACATGAAGAAGTTTTTTCTTAGCGCTGAAATTCACACATGGTTAAATTCAGAGCTGTTGGTTATAGTGGTTGCAGACGCTGACAGTGTTGTGGTCATATTTCAGGACGGACTCTTGTAACAGTGACGGCACATTGATTCTCTAACTAACGAATGATGCATTGCAGTTACACACAGGTCAACTGGTTCCTTATTAAAGCTCATGAGCTGTTGTTGTTATTGAAAGTAGTTGCTTAGTCACTGTTCAATAGCATTTCCAGATCGAAGTGACCATGAAATCTCACACCTGTTCTTTACATTTTAAGAGTGTGTATGGAAATCACAAAGACAAATAACACTAAATGTAATTAATCTTTGCATATATTTGTCCTCTTTACCTTAGGTCAGCAAGCCATTTTGCCGTTTAATGAAACTAAATGGCTTTCTTGATTAATGTGTAATGAATGGTGCTAACGCTACGCTAGTCAGGGCTGTAAACGTTCATCTGTATATGTCCTACAGAAGCAGTTAGCGCTTCATACTGCCTTCATAATAAACATATTTACAACAGAACTCTACTTTAACAACACCACATTGATGTATTTACTAAATAGTGAGAGATTTTCCTGAGTCCTGACTTCGGAGGTGTGTGAATTAGCAGAAGCTAATTGGTATTGATCATAAGGGCTAAATGCTAACTGTACCGTTTAGTTTAAACGCCTGTCTTAGCACTGTTGATGAAGAACAGCAAGCTAGCTTGAAAATACCTCTCATTTATCTGGTTTATAAGGCAAAAATCTTGTGCAAACTACATTTCCCTTGATTATAACTTTATTTTGTTGCATTTTTTACACCAGATTTTTGTTATTATGTTGCAGCTTCCTGTTGTTGCCAGGAAATATGTAAAAAAAGTATTATTTAGAATATTATCAATTTCCTAAAAGTTTACTGTCACTCTAGCACTAAAAAAAGCTTCCTGTTGTTGTTAGGAAGTACATAAAAAAAGTTACATTTAGAATTTTATCAATTTCCTAAAGATTTACTTGACGTTAGCACTAAAAAAAGCTTCCTGACATTGTCAAGAAATTTAAACAAACATCAGATTTAGCAACCTGCTCTTTTAATTAGTTTCATTAGCACAAAAAATAAAAAATTACTTCATCTAAACTCACTTTATGTCTTTATATGGGCATCCAATGTAAACTAGAATTGAGTTTAGTGACATTTTCAAAATGGCTTCCTCCTTGAGAGCCATTACGTCTCTGATTGACAGTGCTGTGTGCTGGTGGCTCGACTTATCATTCAACACTGTGGGGGGAAAATGCAACTGCTGCTATTACCAATCCAGTCAACTGAGAGCATAACAAAATACCCCTCAATGAATTACCCTATCACTCTTGAGTGCTGAAGCGACCGTACACACTTTTGTTTTGCACAAGTGGTCTTATTATTCATATGTGTATAAAGAAAAGATCTAAAATCAGTTTAATCAGTCATAAGTGGGTATAAATCAAAACCCTTTGTTGCCACAGAGACAATTTTGTTAGTTAGCGCAAGGCTCTTATTGTCTCATCTCAGCAGCTGAGGGCTTTCAAACAACAAGAATACTTGTTTGTTAGCATGTGTATGTGTCGTATATTTTACATAAAAATGAAATTTAAACCTATTAGGAGGTGGTATTCAATTTACATGTGTGCATAAGTATTGTGGTAGGATTGGATTAGAGCTTTTGCTACGAGCAGGAATCACAGTTCACAGCTCGGCTCCTTATTACCGCTGCAGCAGGGGAGTATGATGACAGAAATAGTGCACTGAGGAGACATTGCAGGAGCTCACACACACTCACACACACACACACACACACACACGCACACACACGCACACACTGGCTGGTATGGACAGGACATGAATGGAAATATGAGGCAAACAGCGATCAGGGCAAAAGTGACAGTATAGCATCCAAAGATTTGAATTAAACTTGCGCAAAACTGTAATATCGCATAAACAATTTGCGAATAAAGCACAGTTTCCATCCAATCCAATGAGAACAAAATCGTCACTTCCTGATAAAATGGCGCCACATATTAAATTAAAAAATAGAATTTTTATATATGAAATATTATATTTTACTTTTGCCTCAGAAGACAAAGACTTAATGCAATGAACACACTCAACACAGTTCAGGTGGTAATAATACTGAACCACTTTGATGACAATCTTTGGCTGAGGGATGACCAAAACAACATTTCAGATGTTTTACAATGTGGTCGGCCTGTTGGTTTGTTCATTAATACCATCTTATTGCACCCCTTTTATTACCACATGATCTCTTATAACAAAATTAAATGACTTTTTTGATGCGCATGCTGAACTTTATTGGGTAAATGCAAAGACTATAGAATACATAAGACATGTCACTCGTATAGTTTTGAATGGGGAAAAGTGTAACAGTCAATATGGCGAATGAAGCCCCGCCTTCTAGTACAGGAGCCAATCAGCGATTGCTAAAGACTGACGATTCTCCGGGGGAGGGGCTCGATGTGCTTTTACGACAGTTTCTGTGGTCAACAAACGCACTGGAATCTCAGCGAATACTTGCTTCACAGACATAAGAAATATATCCAAATAAAGCTTGAAATCTCTACTTTTAAATGAAAATGTTTTTTTGGTTTTGTAATTTGTATGAAATGAACTCATGGTACAGTCCATCCCATCACATGACAGAAACTGCTAGAACGCCAAAAAACTTGTAAATAAAGAGTCACTGTCATTTTTGGGAGGAGATTTGCCTTCAAGACCAAGTAGTGAATTACTTCAGAAGATCAGACGAAGCGTTGTCCAGAGGATGATAATGTGTAAAATGGCCATAAATGAGGTTGGTGTCGTGATCTCATTCCATTCGAGTGCGCATTAGCTTGGTCAACCTGAAAAAATGCTGATTTTGTTTGATTCGAACATTTAGAAATTAAACTTATGAGACAGTTGTTGTTTCATTTTATTGGTGATTCCAAATATGTAACGTAATCGTAAGCTTGGCAAACAGTTTTGGAGAATTTGACGTTTCCCCATTCAGACAGAATGCCCGATAGGCATTTTCAAAGATGGCCGCCGAGTGAAATAGCCAACACAGGCTCACTGTGGATGCGTACCCCTGTTTACATTTCTGGAGAACTCCAATTCTGTATCCAGAGGTATGTCTGGCTATTTCGTCTTTAAAGCGAAAGCGAATGATACAGGGCAATATGACACTGCCGCCGATTTCTACTTCTTTTAGCGCTACCAGGTGACCGCTTACGTCCTTGTGGATGGCTTTTCCGGTGTTACCAGTTTGCCCAGTGGCTCGCTGCATATGGCGGCGGACTTGGGATGCGGAGCGGAGTTGACCGTGGCGTCGGGGTTTAAGTTTCCGGAAACCCGGTAAAATAAAAGCAAAAATAAAAAATAAACAACACACTGAAAATGCGGTTAAATCATGTGGCCGTGAATGCTTTTCTTTTTCTAGATTGCTTTTGAAAACACTATCGGTTGGGTTTAGGGAGGGGGGGTGGGTGGGTCAGTCAGTCAGTCGACATCAAGCTGACCTGCTCGGTTGAAGTGTATATTGCGCCCTCTGGTGGATTTACACGAGAAGAGGACACGCGAGAGAAATTTGAGATCATCAAAAAGCGTACACAGCGGCCTCTGGCGGATTTGCAAAAACAAAAACTGCGAGAAGACGTACCTCCGGTTACGTATTTCGCTGTCCCCTGAAATGTAGACCTGGGTACGTATCTGCAATGAGCCTGAGTTGCAACAGACTTACCTTAAAGGGACTTTGGTAAATGTGTTTCTATTGTAGTTTATGCAATAATTTCTTATCAGATAAAACGTTTATCCTACTCAGTTGTGCTTATATGATTTTCAAAATTTCTGTGCATCTTTGTGTTTGGTATCAAGCATTTTTTTAAAATGCGATATTACAAAATGTACATAAAAAATAGATGTATGGAAACCCAGCTATAGTGACTGCAGTGGGACAGAGGCCAGAGTGAGATAGTGGCCAAGAGAAGTGTAAGACGTGGATGAGGTGCTTATAGGTAATAGAGAGACATGTTTCAGGCTGAAACCCAGAGAAGTGGACTCACCTCTGCTTCTTGGCGTCTATCTCTGCTCTTTTTGGCATCTCCTTCTGTTTCTCCCCTCCCCCCGCGCTGATATTCCTGTTTCCATACCAACACTGCTCTCGCTTCAGGACCTGCTGGACGATGCACACTACAAACAAACACAGTGCATTCCTGTCCATATAATGCCTGTAATCTATAAGATTCAATGCTTTTTTGATGTATACTGTATGACAGTAGACTGACGTCAAGGAGCATTGCATAAGTTAGCTTTTTCACGTTTTTTGTGAAGTTTATTTCTTTTTTACTAAGCAATAAATAAAGTCCCTGTCATTAGGTCTGTCACAATAATCAATATATCGACTTATCGTGGAATAGTTGGAGATGCCGTTGCAATATATATTTACAAATTCACAAATAATGTTAAAGCCATTCTACAATGACATTTACATTTTACCTCAAAGTGGTAGAAGGTGGTCAAAGGTGTCAAAGTTTATAATTGGACATTTACCTTATATGACATTTAATAGTATATATATGAGTACATTTACCTTTTTAACATCAAATTATAGAATCTAAAGAATTTAGAATTTATATAATTATTATATATATAATCAGTGGCATAAAATGATCTCAAAATGACAATAATATGGCTTATCGCAACAATTTCTGTGACAATATATCACACAACAAAAATTCCTTATCATGACAGGCCTACCTGTCATTATCTGCTGTTACCAGATTGTCCGGTGGCTCGCAACGTACGTTAGCAAACTTGAGCTGCAGAGAGGAGTTGACCGCGACGACGAGGTTTCGAGTCTGGCGAAGAGCGGTTCCAGAAAGCAGGTAAAACAAAATGCAAAAAATAAAATAAACAAGTAAATAACTGGGTGAGAACATGGTAAGATCTGAAAACGTGGTAAACGTGGGCTTTTCTTTTTCTGGATTGCTTTTAAAAAAACACTGTTGGTTGAGTTTAGGGAAGTGGGTGATCGGGTCAATCGGTGCTTTTGAAAACACTATCGGTTGGGTTTAGGGAAGGGGGGGGGGTGGGTGGGGTTATCGCTTGGTCGATCAGTCAGTCAGTCAGTCAGTCAGTCAGTCTGGTGGATTTACGCAAGAACAGCAGGCGTGAATGGCACTCGTGAGAGAAATTTGAGATCTGAAAAAGCGTACACAGCGGCCTTTGGTGGATTCACGAAAACAAAAACTGCAAAAAACGTACCTCCTGGGACGTATTTCGCGATCTCCAGAAATGTATAAAGGGGTACGTATCAATAATGAGCCTGAGTTGACTGTTTCTTAGGCATGTGTAAATGTAACCTTTTTTAAATGAAAATGATCAAATTATTATGCAAAATATCTAAACACACACACACACGCACGCACGCACGCACGCACGCACACACACACACACACACACATACACACACACACACACACACACACACACACGCACGCACACACACACACACACACACAGCAAGTCAGGCCCTGGAAAAGAGTCAGCTAGCTGAACACACGATCGGGCTGTAGTCTGGATGAGCAGCAGGGAGTGTGTGAGGACAGAGGGAGGGGAAAAATCTACCGCTGCTTCCCTGAGAAGAACACTTCACTGGAATTAGCTTCAGCTCAGATTGAGAAAGCAGACTGAAAACAGTGGGGACAAAACTGCTACAGGCGCCTATTGTTGTCTTTCACAACACGTGCGTATGTGTGGCTTCACGTTCAATCTGTTGCTCCCTTACAACAGGAAAGTTGCCTCCATAGTGTACCCACTGACTCACTACAATTAGACATAGTCCAGAATATTGTTTTTAATGGAATCAGTTGTATTCAGTATATGATGACGATAGGGGGTTACACTTGATTTTAAGATGTCCTTCGTACAGTGTAACTATTCATTTAGCTTCTAAGGAACATTGACTATTGATGTTTAAGCTTAGCCTATAGCAACATGCTAACATCCAACATGCTAAGGACTCATTCACACAGAATGGAATAATTTGGTGCGTCTCAGGAATGGGTTTTAAAAAAGCAGTGTAGCGCAAGGTCCACGTGATGCAATATTATGAACATGATGTAATAACAGACCCATCAGAAATAGGAAAACAATATGTTATGATAAGATACATCATATAACTCAGGATATCTGGACAAAGCCACAATGAGCGCCATGATGTAGCTGTAAATAAAGCAGTTGTCATGCCAACTTTCTAGTATAAACAGAAGCTTGCAACAGCTGCTCCACCTCCGAGTTCTTCTGATTGGTCCACTGCTGAGGAACTGACAGTGATGAGCTGCGCTGCATGTGAAAGTTAAAGATCTTTCAACTTGAAACAGCATCTAAAAACGATTCGTTCACGTGCAACCCTTCAAAAGACGCATGTGTAATGTTCACACACGTTCATCTAGCGCGTATTTAAATAAAAAAAAGGAAAAGTAAGCATTAGAGAGGAAAAAACGCATTCTGTGTGAACAGCCCCTAACAACACTATTTGTATGACATGCTGTCTATTTAACATTGGCCAGAAGTAGTTGCCTTTAGAGAGTAGACATTGAGGTAGCTTGCTGGGTTTTGGTACGGAGCCGGCGTGTGTGTGTTTTTCCTGTTTTATGGTTGTTGCAGCCATCTTTCTTACATTCACACTAAATCCCACTGATGCCCCTGATCATCTCACGGGATTCTCACTAAGATAAAGAAGGAGAAATGGCCAAGACAAAGAAAGGCCAGAAGAGAGAGAGAGAGAGAGAGAGAGAAAGATAGTGAAGGAGAAAGAGAGGGGGAAAGTCGGTCAGACCCCCTCCTCGGCAGGACAGGAATGCAGGGAGTCTGGTGAAGGAATGTGGAATGGGTCTCAAGGGGAGGGGGTATAGTCTAGATGTAAACACTGAGTGTGTGTGTGTGTGTGTGTGTGTGTGTCGCTCGGAGTGTGTGTGCACACAGTGTAATGGGTTTGAGTGCATTATGAGGCTGTGTTATATGTGTCCTGTGTGCGCATGTTGGTGTATTTTGAGAAAAGGGGGCTGTTTAGGTAGGCCAGCTGTAAGGAACAGCTCCCCGTCTCTGATGACAGCTTTGGGCCAATGAGGTGATTTTATCATGCATGGAAAAGTACCAGCCCCACTTAAACATTGCACTGATCCGAGACCAGCTTTCCAAACTCAGTTACACCACTTTTCTGAGATATTTCCAAACCTTTGCACTTCCGCCTTGAGCTTGTTATGGAATCACACACTTTAGTATTCAGCAACCATTGGTAAAACGTGCCACTATGTACATTTTTGTACAACTCCAGTTGAAATGAACACTGGTGATGGTGAAACTCAAACAAATTTTATTCTCGTTCCATGGAGAGAACCTAAAGAAACATAGTGATGGAAGAAACACATATTTTAATACTTTAGCATTCTGCTCATCTGTGTTCCTTTACAAAAAACATTGTTTATATGAGTAAAATTGCATTTATATTTTTTTTATTGCATTTTAAAATAGCTTATATTGCAATATTTTTGTGAAAGAATGCAAAGTTTAGGTGGAGTACAATACCTTTGCCACTGTAAAAAGTGATTTGATGACTTTATTTTCAAAAAAGTGACAAAAAAAATTGGTTTTAAAGCGATTGGTTGATTTTACTATCAAACCTGTTGCATTTCTTTGTTATGCTGGATGAAAGTCTCTTCATATCCTGATAGCAATCAATAAAGTATAAGTGTTTAATACGTATTTGTATTTTGATATTCTGTGGAAGTATTAGGACCGAGAAAATTTCGTCCAATCAAAACGTTCGGTCCGAACATTGCGATAGGCTGTCCTGCCTCTCAAATTATGTAATTGCATACCTCTGCATCCCTTGATCACATTGAAAGGATAGCGTCATCAGTGTGTTCACGGACACATTTCAGTCAGAATAATGGCAGGCAAACATCAACAACTTATCTTCTTTTTTTTAAATTTGGTAATGTAGTTACTAACTGTACTATGAAGTTTTCTTTTTAGTGAATATTATTTGATGTATTATAGTGATGTTGTTTAGTGCGCGTTTATGCGTCCAGTCTTTGGATGGTGATTTGCAGGGTGGCATGTAGGTTTTCAATGCTATCACGCTGGTTTGAGTCACGGCTGGGCCAGTTGGCATTTCTGTGTGGAGTTTGTATGTTCTCCCCGCATTCACGTGGGTTTTCTCCGGTTGCTCCGGTTTCCCCCACAAACCCAAAGACATGCGCTATAGGTGAATTGGATAAACTAAATTGGCCGTAATGTTTGAGTGTGTGTGAATGTGAGAGTGTATGGGTGTTTTCCAGTGCTGGGTTGTGGCTGGAAGGGCATCCGCTGCGTAAAACATATGCCGGAACAGTTGGTGGTTCATTCCACTGTGGTGACCCCTGATAAATAAGGGACTAAGCTGAAGGAAAATGAATGAATGAATGAATGTTAAACTTTTTCCCCAATAAGCCTGGTTTGGTGTTAAAATATAGATATAGATGCAATGCGTAAAACATAATGAGCAAAGCTTAATGTTAACGTGACATTCCAAAGCTTGTATGGCCTGTCAGGGTTTTAAACAGGCAGGCCGTTTCGTCACTTGGCTTTGTAGCACATATATTCTCATTTAAAGTGACTTTCGGTACACTAATTGCCAGGACAGACCCTCTGGAACCACCCAGGGCAGAACATGGGGAAGTGTCACGCTCCAGGGAAGAGCGCTGACAGAATAAGGCTGAAAATCTTCTCAGTTCCTGGGTCAACACCACTTGAGTTTGAGCTCGCAACTTCTGTGTTTACAGCTAAGAGCAATTGCTATCGCAGTCAGGTTTTAAATGTATTATTTAAGCTCTTGTTGAGAAAATAGATATATATTATTAAAGAATTATTATTTAAGGATTTGTTCACTGTTTTCCCTTCAGCAGAACAAGGAGATATTTAGCAGAATGTCCCTGCTTCTCTTGTACATACATTGGAAAATGTAAAAACTGAATGTCCATAAGAGTTAGCAATATAGTCATACATTAAAAAAATGATATTTGCTGCTTGTTCAAACTACTTATTTAAAATTAGCTGAATCAACATAATTCTTCAAGTTTTGGGGGGGACAACTTACTTGTTTTATGTTCAATGCACTTAAATTTGTAAAAAACCAAAAAAAACAAAAACAAAAATTAAGTTAACTTAATTGATTTGTGTTGGGACAACATGAAGGAATTGTGTGGAACCCCAATTTTTTTTTTACAGCGTACGATATATCTTTATGTGATGAAAAGACCAGCATGCAATGTCATGGATTTCAAATGTTTCATGACCAGATTCAAGAGCGGAGGTGTTACATAAAGCCATTTTATATGGTTTCAAAAGACTTAACGTAGAGTTAGACTTTTAAAATGTGCATTAAAAAGACAAGCTTAGGAATTCGTCTAAATAACTCTGCAATGATTTTTGTCTTTTTCCAGTATAAATATATTTAAAAAATAGATTAAAATAGATTAAAATACTTTTACTTGAGAAACAAACTGACTTAAGATAATTTACATGACCAGTGATGAACATTATTGCATAAATGAACTATATGCATAATTATTAAAATGCAACGGATTTACTTGCTTTTTGAAGTAAAGCCAAAATAATCACTTTTTACAGCGTTTTCACAATTTCAGAAACCTGCATTTAGTAGTTACAAAGACAACAATGATGTAGTTTTCAAAAACATGTACATTGAAAGCAGTTTTGGAAATTGGAAAAGCCTAAAAAAGTTTTTCATTGTGATCTAAACACAAAAGGTAAACTTAATTTTAAAGTGCAAACAAGATTTTTTTTCTTACCCCACTGGTGTATATTTTTTGAGCAAAATGACGATGATTTCATTTTCTGTGTTAACTATTTCTTTCATGTTATTGATGCAGTAATCGCACGAATGCTTCCGTGACTTTACCTTGATCGAACGCTGTGTCTAGAATAAAGTGAAATAAAGCCAATTAATCGAGCCTGTGAATAAAGTGCTCCTTTAAATTGTGAAGTATTCATGTAATGCTGGTGGTCCGCGCTGTTCATCTGCTGGTCTAGGGAGGAATAGAGCCTCAGGCAAGGTTGAGTCAAGGTGCTGGGCTTAATTCAGACGGCGAGAGGAAAACTATATGTGAAGGTTAGGGTGAAAGACCCAGCTCTATACTACTGCTACTATATTAGAACTAATGATTTTAATAAATAATGCTCATTTGTGCTTTGGGTGTTATACGAGCGATAAGAGGGCATTTGTGGCAACACTAAGTAGTTGAAAAGATTGCAAAGAACTTTATGTGTGTAAAGGAGAGAGAGTGTCTTGCCTTGCCTGTGTGTGTGTCTCTCTCTGTGTGTGTGTGATATTTTTAGCTTGTTCTCTCTATATGAGGGTGATAAGCTCACGGAAATAAGCTCAAGTGCTAACAGCAAAACTTGAATGTACACACAGAGGCAAAAATCTTCCCCCTAAAAAGACTTTTGACCTCAATGGCACATTCAGCAGCACAACTGCATACCCGGGTGCTGAGTTTCTCTTTTTAATTTGAATTCTTGCTCAAATAGTAGAACTGTGAACTTCTGTTGCTTTTAATGTGCTGTATTTATATATTTGATTTGAGCTTTTCGCCTCTAAATTAAAAATAAACAATATATTCTGTTATCTGCGTTAAAAAAGTCAGCGTTAATAAGTTGAAATTGTCTTTTCTTATGTACCATCTTACAGTATGGAAAATTGGGTACTCCACCAAAAGTTACAGTCAAAACTGTAATTTGATTTGGCAGCCAGTGCTAACATATATATAGAGCAAATGGATCCAAACTAAATATTTGCAGTTTGACTGTTGATTATTTGTCACTCACATTTTTTCTTCACTCCATATATATATATATATGGGCGACGCAGTGGCGCAGTGGGTAGCACGTTCGCCTCACAGCAAGAAGGTCGCTGGTTCGAGCTCCGGCTGGGTCAGTTGGCATTTCTGTGTGGAGTTTGCATGTTCTCCCTGTGTTCGCGTGGGTTTCCTCTGGGTGCTCCGGTTTCCCCCACAAGTCCAAAGACATGCGGTATAGGTGAATTGGGTAAGCTAAATTGTCCGTGGTGTATGTGTGTGTATGAATGTTTCCCAGTGATGGGTTGCAGCTGGAAGGTCATCCGCTGCGTAAAACATATGCTGGATAAGTTGGCGGTTCATCCCGCTGTGGCGACCCCAGATTAATAAAGGGACTAAGCCGAAAAGAAAATGAATGAATGAATGATATATATATACACTCACCGGGCACTTTATTAGGTACACCTGTACAACTGCTCGTAAATGCAAATTTCTAATCAGCCAATCACATGGCAGCAACTCAATGCATTTAGGCATGTAGACATGGTCAAGACGATCTGCTGCAGTTCAAACCGAGCATCAGAATTGGGAAGAAAGGTGATTTAAGTGACTTTGGCATCACATTTTCACATCAAGATTTACATCAGATTCGCATCATGGATGTGCAGCCGACAAATTTGCAGCAACTGCGTGATGATATCATGTCAATAAGGACCAAAATCTCTGAGGAATATTTTCAGTACCTTGTTGAATCTATGCCACGAAGGATTAATGCAATTCTGAAGGCAAATGGGGGTCCAAACCGGTACTAGTAAGGTGTACCTAATAAAGTGGCCGGTGAATGTATATGTACAATAGATGAGTGAACATATACGGGAACTTGAATCTACTTGTATTTGCTTATGTATGTATGCATATATGATGATATGATGTGAAACAGATTAAGAATGTGCAGAATATAATAGAAATGGTGCAGTGGGGCAGGGGGCTCTGTTGGAGCAAAGACAATTTGTCTCTATTTTTCAAATCTTTTTGAAATTGTTGTTTTATTGAGTAAAATGTCAATAAAAAGAAAAATAAATAAAATTATCACAAATAAAAATACAATTTATTGAAAAAAAAAAAAAGTATTTTCTACATTGTGGCTAAATGAACTGGCTCCTTAAACAAGAAAAAAAAAGTAGTAGGTACTTGATTTTGCCTATTAGGAATTGATTGAGTGGTTGTGGTCTGCTATTTGTGGGTCTGCTATGTGATTGACAGGTTGTCCTGCCTTGGGGCTAGTGAACTCAGTATCAGAGAAGGAATGTAGTTGCAAATTGGAGGGCATTGGACCCATCTTAAATGTCTTTTGGAGGCCGTTTACACCTGCCCTTTTCACAATCGTATAGCTACCCAATCAGAACAAACCTATGAAGTGACCAGGTGTAAAAAGTCCCTTTTTTTCATTTTTGACTGAACTATCCCTTTAAAACAGGTACCCAAACTTACACGACGTCCGAAATCGCATACGTCTATAGTATATAGTATGTTAAAAACAGTATGCAAGCGAATAGTATGTCCGAATTCATAACATTTGAAAAACAGTATGTGAGAAGTACCTGGATGATGCAGAAGTACTTGGTAGATGGACGCTACGCTGTCCCATAATGCCATACGAGAGAATTCATTAATAAGAGTGAAGCTGATGCGGGTAGGTCACATGATCATCACAAATGGCAGATGTAGTACGTCTATGTTCCATTCATACTACTCACATTCACACTGTATAGAACATACTTTTCTAACAGTTGTGTAGTAAATTCAAATTCAAATGTTGTTGAGTAGTAGGCGATTTTGGACGCAACCTCAGTCCTTGAGGGCTGGTGTACTGCAGATTTTAGCTTAAACCGTAATTAAACACACCTGAATAACCTAATCAAGCTCTATCTAGGTATACTAGAAACTTCCAGGCAGGTGTGTTGAGGAAAGTTGGAGCTAAATTCTGCAAGACACCAGCCCTCCAGGACTGAATTTGGGCACCCCTGTTTTAATAGGATAGTTCACCCAAAAATTCTAATTTGCTCTCTATTTACTCACCCTCAAGTGGTTCCAAACAGTTTCTTTCTTCTGTTGAACATTAAAGAAGAAAAGAAGAAAGCTGAAAACCTGTAACCACTGACTTTCATAGTAGGAAAAACAAACGGAAGTCAATGGTTTGGAACAAGTATAGAGTTTTCATCTTTGGGTGAACCATCCCTTTAAGTTACTCCACTCTTAGCTTGTCTATTAAGAGCAGAACTGCTCAGGTCAGAAAGACAGGGCTACCTCTATCAGCGCTGATGGAACAGCATGTTGTATCCACACAGTGCTTGTAGATATTAACCTTCAACCTCATTTTTCCTTCCTCATTTAGGATAGTTAATTACAAGAGCCTGGCCAAGCTCCCCCTATTGTGTGTGTGAAGCGCACAGTAGACCGTCGACTCATTTGTAAGCACTAAACGAACACTAATTCACGGCCATGTCAGTGTGGCCCTTAAACGGGCAAAGACTGAGGTAATAACACTTCTGTTTACATTCGTAGGGGTTCACACCGGTGACCCCAACTGATGCGGTGAACTTTCATTCGCTCCTTCGTCTCCCTGGTTACACAGGCCCCACCCCCCCACAGGCAGTTCCAGCCACACAGATGGCTCCCTGATGGTCTGTTTACATCTTATTTGCATGCAGAAATCTCCGTGTCTTGTCGCTGTCACAACAGACGATTGCGTCCGAGCTTCCAGTGCCAGCGATGACTGCAGGGGTGCTACTCCCCATCTCAAACGCACAAGACATGAAGTTCACAGATTTGCAGAAAGTGTAGCTTTTAACGCAGTGGAATTCAGAAAACAGATGTGTTGAAAAATATTCAGAGAAATGCATCACTTGTGTTCTTATATCAGTGTTTCCCAACCCTGTTCCTGAAGGCAAACCAACAGTACACATTTTCAACCTCTCCCTAATCAAACACACCTGAATCAACTCATCACAACATAAGA
Source organism: Danio jaintianensis (assembly GCA_903798115.1). Lineage (NCBI taxonomy): Eukaryota > Metazoa > Chordata > Actinopteri > Cypriniformes > Danionidae > Danio > Danio jaintianensis. The sequence goes on along the minus strand of CAIGQV010019186.1, from coordinate 8,478,777 downwards.
AGAGACTCCAAAACCTGAAGTTAATGAGTCAGGTAAGGGAGACATCCAAAATATGTACTGTTGGTGTGCCTTCAGGAACAGGGTTGGGAAACATGGTCTTATATCATATGTTGTTTAGAGGTATTTGTGTGTTTGTGTTGTGAGCGAACCGGGATGTGTGTTAACACAGTCAATATGGCTGCGTATAGTGAAAAGGCTTCGTCGGAAGATATTGATTTTTTAATTACGCATCTTCCCTCAAAATAGCAGCAGAATGGCGCGCGCTCTATAACAGCTGGCTGCAGACCCGAGAGAGAATAAACCTCATTGATATTCAAACCGCTCTTTATCAAGGGGACAGAGACCTGCAAGAGAGAGAGAGAGAAAAAGAGAGATATGGACGGAAGAGAAAGGAAAAATAGAAAGTCATAGTCACTATCTGCGTTTGTGGAGCTTGTGCTTATTTTTAATTAATTATTTGTTCATTAATTTGAACTGCCATGTTATAATATTAGACAAAGCAAGTCTTTTAGTCAATTTACACAGTTTTTAATTGCTGCTGAAAGATTAAAGATGGAGTCACATTTATTGTATTTTGGCAAACTTCCACATTCGACACATGATGTAAAAACTCTATTCATTTTGTTCATATGGAAATTGATTTTTAACAATAACTGATAAACGTTTAAAGATAGGCCCGTTGTGAGCTTTGAGATTGCTGATCGATTGTATATGTGTTTGATGAACCCATCTGTTCCCATTAATTCCACTCAATTCAGAAAAAAATAAATCACCCTCGAAGCCTCTCCAAAAGAGATCTAGCTCGGCCCACTCCCATAAAACACCACCATTGACATAATTGAGTCGGATTCCCTATGCTCTCAAAGAACTAGTGATGAAATTAGTGATGCATGATATTGGATTTTTGCTGATATATAGGATAAGCAGATTTTTTTTAACTCAGTTTGGCCCGCAGCTAAAGCTAATTTATGAATTTGTGTCAGCATTCAGCGTATTCGTTTCAAAACACTGCTTCATTCAGGAAAGAAACAAGTAATTGTGTTAATGTAACTGTGTACTCTATGATTCAAAATAAGTAGGTACTTATTTTGAATCAGTAATTATATTGCAATTGCTAAAAACGTGGCCTCTTTGGATAGTAAAGTGTCCATCTTATACACCCTCAGAACCTGGCACTTTTTGCATGCACTTCAGGTGCTTTTTCAACTGCATGGCTCACTTTTGGGATCTTTTTCAGTGCGTTTAATACCTAGTGGTCAATTTTTTTGTAACCTTGGATTTGCGAAACCAAACCCATCATATTACATAGTCAGCAGCAACCACTGCCTAATAACTTAATTCTATTGGTGGCATGCATTGCTTCTTTGTTGCATTGGTTTGTGTCGTGCACCGTGTTGGGGGTAATGCATTACAAGTAATGTGAGTTACATAATAATATTACTTTTCTAAGTAATGAGTAAAGTAACGCATTACTTAAAAAAATGAAGTAATAATATTTGAGTTACTTTTTTAAAAATGGAACTCGAGTTACTTTTTATATTAATGAATTCACTTTTAACAAAATTATTGGCTGAATCAGGGCTCGAAATTGCGACCATTTTGGTTGCATATGCGCCCGAAATTTAATCTATGTGACCTCATAATATATTTGGGAGCATTTGTGCGACTGCATATAATGGTTGTAGTGCAACCTGTTTTGATTTTTTCTAAAAACGTGCTGAATCGGTCTTCCCTGCCGCGATATTGGTTCATATTAGTTGTTAATCACTCAAGGCTTTTCCGCTGTCAGGTGACAGGAAGCTTTTGTGACCTCGGGAAATGCAAATGGTTGAAGTTTGAGGAATACGCAATGAAAAGTACACAGGTTTGCAAACCCACCTAAAGTTACAAATAATGGCTCCGATGAGAGCGATCGTGTGGTGAATGTTGATCCATCGAGTGTTTTCAGAGAGAGTAGCATCCTGAAAGACTTGAAGTAGATCAGCTGTTTAATGGCCTGAATCTCGATACGTTGCATTCACTGCATGTTCAGCGCAAATGACCGCTAAATGTAAAATCTTAACACTGTATACATCATCACCAAAGAGGCTCGCCTTTACTAAGTTTAAACTGAAACTGTGGCTCATGACAAAGAACGGTATTGCGCAGGTGGCCCCCGTGAGAATCCTGCTCCGTCCCACTCATACAGTATATTGGGCCGGCTGACTCGCCTGCTTTTCCACAAACACAGAAAAACGTAAATCGGCACATTGCAGAAATATTATTTGTTTATTAAATTGACATGCATATAAAAACAATAGTGCATATAATAATAATAATACTTCTCACTGCAATGCTTCATTTTTGTTTGATGCAAACCATAGATTTATTTTTCACAATGTAACAGTAGGACTTTTCATAGCAGATAACATACATTCAAGCACATTGAAGGCAGCATGATAATGAGAAATGTAATTCATTGTTACTATTATTGTCACTATTGTCGTCATTAATTTTTTATAATTATTAGACATTCATTTTGGAATTATTGTGCAAATATCAATAAGCCACCACAGCATTAGTTAGATAGTTGTTTCTGGTTTTTGTTATTTCTGATTCATGTTGCCCTGTGAATTAAATGAATGAGCTCCCCGCAGGAACAGACATACACCAACATGGCAGAGCCTTAAGTATTCTTATTATTTTGAACACATGGAAGAAAAGGGGATTGTCTCAATGAACAGTGATTTTACAGATTTAGGTGATTTAACAAAAAAGTAGCAAAAAAAGTAGCAAACACATTGCTTTCAGCTTTCATTAATCTGTATATATGGCATGTATAGCGTCAGGAAGTTCTCAGAAGGTAACATTATTCAATTATTTTTTTTTTAACTAGTTTTGTTTTTTAAGGTAAATGAAGGTGTAGGTTATACCGTGTGTTGTTAAATGCAGAGCTCCTCTATTTAAAAAAAAGAAAAATACCCTGCTGTATCTGTTCTGAAAGAGATCAAGCCTCAAGCCTTTTGGGGAGTAACTCCTTATTGTAATGCATTACTTTCAAAAGTAACTTTCCCCAACACTGGTCATGCTTATGTTTATGTCGCGTTTATGATGGTTTCACGGCAGTAAAGTTGGCAGAACTACAGCGATTATCCCATCCACTTAAAGTGTAAATAAACTGCAATGGAAATGCAAATCCGAACCGTACTGTACTGCACATTGGAAAGAGCTTTTTTAGGAGTACTTTAAATTTGGACATAATACTCTTGTCTAATACTGTTTTTTGCCTTCTATGTAGTAGGGAGGTATGCAAATTATGCAACCATAGTTGTAACTAGAAACATTGTTTGGTTTTATTTACAAATGGTTTCAATAAAACACTGTGCAAAGCAGAATCAGAATCAGAAAGAGCTTTATTGCCAGGTATGTTCACACATACGAGGAATTTGTTTTCGTGACAGAGCTTCTACAGTGCAACAAAATTACAGAGACAGGACAAAAAACAGATAATAAATATATTTTAAAAATAAAAGTAATAGTGAATGCAAATATACAAATTGACAAGTGTATGTACAGGAATATTACTATATACAATAGCAGCTGTTATGTGCAAATTAGCATGTAAAATATGTTGTTAAATAAGTGTTTATGTGTATAAAAAGTGTATAGCAAGTAGTGATGTTGTTCCATAATTACTATCATTCAAGTGTTCATGAGATGGATTGCCTGAGGGATTGCCTGCAGTTTCTGTGTCGGGCTGTTCTGGTGCACAGTGCTCTGTAGCGTCGACCAGAAGGTAAAAGTTCAAAGAGGCAGTGTGCTGGGTGTGAGGGGTCCAGAGTGATTTTGGCAGCCCTTCTGCTTGCTCTGGATAAGTACAGTTCTTGAAGAGTAGGGAGGATTGTACCAGTGATTCGCTCAGCAGTCCGAACTATTCGACGTAGTCTTCGGAGGTCGGATTTCGTAGCTGAGCTAAACCAGACAGTTATTGAAGTGCAGAGGACTGATTCAATGATGGAAGTGTAGAACTGTTTAGCAGCTCCTTTGGAAGGTTGAACTTCCTCAGCTGACGAAGGAAGTACAACGTCTGTTGAGCTTTTTTGACAATGGAGTCAATGTGAGTGTCCCACTTCAGATCCTGAGAGATAGTGGTGCCCAGGAACCTGAATGACTCCACTGCTGCCACAATGCTGTCCATGATGCTCAGTGGGGGGAGAGCATTTTGGTTTTTTTTTGTTTTTTTCCAGAAAAAAAAAAGCAGAGATATTGTTCCTAATACGACTCTTAAATACAGTATTAAATATGTAATTTTGCTAGTTTAGATTTTGCTTGCCCTTACTTTTGCTGCTTGTTCAAACTACTTATTTAAAATGAGTTAAAACAACACAATTCTTAAGTTTTTTTTTAAGGACAACTTAATTGTTCTATGTTCAATCCACTTAAATTTGTGGTTATGGGAGTTAACTTAATCGATTTGTGTTGGGACAACATGAATGAATTGTGTGGATCCCTGTATTTTATTACAGTGTAGGGTTATGAGGATATTTTTCAGAAATTGTGGATGTGCTGTGAGTTTGACAGTGCGTTTGTATGTATTTGTTCTGGCGGTCCTCCAAGCGGGTCGAGGGGCCCTGCAGAGAGCAGACTGTTTCAGGGTGGCTGAGAGGAAGATCTTTCCCTCGTCTTGCTGTTGGCCTTCATAAACCGTACAGCTTTGTTTTTCAGCAGAGTTTCCCCCTCAGTGTGCGCTGCTGTTCTTTTATCCCTCACGCTGGCATCGGGCACAAGTTGATTGGCAGCTGTTGGCACGTAACTTTGAATGTACCTCTTGCTCATTGTGAGGTAATGCCTTCTGATTGCGGTGGATGGAAGCCAGCGTTTAAGCTAAATAATCTAGGCTAATGACTGCGCTCTTCAATTATTTATCAGGCTCAACGCGCTCGCTCTGCGCAGTATATATAGATATCCTGCTGGCTGGTTGGCTGGCTGGCCTGATGACCTAGTGACTGACTGGCAGACGCGCTGACTGGCCTATTTGCCAGGAGTTGCTGAGTCACGCTGCCCATGGGGTGGAGGGGGCTCTCTAGAGTCGCTCTCAGATCTGCAGGGAGGCACTTATACTGATTCTAATGTGTATCGATGTACATTTGGGTTTTACAGAGTCAACATTTTTCTGAGTATACTTTAAAAAACCCAATAAATGGTACAACGAGTGCAGTTTTCTTTCCTCTGTTGATGTGTTTCCTATATCAGTGTTTCTTAACATATGTTCTGTCTATCTAGCTTCTGTCTATGAATGAATGGATGGAACAGTAAATAGAGGGATGGATGTATGGATGAAACATTCATTCATTCATTCATTCTCTTTTCGGCTTAGTCCCTTTATTAATCTGGGGTCGCCACAGCGGAATGAACCGCCAACTTATCCAGCATATGTTTCACGCAGCGGATGCCCTTCCAGCTGCAACCCATCACTGGGAAACATCTATACACACTCATTCACACACATACACTACGGACAATTTAGCCTACCCAATTCACCTATACTGCATGTCTTTGGACTTGTGGGGGAAACCGGAGCACCCGGAGGAAACCCACGCGAACACGGGGAGAACATGCAAACTTCACACAGAAACGCCAACTGACCCAGCCGAGGCTCGAACCAGCGACCTTCTTGCTGTGAGGCGAACGTGCTACCCACTGCGCCACCGTGACGCATGGATGAAACAATACAGAGATATGGATGAATTGATGAAAGAGTAAATAGAGGAATGGAAGGATGGGTAGATGAAACAATAAATAGAGGCATGGATGGATTGATAGAACAGTAAACAATTGGATGAATTGATGAAACAATTAGAGAGATGGATGAATGGATTGAACAGTAAATAGAGGAATGGAAGGATGTATGGATGAAACAATAAATAGATGGATGGATAGATGGATGTATATATGGAGGAAACAAAAATAGAGGGATGGATGGATGGATGGATGGATGGATGAAACGATAAATAGAGAGATGGGTAGATGGAAAGATGGATGGATGAAACAATAAGTAGAGAGATGAATGGATGGATTGATTAAACAATAAATGGATGAATGGAACAGTGGATGGATGGATGAATGTAATAATAGACAGACAGACAGACAGACAGACAGACAGACAGATAGATAGATAGATAGATAGATAGATAGATAGATAGATAGATAGATAGATAGATAGATAGATAGATAGA
>CAIGQV010019186.1:8450518-8472552 GCA_903798115.1 Danio jaintianensis | reverse complement strand
AGATAGATAGATAGATAGATAGATAGATAGATAGATAGATAGATAGACTGTCTGATTCATTCCACAATATTTCCAGGTGTTCAACCATTAACCTTTAGATTATTCCCTGCTTTATCAGCGGTCGCCACAGTGGAATGAACCACCAATTATTGTCACAGCTGTTTTTTTTTAGCTGTTTTTTTAGTTTACAAGCCCAGACTTATAACCACTAGACTAGGCACTAGTGTGTGGTTACCATTTAACAAATCCAAGCGATTAGAAGACTTTATTAGATCCATGGGAACATCAAGGGACAACAGTAAAAACACTAAAGCTCTTTAAAGTGGCCTCGTGTTGCTGACTGAGAGAAAAGATGTGGGCATAAATGTGTTGTTGAGTGAAGAAAACCTCAGTCTGTTTAACAAACGCCACAATGGCCTCCTCAGCCACCCTGACAACCACAAACCGCTACGGCTACATTACAGTAAACACTCACACACACACACAACAGAATATGGTTAACGTGACAAGGAAGCCAAAAGACAATTTGTGTGCATTTTATTACATTTAGACGTTTATTCTTGCCCACAGAAACCTTTGAGTGCAGTGCATTGAGGCATTTATTCAATGGTAAAGATAAAGGTTCCTTATTGGCAGCTGTGGTTCTGGGAAGTTCTTATAACGCTCCATTACAGTGGAATAGATTCTTTAGAATTTGAAAATGGTTTTTACGCTAATGAATAAATGTTTTTTAACAACTATTCACCAAAGGGTGTTTGGTGAACCCAAGATTGCTGTTCTATGGCATCATTGTGAAAACAAAAACCCCTTTTGAACCTTTATTTTGAGTGTAGATGACAGAAGACAGGGACACCTGCATCTGTAATGTGGCATAGGGGCTGACGTGCGGGCACATAATGACTAGATACCTGCCTGAACAGATGACAAGTATTAACCCACCTATCAACACAGCCTAGGTGGTCCAGTCCTCACCTTCTAGTAGGGGACAAGCACATCCATTTGTGTTAGCGGGGTTTGAAGATAACATCTTACAGCCAAGAGAGACTTGTGTGGGTGTTGGAATGCTATGGCTCTTTGGATACTCACTAAAACTTCTGAATTACAGTTAACCTATCAAAAAAATTGCCATGAATGAATATCGAAAGAAAAGGAAGCGTGGATTTGGAAGAACTGCATGGGCTGAGGGCATCATTTGGGACAGGTCCAATGACTAGCGCATAATTATTCCATCCATTAACTTTTTATGAAAAGTTGATGTACACTTTTTTGGGATTTCTACCTCATTTGCAGCAGTGAAAGTGAAAGTGAAAACAAATCCTTTGGAAAAGAAAAGAGGTATGGGATAAGAACATAGAAGAGGATGTAGTGAATAAGGTTTTCCACAGAAAAGATATGCACAAAAAAAAAGGTTAGCCAATGACTTTCAGTAAACGGTTACAACTGTTATTTCCTAGTGTGAAGAGGATTTTAATACTGTGTATTAAATTACATTTTGTGCAACGGAAAGAGTCCATGGCTGTTTCTTGGAATCATAGATCCCAATAAAGGACACAAAATATCTGAAAATTACAGCTTAGTAGTTTCTGATATAATGGCATCTAGTTTCTTTGCTTTTAAACAAACGTCTGCATTGACTGTACCAACCTAATAAGAACGAATCATTTAAGTAAACAAAACATTTATTCAGCAATTATGCATTCAATTCAGCTTGATGTTTGGACTTTCACCGATTAAGAACTTGAGTTTCCAAGTTGGGCATGCCATTAACTCATTGGAGAAGAAATGCTGATGTGATTGTTATTCTCTATTTGTTTGTCTACAGCAGCTGCATTGCCTTGTCTTGTTATTGAAGCAGTGAATATTTGCATGCACAAATAACCACTTAAAATATATTTTATGTTTTATAAACCATGAAATTAGCAAGTATTTGACCAAAACTCCAGAATTGTCAGCAAGCCGACTATCTAGATAGCATGGTCAATAAATGATTTATTCAAAATTAAACATCTACAAGACTGGCTTTGGGTATAATGAGTTTTCCTCAAGACGTGCAACAATAAATCTGTTGTACTTAATGTTTACTGCTTTTTCGACATTTAAAACACTTGAGTGCAACAAGCTCATTATAGCATAAATGACCATTTCCCAGATAGAAATTAAGACCTCGTCCACAAAGAAATGGATTTAGGTCAATCCGCAAAGGTTTTGTATCGTTTCGTCCTTTCGTTGGCTACAGAGAAAATGCGCCCGGTGTGTAGCCATGTGGATAGGCAAAACCAACGCTATCTCACTGCAATTCGTAACTTTTTAGTGGCTAATTCTTATTACATTGTACGATCTCATTCGTACAATTTAGTATGATTTGCTTATCCCCCAATGATGGTTGGGTTTCGGGGTGGGGTTGGGTGCCACACCTCCTTTAAAAAATCATACATTTTAATACGACTAAACTCGCACGAATTAGCCACTAAACTGACAAAAAGTAAAATATTTACATTTCCTCGTGAGATCAGGCTGGGAAAACCTAACATTTTGGAAATGATCAATAATTCTGACTTCAACTGTACATGCGTTTGCCCTCATTTTGGGTTTACGTCTGTACTTGTATGTACTTCATGGGCATGCTCACTGCATTATTCTACAAATTTAGTGTATCCTGCAACTGTTTGTTTACAGCTCCACATATAGTTTTGGTATATGTATTACACTGTTTTAACCCAGTTTTCCCATTTCTATGTGGATGTCGACGTTTCTTAAAATGATACGATGTTTGGACGTGAAACTCTTAAAATCCACAAAAGAAAAATTTACGAAGGTTGACCTGTGAACGTACTTGCCAGATTCAAATCTGAATCACTTACAAAATGAGGTTTCACTGCAAAAAAATGCTTTTCTTACTTAAGTTTTTGTCTTGTTTCTAGTCCAAATATCTAAAACTTCTTAAACTTCTTAAACCTTCTTAAACCACTTCAGAACTAAACTTCTTAAAAGCACTTTCTAGAAAAGTCAAAAAAATATTGTCGATTTTAGAAATAATATGTCAAAATTAAGCAGGTTTTTCCTTAAAACAAGCAAAATAATCTGTCAATGGGGTAATCTTATTAGATTATTTTGCTTACCCCATTGGCAGATTATTTATCTTGTTTTAAGGAAAAACTCACTTAATTTTGACATATTATTTATAAAATCAAGACAACATTTTTTACTTTTCTAGAAAATGCTTCTTGATTTAAGAATTTTTAGATATTTGGACTAGAAACAATACAAAAGCTTAAGTTTTTGTAGTGTATAGATTTAGCTAATCACTCCATCCTTGAAAAATTTTACTTATACCAAGCACACGAGGCATTTTTGTTACGAGTCTCTTTGTGTAAAACTGAAGGCATTTACCAGGGATAGAGAGAAATGTTTCCTATTACAGTGACAGAGTGCTCAACACAGAGACGAATGAGATGGAGGTTGAAGGGAGAAGGAGGGTAGAGTGGCAAGAAGGAAATAAACATTCCCGAAACGCAGAGAGAGAGAGAGAGAAGGACGGGCAAGGATGGATGGAGCAACTAAGCTATGCACGCTGCCAAAATCGTAGAAATAAATTAAAAAGGAGGAGCGTGGGCCTAGCAAAGGAAGCTTGTTTTGCTGTGACGTTTGTGCAGAGTCGAAAGATCTTCTGTCCTGTCGAGACGGATATGACTGCGGCCAAAAAAATCTTTTCTTCAGACTTCAGCCAAAAGTTGAAGACAGATCATAGCTCTCTCACGCTGGCAGAACTGTGAAACAAAAAAAAGAAAAAGTTTGCATTGCACACATGATCACTCGAGCATTTCACTTCTTCCCTAATTAGTACACAGTTAAAAAAAACAGAAACCTGCCCAAGTTAAGCAAATGCATTATTTAATTTTGTAAACAACAATTAGACAGAAACAATTAGAAGAAATTCATTCTGATAACTCGCTTTTTAATTCCGAGCTTTGATATGCTATTAGCGAATAAATTATGGTGCTTGATTAAATTGTTTGGTATTAGGTGGCACGCCGATGACATGGTAATTGTTCGTTTCAAAACACCTTTATGCCTTTTTGTACTCTAGATTACACTCATTTTACCAAAATAAAATATGATCATGCCTTGGTTTTTAATTATTTAATTAGGACAGTAAGGTCTGACTTTGCAGTCAGTCTAAGTCTTGTCACTTAACATAAATAATGTACAGTATAGAATATAAAGTCATGGTGCAGTGGGAAAAGAATTGATATTGTGTATGACTCTCATGAGCTTGGAGGACTGCATCCATACATCTGTTCATGTCTAGTGACTGGGCTGGCCAATCCTGGAGCACCTTGACCTTCTTTGCTTTCAGGAACTTTAATGTGGAGGCTGAAGTATGAGAAGGAGCGCTATCCTGCTGAAGAATTTGCCCTTTCCTGTGGTTTGTAATGTAATGGACAGCACAAATGTCTTGATACCTCAGGCTGTTGATGTTGCCATCCACTCTGCAGATCTCTCGCACGCCCCCATACTGAATGTAACCCCAAACCATGATTTTTCCTTCACCAAATTTGATTGATATCTGTGAAAATCTTTGGTCCATGCGGGTTCCAATAGGTCTTCTGCAGTATTTGTGATGATTGGGATGCAGTTCAACAGATGATTCATCAGAAAAATCCACCTTCTGCCACTTTTACAAATGATCAACTAGAAGTCAAGTTATTATTTGTTGCTCTTACAACTGGGATCGACGACAAGACTTTTGTCAGGTAGTTTATGTGATGCATAAAATGATCAAAACATTTCTGAAAACCTTACAGAATGCCATCTTCTGAATGTCTTCTGTCATCTGACTGGTAGTTTATACTTTTAAGAAAACAACCTATTTACAAACTTTAAATGAAAATAAATTAATAAAATGTCCAACTTTAGGTTGCGGTTCACTTGACAGCGTGTCACTTATTTTTTTATCAATTAAATGCTTTTATATTTTTTGTATTATTTAAAGAGGTACACATTTTTTGATTAATATTTTGTATATCAGACTTTTCAGGGTTAACATTTAAAGTACACATTTTGTTGGCTCACATTGCCAGTTTTGTGGTGAACAGTTCATCTGTGCATGTCATTAAGAAAAAAAAATTGTTTGCTTTTGTAATCTAAAATTACAGCACTTCCTGTTTGTTTTCATTTAAATTCTCAGATTACCTGATTTTGAGGTAATGGGCGTGGCTAACGTAATTAACCACGCGGCTCCAACTGTCAGTTTTGACAATAAACAGTAATGGAGAGGAGGAGGTGTCTGTTAGGTTGTAATAACTCTTCTAAAACCCATTTCCCGATCTTTCTGAATGAAACACCTACTTTGCTACATCCAATCAGCTCTCAGTAGAAAAAACAAGCCACGCCCACTGTTTTCTCATTTAATTTTCCGTTTCTCTAGGAACTGCATCACAATACAAAAAAAAAAAAAAAAAAAACGGTCGCAGCTTCCGGTTCATGTGGACTTTAAGAGCTTGATCAAGACTGCGATCAGTGTCCTGTTGATAAACCAGATCTTGTTTGCACTGTTTTATTAAACCAGATGCCACCTGGTGACACACTTGATGTTTAAACACCCTTGTGCCATATGGCGTCAAGGGCTTATGATCCTCTCACATCTTCACTACCATCATTATCATCAGAACACCCAAAATTGGTGCCAAACCATCAGTAAGGCCCAAAACAGGTCTTTGAATACGTCTGCCACAAGGAGAGCTATTAGTCAATTAAACTGTTGCTGATTTACCTGAATAAAAACACAGATATTTGATGGGGCCGATATTTGAAGTTAACTTCTGAAATTACCTTCACAATAACACAAAAATGCAAAAACTGTTGTCACATTAGAGTTTGAGCATGCAAAATTCTGTCGGACGGTGCTGCGAAAAGGGGCAGGATGAAACAAGATTATGTGACACTGATAAAGCGAGTGATTGCTCCATATTTTACATTTCTGCACATAGGGGTCACGTTTTGAACTTCTATTGCTCTCATGCATTCACGTGATGCGAAATCGCAGGTCGGAATTCACCAAACTTGAATTTTCAAATGCAGCGACATGCGAAATGTTTTGCACAAGCTTGCGTTTCTGGTTTCCTGTATTCGCATGCATATGAATGGGGCAAAAAGTTTATGGGGCGAAACGTGTAGTGTGACTACAGCTTTAGTCATATGATGGTGTATTTTGCATAGAATAAACGGTGTTCTGTCGATTTGTCCTACCTTGTCAGATTCTCCTACCTCCCAATCAAAAAGTAGGTAGCACCTTTTGATGATGCAATATGCTACCCATCAGATTTTGCTACCAGTGTAAATTTTAATGTGGAGTGGTGTGATATGAAGCTGTAATATGGCCCTACCTATCCCAATCCCTAACCCCAACCTCAGAACCATTCAAATACAGTGTTGGTAGCATAATCTGATGGGTAGGATAAAATGTCAGGACACCGGCATAAACTGGATTTGTAGACTAAGTTATTCGTAAAAATTCGGAGCAATGTAAATTACACTATAGGCATGCATAAACCTGCAACCTAATTACACCAGTATCATTGCGGAATAGCAGAATTAACTGTTGGTGAATTACTTAATGACATATGAGTGATCCCTGATGGTGTTATGTTGGCTTAATTTGTCATTTTCTCCAGCAAAGAAAGTCTTCTCATGCGGGAGAAATGTTGATGTGTGGAAGTCCAGTTTCTGAAGTGCACATGGAATATTACTTTTCTGATTGAGGTATACTGTAATGTTTATAGAGTTATACTGTTTAATAATGCCTCTTATAAGATGAACTAGTGCTTTGTGCGAACTGGTTTGGTTTAAATGAACAGAGTGCTGTGCTGAGAGATAAGCTGATGCATGTAAGGAAATATCTCATCTTGTGTTGGAAAAATAAATGAATAATGCAGTGCATGACAACAGTTCCAGTCTCTGTTTTTATACGAGCTCAATCAGATTAGTCATTTTACACCTATATTGTTTTGACATTTTCTAGCACAAGGATGGCCTTTACATTTTGCAACAGTAAGATTTTTGTACTATTGTAGTCACTATACTAGAAGAAGTAACATTAATGTCTGTTGGCCTTTAGTATTGTGTGGTAATATTAGATTTATAAAATGTTTTTCACACTGATTTAAGAATGATTCACTTAAAAAACAACAAAGTGTTATTCTATGGCACTGCAGTAAAAATATTTTTAAGAGAACATTCAAGTTATTAATCATTAACTACAACAAAAAATAAAAACTGTTTTGTATTTTAAAGTAACTGAAATCACACAAAGTATCTTTAAGAGAAAATTCTAAGCAATATTACCATTATTTTATTTAAGTTGAAGTGCTAAAATAACTAAAACTGGAATAAAAGTGAATAAATATTATAAACAGACATATTTAAAAAAATTACAAATAATAAAAATGCCTGAAATGTAACAATAATATAACTATAACAGTATATCAATGACGCGAAAAATAGCACTGACTTCTCCACGGCAGTGTTTATTTACTAGAAAAGCTCAGTTGAGCACACTAAAGTATGTAAACATACTCATCAGTCCCTGTTCTCTTTTTTATAGAGCACAGAGAGGTAAAAGCTTGCTCCAGTAAGACACTGTTATGTGTTTTTTTCTCTCTTCTGGAAGGGAGTTAATACATTTCCTTTCTATCAGCAGGGAAGCACTGTTTGTACGTATCACTGCTGGAGGAAAAGGCAACAGATCGTCGGTTTTCCTCTCCTTTGTTACCTGGGGGGACCCAGTTCGGCACTCAGCAGTGGGTAAAAAGCGAGAAAGCAATTGCTAACATCATGGGGAATTGAGTACACCCCAGGACGGAAAGAGAATCTTGCGCTGTTGTTTTTAGCCAGCCCTCAGAAACGGGGAGGCGGAATCACTTGGGTTTGTTGGTGGTACTGTCGGCTCAGGATTGAATTGCCAGCAAGTGCATTCAATCCCATGAGTCTCACCTTTCTTCTTCCTCAGCATTTAATATTCTGTAGTGTGAACAACAGCTACTGTCACCTTTGAGCTCTCACGCACTAGTTATTGTTTTATTGTCGTCAAAAAATTAAGAGAAATGTATTTCAGTCCCCTTTCGCTCTCTATTTCAGGCTTGAATAAATAGCAATTTCTTGTTGTTTAAATAAGTAAATATATAGTTCTGCTCTCGCGCTCAGCTTATGCTTATGAAATCCTTTTGTATTCTGCCGCTCTTTTGTTTTGCCTCCATAAGAGGTTTTGTTGCCGGAGTGTCTCCGCGGAATGGGGTGATATAAGGATTACGTGTCTCCAAATGACATTTAAACAGGGGATCAGCAAAAGATTTGGGGGAAAGATTGGTGGACCTGTGGTGTATGTGTTGTGTGTGCGTGTTTTACATGAACTATGCACCCTCAAAATGGGGAAAAGCCTTGGGTTATATGCATACTATGTTTTCTGTTACAATTCAATTCAATTTTATCACTTGTGGCAGTGTGTTTTGTCAGAAAACATTTTCACATTCATCAAAAATTGAAAAACAAAAAGCACTGATAAAAACATTTTGCAACAGTAAGATTTTTGTATTATTGTAGTCACTATACTAGAAGAAACAAATACTTATTACTGTGAAGAATTAACAAAGAATAAATATATATGTCAATAACTGTATTTATGTAATGTGTGTTTGTGTATATATATACATATACTTATATGCATTACATACATTACATACCTTAATTATGCATAATTTTAAGGCTTAATATAAATGAAATGGATGAGTTAAAAAAATGCACCCCCTTCACAGTTGTTATGAAGGATAATATTAGCTATATACACCAAAATAATTTTTGTACAAGGCTGTAAACATCTTTTTTTTCCTGCTGTAAACATGGACATTTTAACATTGAAATCAATAGAAGTGTGCTCTGTTTTGGAGCCAGCCCCAGTGGCCTTTCGATGAATTGCAGTTTTTAGTTACTTCCATATTAGCTTCATGAGGGAGAGCGGGAGGTTACTGCTTGTTTAGAACAGAGATTTGCTACTTACAACCTCTTCAGCCCTGTTTACACCTGTTTTTTTAACATTTGTTTTTAGGTATTTGATCACTAGTGGTCAGCAAAGACACATTACATTTTCCACCTGTTATAAACGTGTTCAAATGTCAATAGATTTTGACCATAATCCATGTGTTTTGGTACAGTGCCATGAAGTATGATTACCTTATTTGGTGTGCTTTCTCACAAAATGTCTGATAATGATCATGTGTTCATTCAGAAAGAGAGAGAAAGAGTATAAAGAGTAGTGGCATTATTGACTTGATTATTGACTTTTGTGGCATTCAATCAAGTTGTTGGATGGTTTGATAGCATGTATTTTTGGCTACCTATTTAAGTGGTTAAAGTCTGTATTTCTGTATGATGTTAAAATACGTTCCAAGTGAAGCAGAATATTGAGTAGGGTAGGGGTTGTATTTTTGCACTCCTCCTCTCATCTTTCACTCACAGCAAACTAACGGTTTGAGGGGCGTGGCTAAGCATATTTCACATAAGCTGTCAAACTGATGTCATAAGAGAAAGACTGCCATTCCAGAGCCTTTTTTTTTTTTTGCAAAACTTTTTTAACTTGCATAGATAGCATGCATGGATTAATTGTTGAGTCTAACAATATGCACTAGCAAAATAAACATATCAAATTCCAGGTGTAAACAGGAGCTTCTATCGGTAGTTAAATTAATTTATATGTGTACTCATTCAGTCTGAATGCTTTCATAGTATAAATGCAGATTCCACCATAAATGCCACCAACATCCTTTTCATTTGCTTGATTTCCCGCTTGCTCATAGGCTTTGTAACATAATAAAAAAAAAAAAAAAAAAAAAAAATATATATATATATATATATATATATATATATATATATATATATATATATATAAATAGGGAAGAGTCTCTACAAAATATATTCACAATAGATGCATGCCAATACGAGGCTGTTTGCTTTTTGAACACTTCAGCATTTGATTTTTTTATGTGGAATTGGTTTGTTGTTACAAATATTGGGTATTCAGATTCATCACTTTGACATGGTTCAGACAGACTGTTTACAAACGAGATATAATTTGCATTAACTTTCCTTAAGCCTTGGTGCTTTTTCGTTTCTCTGTGAATGCTTGTTGTGGGATTTCTTCTGTGTTTTTGCATTGTGTAAGAAATGTAAAAACTGAAGTGAATTTGGAAATGAGCACTGAACACTGTTCTACACACTGCTCCAAACCAGTCTATATGTAAAGCTTGAAGTTTTTGGTTCATTTTATTCTCTATAAATAACATTATCTCTTATTTGAGGCTAAAATATAATATAGACATGTTTACATGGCATATATTGTTTGTCTAGCATCCTCACCCGCTTAAATGTGAAGAAATGTGACTGTAATTTCATATTTTGACACCTCTCATGTCTCACTCTCGAGATAACAGCTGTTAACCACGATTCAACATGTCTTTACTACACCAGTGAGCTCTTCCTTGCATTGATAAGCCAATACCTACATCTGGTCGACAAATCATTGCGGGTGAATTCGGAGCACAGCCGCTTGAATTGATCTCCGCCGTCGCTCACTGTATTCAATGGCTAGTCAACCTGACCTAGAATTGCTACTTATTACAATATGGACTGAACCATCCGGTCGGATCAAAGCAGGGGGGGAGCGAGCACACACCAGCAGCGCTCGCTCATTTCTGATGGGGGAAGCCATGTTTAGTGCCGTGAGCTATTTTAATCACTCTTGTTTCGTAAGGAAAGGCAATGACTAGCACGTTTTGCGGCGAGTGAATCGCTCGCGAAGCCCCGTCGCGCCGAACCGGACACCCCTCCGTGTTTTTCCAACCGCACACTTTTCACTATTAAAATATAGCGGCTTTTCCCAACCACTGTAAAGGAGAGCAGTCCAAAGGATAAAGGAAGTAATGTATCCTTTTTGCATCTAAAAACACAAAATATAGATTTACAAAAGAAACAGACACAAGTGGTCCGATATATTGTCTATAAGGACTGACGTATGAGATCTTTGTGTCGCTGCTGCCAGCTGCGGTTATTATTTGATCCACTGCTATTTTTAACGCCGATCACTCGCTCTACAAATACACTGCAGACTTGATTTAAAGCGTTTATTCTAGTGGATCTCTAGCACACAAGAGCCTGTATGATTTTAAGCTCTCCCTCTCTCTCTCTTTGGCCAGGAGCTTGATAAAACAGCTCCCCTCCCCCAAGCTTTGGCGAAACAGGAACAACTTCTTTGAGAGAGAAAAAAGGGCTGCACAAGTTTGGGACGTCTTGGATCAGCCGTTTGGCCATTTGTAGTCCGGAGCTGAGATTTTCCCCCTACACCGTTTTTTTGGGTTTTTACCTTGGATTGTCAGAGCCCTTTGTTAGCGAGAAGGCTCGGGCATCCATGCTCTTGATTTTCTTTTTCTTTGGAAAATGGGATACCTCTAGGATTATAATGAGGGGAACGCGCTCGCTTGTGGAATAACTTCACTTTTTTTTTCAGTGGGAATGGAATTCGCGGAGCCCTGATTTTTTTTTTTGTATCAATTGCAAATGCAATGGGAAAAGTGCTTTGTGTGGAATATTTGCTGTTGCCGTGCTCAACATGGGTAAGATTTGTTTTGCTTTCGTTCCTACTTTTTCTTCCATGCTCGATTGGCCTTGCTCCCATTGAAATCTACACAGGAATGTTCAAATAATTACTCGTTTTTAGACCGTATGCATTGAAACTTCATATTTAACTTCTTTTAACTGAACTCGGCTGTGTTATAGTTTCTCATTCATCCATATGCATTAACAGCAAGGCACGGATAACTTTCTCGCAAATGCCATTATGGCTGGAGATGCTAAAGGAAGCTTGTTTTTTTCCCACCCCGCGGTTTTCCCTCTCTCAATACAAACTTTTAATCGCAACCGGTCTCCAGACTTCATTTTAGAAACATTTATTATCCCTAAACATTATCTTTATGCTTTTAAAACACGTTTGCTGCTTTTGTAAACTCCTCTGCTATCCCAACTTTCCTTGTTTTTTGTCCTCTCAGGGAATCCACCAGGTTACAAGGAAGTTCGTGAGGCCGCCGCTGCGTGTTTTTACAGCTCTCCATTGTTACATCAAACCCCATTTACTTTTCTTCCAGTGTTGCTAAAACCCTCGTTTTGAAACCGTATATCCAGCCGAACGTGATACGCAGCTCTACTGCAGATATAAATGGTGTTTTGTTGTCTATTAGCTTCCTCTGTGTGCAGGTATCTGTGTTGGGTTACTCGAGAGAGGCTAGTTAACTCTGCCCAGGCCTGCACACAGCAGGGTGGATCACAAATGGGCAAAAACATAAGCAACCAAGTGATTTTTTTCGAGTTTCATCTTTTTAGAAGGTTGTTAAAACGGTTATGGCTTCTGGGAGTTTTGGCTTTGCGCTTAAATTAGGCTTGTTAAGGTTGTCACAGTCAGAGAACTCTCATACTCTGCATATTTGTGATTTTATTCAAAAGGAAAACTCATGTTTGTTGGGTGTGGTGGTTTGCCAAGTATGAATGTATATCCTTAAATGCTTTTTTATTTATAGGTATTACAACCTCTGGTTACCCTGATTTGAACTTGAGTGATTTTAAGTGCATTATGTATGAACAATAAAGGCCGGACGTCTATAGCATTTTAAAGTTATTGATACTTGGCGTAAGATCACGATTTAGATATTGATGAAGAATTATGTTTATTATTCACATCTTTTATGGTCAAGAGTAAAGGCACAGATTGCGTGCTCACTGCATGCTGTTAGAGCTAATAAATTACAGTGTTTTTCTTGGTAAGGGCTGACCTTTATAATACAGACGCTTTTATTAAATACCGTCTTATAATGTAACTGCTGTGTGTTCAGGAACCTAAACACCTCTTTGTAGGGTCATTTGTACTTTAAATGCTTTGAAACACTAAAAAGAGACACCATGTTTACCTCAGATTCAAACCTAAATGTACTTTGCTAATCTTGTAGACTAACCCATAGTAGACATTATTGAAATCTAACCCAATTTCTTAACTAGTAAGAATGTGTGTGTGTGTTTAAAGAATGGAATCCTTGTTGTACCTGTCCACAATGAGTCATGTAATTGCTATCATTGGTTTGGTTGGTTTTGTCAGTAATTAGCATTTGGTGATGTTCGTTAGAATGATTGGAAAGGGGGAAAGTTTTGTGTTTCTTGGACTTTTTTTTTTTTTTTTTTGTTCTGGAAAGCATTATATTCGTTTTGGCTTCCTTACCACAGCATTCAGTAATAATGCCCGGTATTTGTCCCAGGTTACCGTGCAGAAGAGAAGCCCAACTCTAAACTTATTTGGAGGTTTCTGAAATATTGCATACTGTGATATTTGAGAACAGTTGGGTTTTTCTTTATTGAATCGTGGTTTCTGAACTGCCCTGGGATTATTTGGTACTTTTCTTTTTAAAAATGGTTTCTCGGTTTTGCGCTCGTTTCTGGACTTTCCATGAAAGCTCATCATTACTTTTAGAACTAATACACAATCTGAGTGCAACTAGTTCACTCAAATAAATGCTCAAGTATAAAAATCACACAACCGTCTACCGCTGTCTTCAGATCTTCTGTGGTTATGTGCAGACTTGTGGTCAGACTCTGAACTTCTTTTTTTCTCTACAGGTGTTCGGATAGAGTCTGTGATCTCCTGATCTCGCTGGTTTAATCTACAGGAGGAGGTGCTCAAATTCACATACTATTTACAGTGGAAATTATTTGCGCACACACTTCAGATGAGGGAGAACGGGAGACTCTGAAACCTGAGGGGTGTTCAAGGTAAGTCTGTAGTGCAATGCACACACTGTCTTGTTTTACATTTTTAAAGCCTTTCTCATTAATTTATACTGCTAAGAATGAATTACAATATTGCTTAAAATCAGATGCATCTTTACAAAAGTTTACACAACTTTTTTTTTTTTTTTTTTTTGGCTGATGGGAGACTCTGATCATTTGTTTGAGTCCATTAAAGAGCAAAACAGCCTAATAAATTGATTTAGATTTTACTGAAGTTTGAGATAAGGGATTTTAAACTTGTTTTACAGCTATGATTAATACCAGAAATTGTGTGAGGTTTTCTTCATAAAGAACTAGTAAGCCCAAATATTCCACAATTTTTTTCTATGCTGAACAAAAGGAGAAATTCTTTCTATTATAATAGAATGTAATATCATCCTAAATGTAGGAATGCAATATACAATCAAAATTCTACTGTGTTGAAAAGGTCAACAATTTAGTTCTGATTTCATTCAGGCATTAAGTTTAACCAGAGAAATGGAGTTCTGTAAATAGATTGTTTTTTTCCCCCCTCAACCAATTCATGCAAAATATTTGCTCCAAAGAATAATGTTGTTATTGTTTGGCTTCTGGAGATTTGGGATATATCGCACAGTTGTTGCATTTGCATTCTTTGTGAAGGATAGCTCCATTCCCCTTAATTGCAACTTCATGAATGTAACAGTCCTATTAAAAATATATTTTGCTGTATGGGTTTTGGAATGACCTAAGAGAGAGTGAGTAATTAGAACTTGTGTATTTCCTCCTGGTGGGTAAAACACAAATATTCTGTCCTCATTTATAAGGGACTTGTCTTATAAGACCACAATATTAAGGCACCTTTCCACTGAGAGGGATGGTTTGATAGAGTACAGTACAGTATGCATTTATGTCCATTTCCACTGGCAAAGGTACCAAATAGCGAACTGTGCAGTACCGCTTTTTGGCGCCCTTTTCTAAGAGTACCTAGCACAACAGTATGGTACCAAAAGGGTGAAGCTTGACTTGGTGCTGATTTGTTTACAGAGAATCGTCACCAGCACATGCAAGAAGTTGAGAGAACATTAAAACTGGAAACACAATTTTTAAATACACAGCCAAAACACAACAACATAGTAATACAATTAGAGGAATGAACCATGGTCGACCCGAGCTCAAACTAAGCTTGTTGTTTATGGGTATGTTCACATGTTACCTCTAAAAAAAACATGAAAGAACTTTGTAAATTCTTCTTTTGAAAGGCTTTCTTCTATGAACAAGAATGACATTGATTGCAACTTTCTAGCATACACTACGCCTTCCAAGTAAGGGTAGTGTTGGGCAGTAGAAACTCAAGCCTGATCAGGGTGAACCAAACCGTACTGTACTGAACCATACTGTTCAGTGGAATGAGACATTATAGTACTGTACTATATAGAGCAAGAAGCAACCAAGTAGCAACATGCTAAACAACAACACCCAATCACTGTAGCATTGCGTTTTGCATAGTCTAATAATACACGGGCACCTTAAAAAAACATTTTTTTTGTCATTGATTATTTTCACTGTTTAGATGTTACAAAGCATGAATGGAATTTACCTGCTACATTTAAACATGCCAATTAAGTCAAAGCGAATTTGAGAGAGTTCATGGGAAACAATGATTTGATTGTCTCTTCTCATGCGGTTTTACGGTCTTGCTCTTTCAATGTCTGTCCCGTTCTCATATTTGGCAGATGTTCTCAGTATTCTGTATCACAGGCTTGGCTGTAGTCGTGGTATGTCCAGAGGTGACCCATGCTAGAAACCTACTGTCATTTGACCAAAGATGACTGTAGGTGTTTACCGCTATGAATTGTGTTTGTGATGTGCTAATAAACGAATTAACCCACAGTTGGTTTTGAAACCACAGACATCAAATCTTGAAAGTGTGAAGTAAACTAGATTTGTGCGTTAAAGGAATTTTTGCACATTGTTTAAGCCACTTTCTTAGTGTTCAAACTAGCACTAAGGAAAGTAAGTGATGGATTTGGATTTATTTATTATTTGGTGAACTAATACTTTTAAAACTGCTCAATATACTGACTTGTGGGCTTTTATTCAAGGTTGAAGAATCACCAACATGTCAGTATTTAGCACTAACTTGTCAGGACAGCTTTCAAGGTCTTTGTAAGGTAGGTTGAGTAAAAAACAAAAGTGTGTTTAGGAACTGTTTATAGAGTTGCAAACAAAGTAGTCTAGTCTTGGTCATCTATAAAGAAGTTCATTTTATATCATTGCTTTGTGAGTCCAAAAAAACAAAACAAATATAGGTAAAACCAAATTAATACCTGAGGCTCCTGATTAGGCATTGAAGTCTTATGACAGTTTTTGCAGGAAACTTCCACAGCCTCCACAATAGTCTTGAGATTCCTGTTGTATAATGACATGCATGAGTGCAAACTTACATGATAACAGATGCTGTTGTATTATTTCATTTTGTAAGATCTCAATGTATTGTCAGAAGCCATAAGCAATTGTTTGCCTCCTGTTTTTTAATTTTTTTTTATTAAATCTCTCAAAGTACTGGTGCCTATACCATGAAGCCGGATTAGCTGGCTAGCTGGTTAAGTTTGTTTAATTTGCACCATTCCTCCCATTCTCTTGCTCCAAGTTAAAGGTCACCATTTAGTAAAACACTTTTAAATACATTAAATCTGTTATCCAATAGACCCAAGCAATTTTAGTTTAATAACCAGCAATTTTAATTGTGTATATGTTTACAATTTAATTGTAATTTTAATTTTTTTTTAATATACAGCTGCAATTTAAATCTTGTTTTTTAAATCAGGAGAGACAAAGCCTTAAAGTGGAAGTGAAGCAGTCAGTCAAGTTTACATTATTTTCTAAATTGGTTTCCACTTTAATGAAAATATGTTAAATAAACTCGATTAATGTAAAAATTTTGAAGAAAAGGGCATGTTTTACTATAGCTTTTAGAGCTGGGGTGCTGTGTATGATGTCACGGGGTTGGTTCCTTTCCCTCTGTTGAACAGATACAGTGGAAGTAATTGACTGAACACGGAGACTGCAAAGCCTAATTTAACCCAATGCATGAACTTGTGGGCATGGAGCTGGTGCAAATACAAGCATCAGACGTGTTTATTATATAAAAATATATTTATTCTATTTTTATTATTTTTTTTTCTCTTTTAATAACCAATTATTTGATGCACTTTGGTTCACTCTCTGTATTACGGTGCCTGGCTGGGTTTCAGCATGGTCCGGTACCAACGTAACTGGGTTGGGTACTTTCACTTTTCACTGCTACAGCTGCTTACCTCTTTTAGTGTTCAAACCAAACTAAGATCAGCGCAGTTTTTCCACAGGCAGGTTTTGACGTCCTTCATACATGTTGAGAGATTGAGTTTATCGACTTGAAAAGGGAATATGTCTTGACAATCCACAAAGACGTGACTTAGTAAAGCATGAGGTCATCTATCATTTTAATCGTTGCATTAGTCAATGTAAATCCCCTCGTCAGGCAGTGCTGGACTAGTGTGAGAGAGTGGACCAAAGCGCATCAAACGAAAGGTATTAAAAAAAGAAAAATAGAAAATGTATAAATATTTTTATATATATTAGACTCAAATGTGATGCTTGTATTTGCACCAGACCTGCGACGCACGTTCACAACTTCACGCATTGTGTTAAATTAAGCTTTGCAGTCTCCGTGTTCAGTCCATTATTTCCACTGTATCTGTTCAACAGAGGGAACAGAACCAACCCTGTGACGTCAGACACAGCGATATTCCAAGATGGTGGCGCTCTTGCGCTAAAAGCTATAGTAAAACATGCCCTTTTCTTCAAAATGGTTACGTTAATCGAGTTGGTTTAATATATTTCTATTAAAGTGGAAACCAGTTTACAAAATAATGTAAACTTGACTGACTGCTTCATTTCCACTTTAAAAAAAATATGATTTTTGAGTCTCTTATACCTATGCGTGTTACCAACTTCACATCTTCACTTGCACTCATAAAGCAAGCAGTTTTCTTTTAGCTGTCCTATTTTGTGAACAGCTCTTTTCATCTTGCTGTTTTAAAGTTTAAAGTGATCATTTTTTAAACCTTTTTAATCTTTGCCTGTGAATTGTGCCGACTCTCTCATGAGAAGTCAATCACGGTATGTTTATGTTTAGAAGTTTGCGTTTGGCTGTTTGCTACTGGTGTCCCGCCTTTCTGCAATTACCCATAAATTTAGGTTCAAAGTTGATGATCAGCATCATGGTTCCAACAAAACCTGATTGCACTGGTTTGGTTTTGTCAACTCGGAACTAATCCTGCAATACGGAGTTTGTTCAGCTAGCATTATGGTACTGGGCTCTGGTAACTTTTGATTAGCATTTTCTGAATCACCAAGGACCACATTGTCAGGTAAAAAAATTCTTTATTGTTATTTTACTGTTAGTAAATTAATAGTATTTCTAGTGGGTCTGACAGCATCAAATCTAGTGGGGTTTGTATCCTTTGAAAGGCAAGGAACTAGGGTTGTCAAAAGTATCTAGTGCAGTACCGTACGTTACTGAGCTTTTAAAAAACGTCTATTTCCTGCTAACATTCTTAAACAAAGCTGATTGGACATTGTGTTCACATGCTCAACTGATATGACTGTGATTGGCCATGAAGGTGCAAACACGTATACAGGAACGCTTGAGAGTTTCGAAGTCATGTCAATCATCTGATCTGTCTAGGAGTATGCCAATGTCATATCAGTTGAGCATGTGAACACAGTAGCCAATCAGCGGTGTTTAAGAATGCGCTGAGATGTTAGCAGGAAATGTATACTTTAAAATTTCAAAGTAGATTCTTTTTACAACCCTACTCATGAGAAGTAAATCACAGTATCTTTGTTTCTCGAAGTAAATGATTGGTTGTTTGCTATTAGTGTCCCAATTTTGTGCAAGTGCTCATGAACTGAAGCCTGAGTTAACAGAAAAAGCTGATGATCGGCGTCATGGTACCAACAAAACCTAATTGCACTGGTTTGGTTTTGGTTAACTCTCTAAATTAATCCTTTAGTACTGAGTTTGTTCAGCCAGCGTCATGGTACAGGTAACTATTGATTAGCATTTTATGGCTCACTAAGGACCACCAAGAAGGACATTTCTTTAATGTCTTTTAGGAATGGATGGCTTGGAGGTGAGTAAATAAATATTATTTCTAGTTAGTCTAGTGGGGTTTGTATGCTTTTAAAGGCAAAGTTTGTGAGTGAGTTGAGATTCTGGGAAGTTGAGTTCTTGATGTACTGCATCAAACACCTACACAATGAGTGGCAACCTGTAATCACCTCTACAGCCTATCTGTCTGTCCTGCTCAGTGGCAGTGTAATGCCATTAACATGTGTTTTGTGAGCTGAATGATGTGTCTGTACATCTGGGATCTGCCAGTAAGAAGTTTCTAATGCTTGTTTGCCTGCTTAAGAGGTTTTGTGTGTGAATTCTTTGCGATGACTGGACCTGTTGCTTGCATGCTTTTTGATTAGTACCATCCCTTCTTTTAGCTCAGTGTATGTTAGTTTGTGGTTTGCATTTCCTTTGCAGATCATAATTAAAGGTGATCTTGATAAATGTGCAGGAGGATTTTATAAACCCCACTGGCCACAGCGGAAATCCTGCCCTTTAACCGGGGCCGGTCCTACTTCTCTTTATTGGTTGTCTTGTTGCCAGGGTTACTTCACTGAATTATGAGTGTCATTTATCATTGATGAACTTTTAAACCTCAGATTTTTTTTTTAAAGGTTTATAATACTCGCAGTTTAACCTGTAGGTAAATCTGACATAACACTGAGTACATTGGAAAAGTTTTGACCAAAAACCCAAGTTTGTTTTTTTTGGATAGTGGAAGCAAACAAGCAGGGTACTTGTCTAAACTCAACTGGCCTCTCTAGGAAAAATAGGATTTGCATGTGTAAATGCTCTGACTCTTGTTTTTGCTGTTTGTATAAAGGTAAATAATGGGATTGACTTTGAGAATGTATGCTGTTTTCGACAGAATCTTTACTTTAGTTGCAATATAATGGTGGTAGTGGCAGGTCTTTTTTTTTTTTTTTTTCTTCTATATTTCGACATCTGAGTGAAACCAATAAATGTGAAGCTGGTCCTTTGTTCTATCAGTTGTTGTTTTAATAAAGCCAGATCTGCATGTGAGCTTTGGTCGAAGGAAATAAGACAAATCTATGTAGATGAAAAGGTTGTAGAAATCTGACATCTGCCATAACAATGATTTGTAGCTGAAAATCAAGTTGGTTTTATTGGAAAAGTATAAGCAAAAATGAATGAATTATTAGCAAGAAAGTAAAGAAAATAAATTTTGGAAAGACTTTCAGCGCTGTAAGAGTATAAATAGGAACCTTGGCAGATCAATTTAAATTTAACACTTTGTAACACCTGTATGCCAAATGTTTGTAATAAACAATAATATTCTCAAAATGAGCTTTATATTAGTTAAATGTCTTCATGACCATTGCAGCTGGATTTTTATTAAGTTGGCATTCCTGATTTGACATGCTGAGGAAATAAAGGCCCTGTTTACAACTGGGATTAAAGGGACCGTACACAAGGAAAATGCAGCACTTTGAGAGTTCTGGTGATACACTGAGGGTTTCTAAAGCAAAACGATCAGTTTGTGCAAGAAACTGAGCATTACGTAGGCTATAACATTATTACCTAGAATCCACAGTCTTGACAAAAAGCCTTGAGCACGTTCACAATAATTTGGCGTGCAAATATATTGTCTTTCATTTTGGCAGTATATGGTTGCTTTCTAAAATCTGCAAGCCGTTGACGAGGATTTTATGAATCACCAAGGTCTACTCTTTTAGCTTTCATATTTAACAGAAACAAGTCACCTTCATCTTGAATGGCCTGAGGGTGAGCAAATAAACAGTACTTTTTCTCTTTTTAGGCAAGCTGTGCTTTTAACTACTAGGGTGGGTATCAAAGTTAAAGAAAGTGAGGTTCATTTACTCCCTCTGTCTTCAATTCCCAGCCGGGACCAGGAATCGAACCTGCAATGTTTCGATTACAAGCTCAACTCCCTAATCATTAGGCTACAACTGCCCTAAACTAGCTAAACTTCATATTCACAATTGTAACTTCATATTCACAAAAGTAGTGGTTATTACATATTTAAGCTATTGATAAATTAATGCACCATTGTTTTGTTGGATAGACAAGATGAGTTGGTCCTTTGCTGTTTTCTTAAATGCATCAGGGTGCATTAGTGTCAATGTGATGTGAATTGACAACCCACTACGGTTTAGATCACAAAAGTTTTTGGATGCATTGCATGTAGATCTGCAATCGGATGACTTGAGAATGAAGTTATAAACTGTGGTACATTACCTAAGGTGCATTACTCTCTTGTAGACTGACACATATTGAACTCACAATAATCTAATTCAGATTGTGTTAGACAAAGCAGAAAATCTGCTTGTATTTGTGTTGCTCATTTACCTCATAGTCCAAAAAAGTAGTTTGTGTTATAGCACTGCATTTTTTACTTTTCTGTAAAGTTTTGTAGATATTTAAAAAGTGCAAACAAGCGTACAGTAGTGGCCAAAAATTTTAAGAATTACATAAATATTGGAAATTAAAAAAGTTGCTGCTTAAGTTTTTATAATAGCAATTTGATGAATTGCATAGTCCTTCTTTGCCATGAAAATTAACTTAATCCTGAAAAAAATTCCACTGCATTTCATTGCTGTCATTAAAGGACCTGCTGAGATAATTTCAGTAATCGTCTTGTTAACTCAGGTGAGAATGTTGACGAGCACAAGGCTGGAGATCATTAGGTCAGGCTGATTGGGTTAGAATGGCAGACTTGACATGTTAAAAGGAGGGTGATGCTTGAAATCATTGTTCTTCCATTGTTAACCATGGTGACTTGCAAAGAAACGCGTGCAGCCATCATTGCGTTGCATAAAAATGGCTTCACAGGCAAGGATATTGTGGCTACTAAGATTGCACCTAAATCAACAATTTATAGGATCATCAAGAACTTCAAGGAAAGAGGTTCAATTCTTGTTAAGAAGGCTTCAGGACGTCCAAGAAAGTCCATCAAGTGCCAGTCTCCTAAAGAGGATTCAGCTGCGGGATCGGAGTGCCACCAGTGCAGAGCTTGCTCAGGAATGGCAGCAGGCAGGTGTGAGCGCATCTGCAC
>CAIGQV010019186.1:8371538-8412397 GCA_903798115.1 Danio jaintianensis | reverse complement strand
TCTCTCTCTCTCTCTCTCTCTCTCTCTCTCTCTCTCTCTCTCTCTCTTTCTTTCTTTCTTTCTTTCTTTCTTTCTTCCTATTAATTAGAAACCATTACTTTTGGCATCTCTGGTTGTTCGATCCACCTTTACATAAAAAAAAAGAAGATTCTTTAAATATGGCTTTCACCACATGTGCAGAATAGGTCAGATCAGAGGTGTTGGTGTTACTGCTGGAGATCCGCTTTCCTGCAGACTTGAGCTGTGGCCGTAAATAAACACACACCTGAAAGAGCTAATCAGGGTCTTATAAATGACAGTCAGGTGTTCAAGTGCATCTCTGCTGGAAGAAACATCTGCAGGTGCGGGACGGGCTCCTTCTGACTGATAAATGGACTAATTACATGAAGTCACTTAGCAGTTCACGAGCCTGCCGTGTTTATGGTGGCCCTGTTTCTGTACATCTCTGCGTCAGTCCTGTGGTGTGAAACCATAACAAAACCAGCCATCATGTGATGAATCCTGTTATTTCCACATTAGTCTTGAGTTTGCATTGGGGTTTGAGTTTTGCAAACATTTATTAATACATTTATTAAGCAATTAAACTAAAATGACATTTATTGTAGTGTTTTATTCTGAATCTCACCTACTGCAGTACAAATGTCATTGAGTTAAGAGTTGCTATGTTTTAGCGCTTGGTACTCTATTTGATTCGCTTCTTGATTCTTTTCATAATTTGATTTC
Source organism: Danio jaintianensis (assembly GCA_903798115.1). Lineage (NCBI taxonomy): Eukaryota > Metazoa > Chordata > Actinopteri > Cypriniformes > Danionidae > Danio > Danio jaintianensis. The sequence continues at coordinate 8,411,674 of CAIGQV010019186.1, read as the reverse complement.
TTGATTTGACTTGATTTGAAAACATATTAAAGCTGCGGTCACACTAGAGTTTGAGTATGCGAAATTCTGTCATACGGTGCTGCGAAAAGGGGCAGGATTAAACAAGATGATTAGACATAAAAAAAAAGCGAGCGATTGGTCCATGTTTTAAATTTCTGTCCAGAGAGGTCATGTTTTGATCTTCGATTGGTCTCACGCAATCATGTGATGCGATTTCACAGGTCAGAGTTCACTAAGCTTGAACTTTCCACAGCAGCGAACTGCAAAACTTGTCGAACGAGCTTGCGTTTCCGGTCTGCCGCATTCGCGCGCGTATGAATGGAAGTCTATGGGGAGAAAAGTGCAGTGTGACCGCAGCTTTAATACAATCGCTATTGATCTTTTTTTTGCCATGTTAGTACTTAAGTAATTATTAGCTAACTATGACTGAAGCTGGTTTTAATTTATTTTATTTGTTATTTTAATGGGGGTTTGGTTTTGTTGTCTGTTTTTAAGTACTTTCTTTTTGTTTTCTTAGTTATTTGAATGCTTCAGCAGATGCTAATTTCATTTAGTTACCAAGGCAACACTTTCATTTTAAACATTCTCCTTTATTTTTTATGTGTATATATACAGTTGAATGCAAAATTATTCACCCTCATGTGAAATTGTAATTATTTTTTAAATATTTCCCAAGAGTTGTGTAATAGAGCAAGGAAATATTCAGTTTCTTCTGGAGAAAGTTTAATTTCTTTGAGTTTGTCAGGAATAAAAGCTTCTTTTTTTTTTTGTTACAGATCAAACTACTGTTGTTCAATGAATAATTAACCTAACTTGTCTAGTTAGACTATTTAACCTAGTTAAGCCTTTAAATTAACTTTTAAACTGAACGCTAGTATCTTTCAAAATAAATACAAAAATATTATGTACTTTCATCATGTCAAAGACAATATAATTTGGTTATTATAAATGAGTTATTAAAACTATTACATTTCAAAATGTTGAAAAACATCTCTCCAATAAACAGCGCATGGGAAATATTAAAAACAATTATTAAAATTTCACAGCAGGGCTACGCTAACACTTTAAGACCAGTTACATGCTTTTTTTTTTCTCTATTTAGCATATTACATATTCATATTACACATCAAACTGATTGTTTTAGTGTATATTTATTTTTATCTTCTTTATTTATTTATTTTTTGCATGTCTGGTCGTGAGTTCGATTCATACAGCTCAATCTATGTGTTGAATTCACTGCTACGCTTTTGTGTGAAAGCGTCTGCCAAAAGAATGAAGTCTGGCCGTTTAGTCAGTCTTCACGACAGCACTGCAGCTAGTCGATAATCTACAATTGACAGGCCGATCTGCTTGTTTGTGTCTTTGTCACCACAGGCAGTCGCCCAAAACGGACGGTCAGTGTAGATTTATTTCCTATTGATCACTTGCACGTTCTTAATGGCATTTGCATATGTCTAGCCTTTTTATAAGGAATAAAAACATTTCTCCATAACCCTCCAACTCGCTTCGGATTGATAGATTTTATGTCGACTGTTTGTTCTGGCTGCCGTATCCAGCAGTAAATGATACTGGCTGTCTCTTTAGCCATCGTTATTATATTAACAGAAGCTACATCTAATACCAGTTTCATATGCTGTCTATATTGGTAAAGACGAGGATTTGGATGCAGAAAACCACAGCTAGCCTTAAACAACTATTTATTTAATTTATTTATTTCCACCCAAAGGCAACGGCTTTCAAGGTTATAGCAGCTCTTTTTGTCTGTGTGAGAGAATAATCTGAGAAATCCTTTTCACCATGATGCCGCACGCGAGTGTGTTCGGGCCCACACGTCTCCTACACACATGCACAGTCTCTTTATGATTTATAAGTGGGAGTATACAGCCCTTGAGCCATGCAAAATGGAAATGGAGTTAAGGAAGCTTTGCTTTAACTGAATAAGGGTGGCAGGACCTCTGCCGTAAACAGCCCATTACACAGTTCATATAGTCATTTAAGCCTCACGGCTCTGTGGCGTCCAGCTCTACTGTGTGTGTGTGTGTGTGTGTGTGTGTGTGTGTGTGTGTGTGTGTGTTACGCACCTCCTGCTATTTCTCTATTTGCCTGTTTGTGTTCCTGATGATGCCCTGTAGTCGTACCGATGGCCGGATGCATCCCGAGTGTCTTTCTGTGCAGCCTTGATACTGCTGTGCTGGTTTGGAGGTAATGGATTGTAGAAATATGGCGTAGTGAAAAGAGTTGATCTGCTTGTGTAGCACTGAGCAGTACAGATGGAGCTCGCTTGCCGTTGAATCTTTTTCTCCGTCTTTGTTTACATCTTTCTTTTCCACGTTTTAGTTTTGTTTATCCCAGGGTATAACCAGTAGTGCAGGCTTTAGTTTTAATGTTTACTTTCTTTCTTTCCTTCCTTCCTCTTTCTTTCTTTTCTTTCTCTCTCTCTTTCTTTTCTTTCTATTTGAAAAATTAGGATGTTTATTAATTAATGTGAAATTTTTACATTTATTATATAATTAGTTTTAATTATTAATTTCTTAAATATTGAATTGATTGTATGTATGTATCTTTTATTTATTATTATTTTTTTTTTATATAAAGTATTTTATAGTTTCTCTTCTCTTTCCATCTCCATACTTTGGGTTGATATCTGGTGTATGTAACAGTAATACATTGGAGATAAATAAATAAATTTAATTATTAATTAATTAATCCAGATTATTATTATTTTTGCTTATTTACATAAAGCGTTACCACAATTGTCTTCATTGATTAGTAATCTTAATTTTATTATTATTTAAAAAAATTTGTAATATTATAATATTTTGTTCGGCCGCATTGTTGAAGCAGTATAGTTTTCAAATAATTTGTGTGTGTGTTCAAAGAGTGTTTCCTCAGTTGTTGAGATTTCTCCTCTCTCATTCTATTAGATTGATGTAGTTTATGCATTCATTCCAGATTTAACTGCATATCTCATCGCATTGGAAGTGTAACAGGAAGTGTAAGTGCATTCTGGAATGTTTGTCCATTTCTGAGAAGGAAGTGGAAAAACCTGAGCTTGAATGCACAACATGCGTACTCTTCGCAAAAGTCTTCCTCCAGTTTTCCCCAATGCTTCATGGACTTTTTGATATCAACATATACATCACCATGCATGCTATTCCACTGCATTTTGAAAAATAGCCAGATTCAAAATTTGTCAAAACATGTCACTTAAAAAAAAAAAAGCGTTATCTTCGAAATCTGAGAAATGTGTAAACTTTTGTAAACTACCTTTTGTGGTAGTTCCATCCTTATGTGTCTCTTCAAACTATAGAAATGGAGTTCAACTATGTGTGGAAGTATCCAACTCTACCATGCGTTCTGAGTCTTCCTCCAGATTGGTGGGTGCGTGTTTTTTTTTTTTTTTTTTCAGATCCAGGGCCCGTCGGTCGGAGTTGCCTTGGCAACGGTGTTGGTGGGTGTGCGTGCATGAAGAGAAATGTCTGTGGCATCCGGGCTGGCGAAGGCTTGACGGCCATCCTGAATGCCATTAGAGCACAGCACACCGGCCTCTCACACTGCAAACGCTGAAATCTGAGAATGTCAGAATGCAAGTGTGGCTTCAGGAGGAGAGAGAGTGGGGCCATGCAAGGAAACTAAGCTTTAAATGTACCCCCCCCCGCCAAAAAAAAAATGAAATGGCTGCCTCATCTGACGTGTTCATTTCTCGTTCTGTGTTTGCTTTATTGGGATATTAAACAGAGGTCTGTGCTGTGCTACTAAGTTTTTAGTTTTTTCCTTTCTGAAAGCACACACAATACTTTTACTCATCAAGTATGCATTAAATGGATTAAAAACGAACACAAATATAATAATTTATTTAAATTAAGGATGTTTTGTACTTAACATTCATCAAATAATTTTGTAAAAAGAGTTTCAGGATAAGGTTTTTGATCAATTCCATACGAATGTCAACCTTGTTATGAAAAATTGTAAGTTTTCACCAAAATAGCTAAACCCTTCCTAGTTTTTTTTTTTTTTGTGTAGGCTTGTATTTTACAGTACTGAACGGACACCATTCCAATTCACTATAATCTTCTATGTGAAGCTGCTTTGACACAATCTACATTGTAAAAGCGCTATAGAAATAAAGATGAATTGAATTGAATTGAATACTGCAGAAATACTCAAATATCTCCGTCAATGTTTTCAAGCAATTATATCGGATTTAACAAAGTCATACATGTGGCAATTTCACATCTGTCACATTTATAACGAAGCTTTTTCCTCACAGAGGCAAAAAAAAGTTACATTTTAAATAGAATCAATATTTTTTGGTCTAAAGAGAGACAGCTCTTATCATTTTGATTAGCATCTTTATTTTGGGTTGTGCAGTTTAATTCATGAATTGCTACAAAGTATGTTATATACTGTAAGCTCACAGACCTTTTTGGTCACATTCGTAACGCATGTTTATTTTCCTCATTTAAATTATAATTTTTTTTTATAGATTGATATTTTTCTAATCCCTAACTAAAATATAATCAGATATTTCTATTATTATTATTGTTATTAACAAAACCGCCAACTATTCCACCATATGTTTTTTGTAGCGGATGCCCTTCCAGCTGCAACCCAGCACAGGGAAACACCCATACACTCTCATTCTCACACACACACACACACACACATTTATACACTACAGCCAATTTAGTTCATCCAATTCACCTATAGCACATGTCTTTGGACTATGGGGGAAAACTAGAGCACCCAGAGGAAACCCACGCGAACACAGGGAGAACATGCAAACTCCACACAGAAATGCTAACTGGCCCAGCCAGCACTGGAACCAGCAACCTTCTTGCTATGAGGCGATAGTGAACCACTGTGCCGCCCCCAATTGGAGTAGATGTTTATATAAATTAATTTCTGAGGGGAACTGACTGTCTTTAAAAAGTGTGAAATTATGAGAACATTGAATTGTGAAATCAAAATTGTGAAACTAATTCAGTTGAGTTGGGTGAATCGTTACAACCCTACCCTCAAGGTGTCCTAGGCTTATGTGACTTTCTTCTTTTAGTCAAATCTAATCTGACTTGTTAAAAAAACAGAACAGATGGGTGTTTCTCTTCAACAAGTCCAATAAAGCACATCCATCCATAATAAAAAAGTGTCTCTCATGGTTTAAGAAAAATATCTATATTTAAAACTTGATAAACCGTTGCGCATGCACCATTGAGTGTTCAACCACGTTCGTCATCTTGTAAGTGCGTCTTTTGTTAACACCCATATGACAGCAGAAGTTACACACAACTGTTTTCCAAAGTTTCTTGCGAAAAATCTGATCCTTTTGCAAGTTTGTTGTACAGTTACATTAAATTCCCAAAATGGAGTCTTTGGGTTGAGTTAGTGCTGTCTTTGAGCTCACTATTGGGCCGGGAGGGAATATGCAAGATGCTTACATCATATGAGTGTTTTGGAAGCTGTCCTGAATATTTTCTGGATGACAAGGCAGCCTGACACTGCAGCTTTTAGAGAGGGTTCTCATATCTTATGAAAGCATAGCGTTTGCTTCCAGACAAGAGGACTCTACATGTTAACGCCGTCTCATTGACACACTGAAGCACAAGTACTCACTGAAAAGCAAATGTAGTCATTCTGAAGTCTTTTGTGTGTTATTGCAGATTTCTGCTAGTTGAGTATCCGTCAAGTTGTCAATATTTAACTAACCCGCAGCTGTTTCTGAGGGTTGCATATTATCTGCTGCTTTCCTTTTTGTCTTTTTTGGTATTTGCACTTGGTATTTGGTGAAGTAAAGAGAAAAACTTGCATTATTACCAAAAATAGCTATTTATTTTTCAAATTTAAAATGATTCAAAATGGATTTTATAATTGATGAAATGCTGAATTTCTGCATCCATTACACAAGACTTCAGCATCACATGATCCTTCAGAAACCATTCTGTTGTTCTGCACCATTTGCTGTTGTGCTTTTGAGTCTTAAAACAGACTTGAGCTGTGTCTGAAATTGCATATTAAAATAGTTGTTACATTTGAATTTGAACTTACTTCATGAACATTAGAAAAGTATGTTCTATATGGTGTGATTGCCAGGTGTAAGAATGGAATTCCTATCTGACATGACCTACCTGGGCTACCTTGAGCTTCAGGTGGGCTGTACAAACCTGGAGTTTTTATTTATTTTATGTCTTGTACATGACGCAGAGTCCAACCTATTGTGTTTTATGAATGTCTACACCTACCCCAACCCTAAACCCAACCTTACATTATCCTTTTGTGTTTTATTAACGTCTCAACCTACCCCAACCCTAAACCCAACCTCACATTAGCCTGTTGTGTTTTATTAACGTCTAAACCTATCCCAACCCTAAACCCAACCTCACAGTAGCCTGTTGTGTTTTATTAACGTCTAAACCAGGGGTGTCCAAACTCTGTCCTGCTGAGTTTAGCTCCAACTTGCACACCTGCCAGGAAGTTTCTAGTATATCTTGTGAGAGCTTGATTAGCTGGTTCAGGTGTGTTTGATAAGGTTTGTAGCTAAACTCTCCAGGACACCGGCCCTCCAGGACCGAGTTTAGACATCCCTGGTCTAAACCTACCCCAACCTCACATTAACCTTTTGTGTTTTATTAACGTCTAAACCTAAAAATCTCTCCAGAAATAGCCCATCCAGGTACTTCTTGCCTACTGAGTTTTGAATACTATGAATTCGGACATGCTACTCTGTTCACATACTATTTTAACACACTATGTAGTAGAGAAGTACGCAATTTTTAGATGCAGCTCTTGATTTTGAAATTGAGCTAGGTGTTGCAGTCCAAATTCAAAATATTGGAATTTTTCTTTTTTTCCACCCGGCCTCTCCGATGAAGACTCCACAAAAACGCTGGTTGCCAGGTTGACGCCAACTGGCGAGTGTGCCTGACAATCGAGCCTTAAACTGTAAGCTGCTCAGCTAATGTCTAAGCATATAATCTAAATATTACAAATAATTTTAAAAAACACATCATGGATTTTTCTAACACTGAATCAGCGTCTGACTTCGGAGTCTGCTACTGTCCTCCGGAAGATGCGGCCACATATATTGAGGCAGCTTTTATGACTCAAATGAAATATGCTGTTTTCCACCAAGGCAACCTGGGGTGTTGAAATATAATTGGGTGAACTGGCATTGGGCGGAGTTACTCTGACCAAAACAGAAACAAACGAAACGCACATTTTCAAAAGCAGAATAACTGACTTTAACATTGTTTTTCAGATAAATAAGTATGTTCACTTAGCATGTTTCTTAAATATCTGCAAACATATTATGGTATTTTTATGCTTTAGAAGAGTCAGAAATGGACGTACAGTACTTTTAAATCCCGATGGTTCTCAACTGTAGGTGTGTTTTTAGTCTGATGTTCTGGCACAGACCACAATATCCACCAACAAACTGTTTTCAGTCTATCACACGCCTCCATCCGAGATGTTACACCAGTTCTTGTTTTCAAGGAATGATTCTTTTGGTGGCCTTCAGTCTGACACTTCAATCAGTTTTGGACGGTGGCCACTGGCTGGCAGATTCACAGTTTCACATTTTCTCACCTTTTGAACTTCACAGTGTTTTGGTGATATTATTTTATATATATTTTTAAATGTTCTTGGCATTAGTTTTGAATGTATTTGGAACGGGCTGTGGTTTTTCTTGGTGTGGATGTTCGTAGGCACTTGAGGTTATTCAGTGCTCATGGAACATGTCTGCACAGGTGGACAAACAAGTAAACATGTGACTAGAAGTTGGTTTCCTCAGAACCAATGTAGGTGTGGTGGTGTAAAGGGAAAAGTAGATTTAAATCATGCATCACAGTTCAGCAGGTCAGTAAGATTCAACTGATATTGATATTTATCAAAAATAATGAATTTTTCAAATCAGCCTGATGTCTGAAGGATCACACGACTCTGAAAACTAGAATAATAATGCAGAGACTTCAGCTTTGTCGTCATAATTTAATTATAAGGAAAAATGTAAGATTATTTCAATTGTAATATCAAAATATTATAGTTTTGGCTGTATTTTTGATTAAATGAATGCACCATTTGGTGAGGATATACCAACCCCTAAAAGTTAGTGTGTATTATCATATAGTGTTAGACTCTCTTCCATAGAAAAGTAAACACTTGCAACACTAGTTGTCATGCTCTAAAATAGTAAACCATTACAAAGTTCTTGCTAGTTGCGTGCTCTAAAATAAGTGATTTTGTGTTAATGTAGATAATTTTGTAAAAATGTTCACTTTGATGTTTAATAATAAATGTAGGATATTGTTTTTCTTTTAGAACAAAAAAATTTTTCTTGACATTTTTATTTTTCTGGAACGCTGCCATGTGCATGTGTATTTGTTAAGGAATTGGTTAATTTTGACATCTAAATGTCCTTTTTTTTTTTTTCCTTTTTTTCCCTTTTTTTCTTCTTTACATGCTCTAAAATAAGTATTTATAATAAGTAATAATAAGTAAAATAAGTGTTGATTTCTCGTTTATGTAAGTAAATTTTTTTAGATAATACATTTAGGATATTTTTTTTTCTTCTAAAGTTAATTTATTTCTTGACATTTTATTATTTTTCTGGAAAGCTCTCACCTGTATGTATTTCTTTAAGGAATTAGTTCATTTTGACATCTGAATGACCTTTATTTTTCCTCTTTTTTTTCTTTTTTCCATGCTCTAAAATAAGTGATTTCTTGTTGTTAATGTCGATAATTTTTATTTTATTTTATTATTATTTTTTTTTTTTTAGGATTTTTTTTTAGGACATTTAGGATTTTGTTTTTCTAGAAGTTACATTTATTTCTTGACATTTTAAAAAAAAATTCTAGAAAGCTGCCATGTATATGGATTTTTTTAAAGGAATTGGTTCATTTTGACATTGAATGTCCTTTTATTTGTATTTTTTTCTTCTTCTTTCCATGCTCTAAAATAAGTGTTGATTTCTTTTTGTTTATATAAATAATTTTGTCTTTTAGGATTTTTTATTTATTTATTTTTTTTAATGACATTTAGGATTTGTTTTCTTCTAGAAGTTACATTTATTTCTTGGCATTTTTTAGAAAGCTGCCATGTGTAAGTTTTTTTTAAAGGAATTGATTAATTTTGACATCTGAATGTTCTTTATTTTTCTCTTTTTTCCTCCTCCTTTACATGCTCTAAAATAAGTGATTTCTTATGTAGATAATTTTGTGTTTTTTATATTTTTTTTGTTTAATAATACATTTAGGATTTTTTCTCTTTTTCTAGAAGTTAAAGGATTTCTTGACTTTTTTTCTAGAAAGCTGCCATCTGTATGGATTTTTTAAAAAAGGAATTGGTTATTTATTTATTTATTTTTACGTTTGAATGTCCTTTATTTTCCTATTTGTTTCTTCTTTCCATGCTCTAAAATAAGTGTTGATTTCTTGTTGTTAACGTTGATAACTTTTTATTTTGATAGTTAATAATACATTTCCTCCTTTTGTTGTTCTTCTCTTATGTTTAGATTTTGAAAAAGCTATTAGATTGAAGTCAACAAAAGCAAAGTATCTTCTTGCATTGCTGGTCTAAAGGAAGCATTCTGTGCTTGTTTGTTTGTGTCTAGTGTGGCCAGGGGCTGTGAGGGCTCCTTGGGGAGACTCCAGACAAGCCCACACAGAGAATGCTGGAGGTGCAGGAGGAGAGACCAGCAGCAGCAGCAGCTACGGCCACGGCAAACACCGCAGCTACCGGAACCACAGGAAACGCTTCAGGCAGGAAGGAGAGGGCCAAAGAACGGCAAGAGGAGGGCCAGGACTGCAGCAGCCCTGTCGCAACCCCCAATACCGGGCCCCGGAGCACCCGGGCCAAAGTTACGCCCACCGCTACACACACACACTCCCACACGCACACACACACCCCCAGTCCCCACCAGCACTCTACTGCTCCTGCCTCTGTCGCACTGGGACTGACGTCAATGCATTCCAGCAACCCCAAAGTGAGGAACTCTCCATCGGCTAACACTCAGAGGTGAGACAGAGGTTTATGCATTTCATTTACATTACTTTTTAAAATAAATGGAGGCATTATCTGAGTGCATAAATAATGAGATACAAAAGTGGATAATATTAGTTTTTAGATTTTAATTAATACTTTTATGTATCAGAGAGGCATTAAATTGATGAAAAGGTGACAGTAAATACATTTAAATCATCACTATTTCTTTTTAAAATAGATACATTAGAATACATTTAGAATACATTTGTTTAGATGTATTATGGTTTTCATGAAATTTTATGAAGTGCTATTGTTTTCAATGAAATGTTTCTTGAGCATCAAATCATTATTATATATTTATTATAGAATGATTTCTGAAGAATCAGCTTGGCCATCATTTTTAAGTAGTTTAAGTATTTCAAAATATTACAGAGGTGCCAAGCAGACAAGTGTGATTTTTGTTTGTAAAAGGCACAAGTTTTGTTACGGTAAAGCTTGATGTCTACACTACTTTTCAATCTTCAACTTACAAAACAGAGTGTTGATAAGTTGATATGCACAATATATCATTTCAGCATCGATAACGTAATGTGATCACTCGCAATAGTCACATCACAGGATTTGCAATGCAGAGTCCGTATCATAATTTATCATTTGCATGTATTTTTGAGGCCTTTGTAACGTTATTAACTCTAATAACGTTTAATTTTATTTAATTATAAAATTTTTTATTATTAAATTACTGTACCTGTATAATGTTAGACATGGAAAACAATAAAACAGTGTTTCAGTTGCCTGGTGAAATTGTATAAAATATCGCAGAATAACAAAATATCGCAATGCTAGATTTTTCCAATATCGTGCAGCCCTAATAAGGACCCTGTTTTAGTTTTGAAATGCTGGTGCTCTGTTTGAGTATAGATGGACTGAAATGCAAACTTTTGAAAACGTACGGTACGACTATCCACGATCACTCTCTGATTGGTCTTCTGAATGTTCCCTGATTCGTCAAGCCCCTCTCATTTGACCATTACACAAGCGGTTGACTGCTAGTCATGTGTTTTATGCCGTTTAGTGTGGAAGGAGATCTTTTTACTGAAATGCTATAAAAACGCCAATATATAAGGAGCATTTTTATTTTGAAGAAATGAAAACCGAAAACAATAGTGGAAATGGCATCTGAATTTACTTGTCAAATTAATGTAGTCTTGGTGAATATGATGTTTTTTGTTTTTTCTTATCAAATCTTATCAACCCCCAGATCTCTGAATGGTAGTCTAGATATACAAATAACGAAATCCCTGAAAGTTATTATAATATGCACTGTGACATACAAAAATGAATGTGGGCTTTTTAAATAATGCTACAAAAATAAATACAATTCATGTAATTGTTTTTGTCATTTAAACTTATTTGGAATAATCAGCAAAGGTGTTTGCTATAGTCAGCTAGCTGTGTGGAGCTAGAACTCCTACTTCAGTTGGAAATGTTACAATATCAAAGTTTTTAGTAATTGGTTCATTCAGACTTTAAAGGTGTAACAGTGATCCGCTAAACAGAAAAGTTTAGTCCTTTGAATCGGTAGCCAAAACTTTTCAACAATGCAAAGTGTTTTTTGAGTTTACATGAGGATGATAATGATATAGTTTTCGAAGCTCGCATAAAATGCCATTGGTCATAAAAACAATGGCTGAAATACATAAAACATTTCTGTTCTTAGTTGAAAAGGGTGTTGCGTATTCTAAACAATACACTACATTAGTCATAGGATGTTGGTCCTCCAGGATCAAGATTGGCCATCTTTGTTCTTGTGGATTACTTTTGAAAACATCAAACAGTTGATATTGCACCTCCTTAATGAGGTTTCATTTCTAGTCCTAGAGCATTGCCCGGGTAAATGTGTTAATAAAGAGTTCTAATGTAGTAGGACAAATGTGGATACAATTAAATAAGCACTTTCTTATATTAAACCATTTTTAAGTGTATGAGTTGTTGTTTTAATTTCTCTTTAATGGAGATGCACCACCCAGCAAATGACTTGCTGGCCATTTACTTGCAATTCCCACTCTCCCTCTGGCCATTGAACTGTCTTTTGTGGACAGGAAACCAGTGCAAGCTGAAGTAACTGCTGCAGAAGTGCAGGGTAAACTGTGCCCTAAAGGCAGAGCTGGAACTGGAAAGCGTCCAGAACCTCATTGAGCATATGAGAAACTGACCCACTTCAGCTCAGCCAGAGCTTATGCATCCCGCCCCGCTGGACGTTGGATCCAAAATGGCTGCTCCTTGCTGATTCACAGATCTGGAGTTGGTTAAGTAGTCAGCAGCGAGGCTCATGGGAGTCCTTCAGTGAACACTATGGCACATAGCCTAATCACAGCCCATTTTGTATGTTTCCATCCAAAGCGTTTGAGTTTTCTCTGAATGTTGGAAAATGGTTTGCGTTACAGTGTGCCATGTGTAACTTGTACCTCGCTTTTGGAAAATCAGTTTATAGGGCTGTGCAAAATGACTATATATCGTATGGACAAAATTTATTTAGTGGGGTCACAAAATTCATTGTTTATGGTAATATTTTTCATATTTGGAGCGCAATATTACACTAATATTACACTAATTACATGAATAACTGCATTGTGAGAAAGTTGCAAAATATTATTATTATTATTATATTATTAATTTGTTTTATGTTGGACCTGTAATCATTAGTTTTTGTAAAGTGTTTTATATTTTAGTAATATATGGTATGGTCATACTTTTTCATAATTTACGAACTGGATGCAGACAGAAACATGAAGAACCGCATTGTGAGAGTTTCAAATTATTTGGTGATATTTTAATTTTTATTCATTAGTTTTTGAAAAGTGTTAAAGTCATATGAATGAGTACATTTCAGAGTATATATTTTAAAATGTAAAAAAGAAATAATTCTTCACATGTGGTCAATATACATTACCTGACAAAAGTCTTGTCGTCGATCCCAGTTCTAAGAACAACAAATAATAACTTGACTTCTAGTTGATCATTTGGAAAAGTGGCAGAAGGTAGATTTTTCCAATGAATCGTCTGTTGAACTGCATCCCAATCATCACAAATACTGCAGAAGACCTATTGGAACCCGCATGGACCCAAGATTCTTACAGAAATCAGTCAAGTTTTGGTAAAGGACAAATCATGGTTTGGGGTTGCATTCAGTATGGGGTTTTGCGATAGAGATCTGCAGAGTGAATGGCAACATAAACAGCCTGAGGTATCAAGACATTTGTGCTGTCCATTACATTACTAACCACAGGAGAGGGCAAATTCTTCAGCAGGATAGCGCTATTCCTCATACTTCAGCCTCCACATCAAAGTTCCTGAAAGAAAGGAAGGTGAAGGTGCTCCAGGATTGGCCAGCCCAGTCACAAGATGTGAACATTATTGAGCATGTCTGGGGTAAGTTGGAGGAGGCATTGAAGATGAATCCAAAGAATCTTGATGAACTCTGGGAGTCCTGCAAGAACGCTTTCTTTGCCATTCCAGATTACTTTATTAATAAGTTATTTTAGTCATTGCAGAGATGTATGGATGCAGTCCTCCAAGCTCATGGGAGTCATACAAAATATAATTTATTTTTTTTCCCAATGCACCATGACTTTGTTCTATACCATACATTATTTCTGTTAAGTGACAAGACTTTTGTCCAAGCAAAGTCAGACCTTACTGTCCTAATTACATAATTAAAAATCAAGGCATGATTATATTTTATTTTGGTAAAATAAGCGTAATCTAGAGGCATTTGCCTTTTCATATAAGCCACTTCTGATACCAAATGACCAACTAGAAGTCTGCATTTGAAGACTATATTGACTATATTATACTATATTGTGATATTTATTATGAGATGACTTACATTGTGATATGAAATTTTTGTCATATCGCCTAGTCCATGGCAGTTTGCATATTCAGGCTTATTTTTGGGCCCAATAGGGTGGCAATGAGCAAAAAATACAATTTTTACTGCCAGACTTGAAGGTGTCCAACAATGACCAGCCCCTACCATTGGTCTGCAGCTGGTTTCCCCAGTAACCAGGTGCTGTGGACCCATTGCTTTTGGCTATGGATGGAGGCTGGTGTGCGGGAGATCTGGTTTGACGAGTTTTGAATAAATATTAACCTGGCTCTCTGTCAACAAAGAACAGGGCTAGGACAGAAGGTCGCTGAGAGTACTGTAATTGCGTCATTGGTACATGTCAAGATTTCACTCCTAGCATTGAATAGCATGTTTTCAGGGTGTGGTGGATACAGTCGGCTGGTCAGCTGTAAGATGGGGCTCGTTTGTCATGTTTTGGTGAGGTCTTTAACAAAGTAAAGTGGTTGGTTGTGACTTCGCTGCTATTCTTTTTATTTTAAGTTCTGTTTTGTATTCCTGGTGCTGCAAGATACAGAATTATTGTTTAAAGAACTTATTTTGGTTTGTTGAATGGTTATTCATTCACAATTCATAACTCCGATTGCATTAAGTGTGTGTGACAATTCAACTTTTTATCACAGGAATAAATAGCATTTTCAATTGCATTACGTTTAAAAACTACTTTTTTTTTGTTTGTTTTGTTTTGTTTTTATTTATTTATTTATTTATTATATTTCCTTTTTACCTTGAAGGATTTTGCGATATTAACTAAAGTTTTTATCATATGCATGGTTGGTAAGCACAGTTATCTTTACAGAAATATTTTTGAATAATCATGCAACCCTTTAATTTTGTATATATAATTATTTAATAAACATTTCATAAATGTAAAGTCACAGGCACTGTTGGCAAAACCATTTCTCAGAGTATCACAGAACAAAATACTTAAATGCATGTTGTACATTACAAATAAATATAAATAACAACAACTGGCACAATCGGGTTAAAGTCCTGATTTAAAATAAGATTTTTTTGCAGCCTAAGTATAATGGTGGGGTGGGAATACTTAGGGACTTGATGATCCGATTCTGATTCTGGGCATCACAGTCTGATTCCAAAACATTTCACATTTTAAAAATTCTTATATTTGTCTATCTTTGTCCAAAAAAAGGCACTAATTATTATTGTTTTTTGTTCTGATGTTGCACCTAATTTAAATACAGGAATGATTCTGAGCTTTTGAGAACTGATTCAGAATTGTTCTAGAAAAAATCGTGATTCCTCTGAATGTGCACCAATGAAACATGAACCGATGAATTATTATTATTATTATTATTATTATTATTATTATTATTTTATAAAAAAAATGTAACCTCCCAACCCTAGTCTTGACCATTCATGCTCCGCATCCTAGGCTGTTCTCACCCTCTTTTGCTTCCTCTTTTCCTCAGCAGTCCGAAATCCAAGCAGGAGGCCATGGTGAGGTCGCCACCCGTGATGTCCCCCTCCAGCGCCGCACAGATGGACTCCAAACTGCCCAACCAGGGAAAACAAGGGGGTGCTGGCAGCCAATCACAGCCGTCTCCCTGTGACCCCAAGTCATTGAGTGGAAGCCACACACCCAAAGGTCCCCAAGTCCCCATAGGGAGCATGGGACTCAAAAATGGACAAGGCCTGAGTTCAGGCAATGGGGCGAAAGGCAAGATTAAGAGAGAGAGAAGCACTTCAGTGGAGTCATTCGAACAAAGGGATACAGGAACGCCGAGCAATGAAGGGGACCAGAAAGGTAAAAGAAAAAAATTATTTAGCCATTATAAGCCCATAATAAGTTTCTTTTTCAAGTATTTTCCAAATGATGTTTAACAGAGCAAGGAATTTTTCACAGTATTTCCTATAATATTTTTTCCTCTGGAGAAAGTCGTATTTGTTTTATTTCGGCTACAATAAAAGCAGTTTTAATTTTTTTAAAACCATTTTAAGGTCAATATTATTAAGAAGTATTTTTTTTTTTCGATTGTCTACAGAACAAACCATCATTATACAGTGACTTGCCTAATTACCCTAACTTGCCTAATTAACCTAGTTAAGCCTTTAAATGTCGCTTTAAGCTGAATACTAGTATCTTGAAAAATATCCAGTAAAATGTTATGTACTGTCATCATGGCAAAGATAAAAGAAATGAGTTATTAAAACTATTATGTTTAGAAATATGTTAAAGAGAAATCTTTCCTCCGTTAAACAGAAATTGTGGAAAAATATACAGGGGGCTAATAATTCTGACTTCAACTGTATATATTTGTTTGTTTTTTCACCTTCAAGTTAAATTATGAAGCTGCTTCAGAACTCTTGCCATCATATTATATCATTCATTAAAGGAATCATTTTACCACTGTGGGTTTTAGATGGCCTGTATTGTGGTTTTAAGCATCTCCGATATCTTGCCTTACTATCTTGGTCAGGTAATTATATTGAGCGGTGTCCTGATGTGCAGTTATTTTTGTTCCTCTGAATATTATGATCATCCTGTGGCACAGAATGATACTGTTACCACCTTGCTGTGACATTGAGTGGACATTTGTGTTTTTTTTTGTTGTTGTTGGAGCAGGCATTAGGTACAATTTGTTGCAAACAGTTACAACTTCCAACTTTCAAACAAATTTAAATAAATATTTTTTTTCATATATGAACACTGAATCCCCCATAGCAAAATGTGTCCCCCTAGTGCTGAGATCGACCAAAATTACCTTCTTCTTATTACTATCGCCAAACCTAAGTTTGTGGTTACAACCTTACAAAGTGCCAGTAGTTATTTATTGCTGCTAACCCTGAAGCACTGCATTATTCAGCTCCAGCGCAGTAGGAAATGAATTTAGAAGTATCTATATGTTTTGTGGCAGCCCTGTAATAAAACAAACACATTATTTGGATACAAATACATCACATAGAGGAAAAATTAATAAACCATGATAATTATTATATTTTTTAGCTTGGCAAGGCAAATACTAGTAAATGTTATGTGATGCTGTTTTGTCATTTTCAAAACTTTTAAATAAAGGCAAAGTTTAGGTAAAAGAGGACTTAACTTCTGGGGTATCTAATAAATCATACCTTATGACTGGATAAAATTATATCAAATATAGAATAAATTAATAATAAACTATGATTTGTATTTTTTAAATGTATTGAGGGTGGCACGGTGGCTCAGTGGTTAGCACTGTCGCTTCATAGCAAGAAGGTCGCTGGTTTGAGTCCCGGCTGGGCCAGTTGGCATTTCTGTGTGGAGTTTGCATGTTCTCCCTGTGTTGGCGTGGGTTTCCTCCAGGTGCTCCGGTTTCCCCCACAGTCCAAAGACATGCACTATAGGAGAATTGGATGAAGTAAATTGGCCGTAGTGTGCGTGCGTGCGTGCGTGCGTGTGTGTGTGCGTGCGCGCGCGCGTGTGTGTGCGTGTGTGTGAGAGAAAATGTCTTTCCCAGTACTGGGTTGCAGCTGGAAGGGCATCTGCTGCGTAAAACATATGCTGAAATAGTTGGCGGTTTATTCCTCTGTGGCGACCTCTCATAAATAAGGGACTAAACCAAAGTAAAATGAATGAATGAAGTGTATTGAAGATCTTAGTTGTTAAAGACCTAATATACAGTAGTTGGAATGGTCCTGAATGTAGTATTTAGTGTTAATAATAATAGTAATATAATTATTATTTTTGCATACAAAATAGTAGTTAGTTTAATTTGGTATTTATTGTGGTTAATAAAATAATGTATTAAAAAAAACATTTTTGCATTTCACACTAAACTGTTAAATTGCAACTATGTTAGAGTCATTCATAGCACCTTGTCCTGAGAATGACTCATTAATGCTCAAGGTTTTTTTTGTTTAATTTGTTTGATAAGGGCCTTTCTATGCTTTTATTTAATCCTTTTTTTTAGTGCTTATCATTTTCATGTGGCTTTGGTCTCACCTTCTGTCTCCTTGCATCCTGATGTAGAACGTGGCAAAGCTTCATTACGAATGACCTTTTAATGACCCAGAATTCAATGCACACATTTTCCCAAGGGTCACATTTGCACTAGTTTTCTTTTTGCATTTATGTCCTTATGCATGTTTGACCGCCTCCTCAGGGTTGCACTGATGGCTGTAGTGGTGCATGAAGACATCCACACCCCTGCGTGTTTCCTAGTGGCACCATCACACGATAGGCCTGGTTTGAGAACGCCAGGGATTGTACCATTTTGGTTTGCTGAATGGGGGAGCACCTTTCTTTCTTTCTTTTTTTAGCTGCAAATTCTTGACAGTCTAAAGGACCCCTGCTGGTTGTTAATGCCTTTGCATAAACATAATTGTGTGAAGCTCAGGTGTTTTTTTTTATTTTATTTTGTTTAAGTTATGTTTCTTTCATGGTCACTTTTTATGATGTACCACAAAGAACTATATGTTTTAAATGCTCAGAAATGGCTTGTCCGGAAGCAACTGGTCTGGTTTTCTTTGTGTACCGAATGCTCTTGTATGCTCACAGAGAGACAGCTTGTAAGGCTGTTTGGTGTGCATGTTTGTGTTTGTTCAAGCTGTCGAGAGTTTGCTTTTGCGTTTGTTTGAGCAGTGTGTGTTGTCTGTACACAGGAAGTCTTATATCTCTCCTTTTGACCTGACCATGTCCCAGTTTCAGTGAGATGTTGTTGGTCTGGGAATTAACCAGCAGTATACACACTTATAATAGTGTGATTTTATTGTCCTTATAAAACCTTGCTCATACTGACAGTGAGTTTTATTTTTCTGTCTGTCAAGAGATCAGTTGTGTTGCTGGAAGTCGTTGGTGTTTATTTTAGCCGCTGGATGGTATAATATTAATTTGTGGGGTCTACGAATGGGCATCATTTTATGAAATTGTATAGTCAAACGTAGGGGTGTAACGGATCACGGTTGATCCGAGATTTGTACGGATCACAACCCATGGTTCGGAACACACCTGACCTGCGGATTAATATTTTCTTTTTACTTGTAGATTAAGCCTAAGTTTGTAACGATCGCAGAGAGATCGCCTCTCGCGTCATTCAAATCACATGTATGAAAGCATTTAGGCTTTTCTGTAAAATATAGTGATGACGGATGAAGTTGTGGTAGGTTATTCGGGATATGGTGGGTTTCTTAGGTTATTAAAGGTGTTTTCTGTCACTACTTGTTTAGCCTGCATTAATGCATGCAGTGTAAGCTGCACGATTAATCATTAAAAGATCAGGATCTCAACAGCCATGCAACATAAATTATAAATAATGGTGATTTACATTTTTTATAAATTTTTCGAATAGCTGCATTCAAATCTGTGTTTGAAAAACGCAAAAATCAAGAAAGAGATTCAGTCTTTAGTCTTGAGTTAGTTATGAAGTTACAAACAGTCAAATAGCACAGACATACTGGGATAACAGTTTATTGTTTAGATAAAACACTGATGTTTATGGTAAAGATTAAAAATCACCATCATACGCATTTAACTTGAAGCTCAAAAATGAAAGTTGTAGGCAGCAATTACGTTATTTAACCAATAGGTGGCCACAACCAGCCATCAAAAATATGGCACTGAATAATTCTAAAATGATACATCTAGCAATGAAACATGAAGGTTTATGAGAGAATAACTGAATCATTTATTGAAAATGAGTCTAAAAATAAATATGGGTTGTACAAATTGTTACATTTCTACATTTAGCGTTATCAGCAACAGTAATAGTAACAGTGAATTTTTCATAGTACTGAATATTTTACAATTTATTTTTATTCAGCTGATTATTTCTTTATTTTATTTTTAATAAAATTACAGATTCTAAGTTCTGTTTGTTAAAACCAAAAGTTTCTTGCAGTCCTGTTTTTGTAATAAATGGAAAGCAAATTACATTTGTCTCCTCCCCTTTTTGGCTGATCCGAAAAATGGTCCGATCGGTTACTAAAAAAACCCCATAATGTGATCCAAACTGTGAGATTTGTGATCCGTTACACCACTAGTCAAAAGGTCATGATTCGCACTCGTTGTGTAATTGTTACATTTTTATTTTTTATTTTTTATTTTCATATTCTTCCGAAAAATAAACACACAAACGTTTTGGTTCAACGCCTTGCCAACAATTTTCTCTCTCTACCCTGTTTTTCTACTGTCAATCACATTACGTCATTAATTAGGCTAAATACTCAATCATTAAAAACATACAATTTAATTTTGTGTATGACTAATAGCATCATAAGGAATGTCACATCCACCTACAAAAACATTTTCTCCATGATCAAAGAAGACAAATTTGTTCCAAAATCATGATAAAATCATAAATCATCGTCACTTACTCTCTTATATATTAACCAAATGATACAACAAGGAAATCCCAACCAGCAGACACATTATAAATACATAATGAAATTGTATGGTAAAAATAATGTATTTAGGGTTTTAAAGTCCATGTGAAACGGAAGTTTTTAATACTTTTATTTCAGTATATTGATGTTCCTCCAACTGAAACGGAATATTGTGTAGGGTCAGGGCTTTTTTTGTGTATCATGTTTTTTTCAATGGATTAATTAATTGTTCACCTAAAGAATACCAATGTGCGATATCAAAATGTACAATGTTTATTTTGCTTTCACACATAATTGAAAGGGTGTTCTGTCCATTAATAAGTTTTGTAGGGGGGTGGAAAATTATATAATCATATTCAGTGTTGGGGGTAACGCATTAAAAGTAACTCAAGTTACGTAATAATAATATTACTTTTCTAAGTAACAAGTAAAGTAACGCATAATTAAAAAAATGAAGCAATAATATTGGAGTTACTTTAAAAAAAATATAATGCGAGTTACATTTTAGTTGATTTCATTTGCTTTTAAAAAATGAATTGCTGATTTAAAATTAACTCAATGAGAGAATGCACTCTGGCTTACATTTCTGAGATGGAAGTATTCTCATTATTTTGAATGCAATGAAGAAAAACGAAAAGGGGATTGTGTCTCAAAGGACAGTGATTTTACGTAACTAATAAGACAAAAAAGTACAAAAGTGGCCCAAACGTTGCTTTAAACTTTCAATAATCTGTATATATGGCATGTATAGCTCCGTTGTCATGAAGTTCTCATAAGATAACATGATCCTTTTTTTAAGTAAATGAAGGTTATACAGTGCATTGTTAATTGCAGAGCTCCCCTTTTTAAAAAAAGGTTCTGAAAGAGGTAAGAAATGTAACACAAAAGTAACGTAACGCATTACTTACCATAAAAAGTAACTAAGTAATGTAACCAGTTACTTTTTTGGGGAGTAACTCAATATTGTAATGCATTACTTTCAAAAGTAACTTTCCCCAACATTGATCATATTGGTCTTGAAAGTGTGTGCAAATTCAAAAGCTATTTAAATAGTATTTATTTGTGTGTCATGTTGTAGATACAGAACGATCACTCTATATTTGTTCCTTAAGTTTAAAATGTGATGTATGTGTCCTTGATTTTAATGCAACTGTTAATTGCTTGTAGATTACTGAAAGCATTAGACAAATTCTCAATTGGTGGAATGTTAGTGGCTGGGTTGTGCGAGTTATTCTGCTTTTTGTTGAATTCAAAACTTTGAGGCCTATGGTTTCATGACACTTTAATGGGGGCTAAGAACTGTTTAAAGTTGTATTATTTTTCTGGAAAGATTAATGTGATTTTGGCTTCAAGTTATCCAGCCATTCTATGCTTTGTTAAAAGTTGTATCACAGTCTGGATTACTCTACATGGCATAAGAAGAAGATGGCACTAGAGGATTGCATAGCACTTTTCAGACAAATATGGAATTCATAATGTATGGAAGTGTACAATGTATTCATGCAGGTGTAAATGCAACCCTGCTGTGTTGCTCAGAAAAACTAGTCCTAGTGTGATGCGGCACTACACTACATCTTATTTCTGTACTACCTCACTATTTACGTAAATGTATTTTATTACAGTAAAACTCTGACCTTTTCTTAAACCTCAATCTAATCCCTTGCTCTTCTCTGTGTCTGAAGAAATAGGCAGTAGAGCGAAAAGGTTATGTGTTGGAGAGCGACGGTTGCCCTACAGTGGTGCAGATTGGTGTTCAGGTGGAGAAAGTGATGAAGATGACCCAGGATTCTTCAGTATGTAGTTTCAACATTTCTTTGTATTTAAATAGAACTTCATCTGAATTGTGAAGCATATGAAACTCTTGATAATTCAGTGTCCATGTTCACATCAAACATATGGCAGTATTATAGATTAACCTGCAGTTCAAGTATTAAAATGCAAAATTATACTGCATTTTACAAGCTAATGAGATTTTAAAGTCTTGCAAGTAAAAAAATGTTGGGTTCAAAGTTTTGCCATGAATAAGCTTTCACATTTATCAGTCAGTTGTTAGTTCTTGTACTTATGAGTATAATACTCTAAGATGTGTTTTAACAGATCTTTTTCTATATTTAAATGCAATTTTGCAAAATGCAAAAAAAAAAAAAGTAAGATTCCATCCAAGCCTGTTTTTTAATAAATCTTGCTGTAACTTATATATGACATTACCTATAACCTTTATTATGTTTTGCACAGACTGTAACTCCGCTGACATAAAGCCAGATCCAGGTGCTCTTTCTGCCTCTACACCAACCCACAATACAGTTGGAGGGCAGAGCACAGAACTGGGTAGTGGGCAGAAACCAGGGTCAAAAGTTGTTTATGTCTTCACCACAGAGATGGCCAACAAGTAAATATTTTCTGTTCTTCATCCCTTGTGCTTTTTTTTTTCAATTGTGAATGTGATGTGTTTTTAAACTGAATGTGCACTGCTAAGAAGCAGTTTTTTTTGTTATATCACTGTAGATGAGAATGAACACAATGTCAAATTCTATTGTGACTATTTGACCATCCTTTACTTGCATTGTCATGAATCTGGATTTATTCAGCTGCATAGACCGTCACAATACCATTACGAGTTTAATTGGTGGGGTGAAATAAATGATTTAAATAAAGCTGTGTAAGTGTGTAATTTCAAATTGGTTTTGAAATTGCCATGCCTGGCTGTTTGGTAAGCTCATCCAAACAGATATCCAGAAAATTATGCAACAAATTACTTTCTTCTCTCTCTCTCTCTCTCTCTCTCTCTCTCTCTCTCTCTCTCTCTCTCGCACTTATTAAACTGGGATTGGTTTAACTGTTTTACATGAAGGTCCTTTATAGAAGAGTGTTGTTTTTCATAAGTGCAATTGTGAAAACTTTAACTGTGACTATTTTCTTCTCATCTCAGGGCAGCAGATGCTGTCATAACAGGGCATGTAGAAAACATCATCACATACCACATGAATAATATCTCTAATGACAAGGGTGGAAAGCCCCAGCTCCCCCTGGTAAGAAAGAATAGTGATGTCCTAACTGTCAAAAATGTTTGCTGCTACATATCAAGGTTTTTACTGACACACAGTATTTTATTTTTTTTATTGTGTCTGTTTTAGAACAATCAGATTGGCTCCCTCAGAAATGACCCCAAACAACAGGGAGTTCCGTCCCAGCAACAGCCCTCATCTCACTCCGGTGATCAGAACCACCAAGCAGCCTCTAAAGTAGCGCAGTCAGGCCAGCAACAACAACCTCAAGCGCAACCCACCCAACCTCAACAGCCAACACAGGGGGCAAAACCAAATAGCCTCCCTCCAGACAATGCACCTTCAGCTGGTATGGACTCTAAGAGCCTCCCCAGCAGTAGCCCACAGGATGGTGCTGGATCCCATGACAGTAGCAACTCTGCAGGAACACCTGGTAGCCAGGCCTCTAACCAGCCCCCCAATGCAGGCCTTCCACAAAACTTCCCATCTCTCGATCTACCTAAAGGGGCAGATGCTAAGCTCACAGCTCAACACCACCAGCAGTTGGCACACGAAATCATGTCCAGCATGGGGGACAACCCTGAGGGCCTTTCCCAAGAGCAACTTGAACACAGAGAACGTTCTTTACAGACTTTACGTGATATACAGCGTATGCTCTTTCCAGATGACAAAGACATGGCTGCCATGGGTCAAGGAAACATGGGTGGACTTCCCCCTGGTGCTGTAATGATGGAAGGAGGACCGAAGAAACCTGAACAGGGGCCTCTCCAAGCCATGATGGCCCAGTCACAAAGCCTTGGGAAGCCAGGTGGTCCAGGAGGACCACGTCCAGATGGGCCTCCCTTTGGTCCACCTGGTCCTAGAGACATGCCATTTTCTCCAGATGATCTTGGACCCCCTCCACCAGGTCCAGGTCCTATGAACTCACATCCAGGTGGAGAGCACGGAGACCACATGACTCCGGAACAAATTGCCTGGCTAAAATTGCAGCAAGAGTTCTATGAGGAGAAGAAGCGCAAGCAGGAACAAATGCAGCACAGACCAATGGGAGACATGATGCTCCATCAGGGTGGACCTAGAGGAATGATGCGAGGCCCACCACCACCCTACCAGCTGAACCCTGGAGAGGTGTGGGGCCCTGGAGGCCCTGAACCTTTCCCTGACCAAATGAACATGGGCCCCAGAGGGATGCATCCCCACATGCAGAGGATGCCTGGCTTCCCTGGTATGATGAACCCGGATATGGAGGGAGGTCCCAATGCTATGCCCAGACCTGGAATGAACTGGCCTGATGATATGCCCAAAATGAGTGATGGGAGAGGATTCCCTCCTGGGCAAGGCATGTTTGGAGGTCCTGGTGGAAGGGTGGAGAGGTTTCCCAATCCTCAGTCTGTACAGGAAGCGATGTTCCATCAAGGTATGGGTGAAAAACAAGGCATGGGTATGCCACCTGGCATGATGATGGAGATGAATCGAATGATGGGTAATCAAAGACCCATGGACCCTGGGAATGGAGGTGGCATGATGTTTCCCAGAATGCCAGGTGATGGTCCCATGAGCCCCACTTCAAGAATGGAGTTTGTAAAAGGTCTTGGCCAAAGCAGGGGTGAATTTGGAATGGGACCTGGAAACCTCAATGTAAACATGGGCCCTAGCCCTCAGATGATGCCCCCTAAGATGAGAGAACCACAAATGAGTCTTAGCCCAGAAGAAATTATGAAGATGAGGCAAGGTGGAGGTCCAATGCCTGAGAGTGTGGTTCCTTCACAGAGAATGATGCAGGGGCCTCCTTTCCCTGACCAGCCTCATCCAGGAGACCTCAACATGGGACCCAACCGACAATTCCCTGGCATGGGTCCCCAAGGTCCTGGAAATCAAAGAGGTCCCAGAGGTGAACCACCCTTTGGACCTGATCAAAGAGGAGGTAATGGTCGTCTCAGCCACATGCCTCCTTTACCACCGAACCAGGCTCCCAATAGCTCGGGGCCTCCACCAGGTCAGAGAAATGTGAGTCGTAAGCCCTCAGACCTGAATGTCCAGTCTGGCCCTGCTAACTCGCCCAATGTTAACCCTCTAAAGTCACCAACATTACGGCAGGTCCAGTCACCAATGCTGGGCTCACCATCAGGTAACCTCAAGTCTCCACAGACACCGTCCCAGCTGGCTGGTATGCTTAGTGGGCCATCCGCTGCAGCAGTAGCAGCAGCGGCAGCCATTAAATCTCCTCCCATGATGGGCTCAGCAGGGGCATCTCCCGTCCATATGAAGTCTCCCTCGCTTCCTGCCCCCTCTCCGGGCTGGACATCATCACCCAAGCCACCCATGCAAAGCCCAGGAATTCCCCAGAACAACAAGCCTCCCCTTAGCATGACGTCACCAAATATGATGGGCAGTGTAGAGCAAGGTAAAATTGAAAATTCTGCTTCTAAAAATGTGTTTATTGATCATAAGAAGAAAACTTAAATAGGGCATGTTTTTATATGGGTGCAGTCTCCACTCAAGTCATGCAAATAGGGTGGATCAGGGCCTTAAAGTGACTGTTTCTGTTCTCATGTAGTTACAACTATTCCTACTTAATAAATGGTTGCATCAAGAAATATTAGTCATGCTCTGTTGACCTTAGAGGTGACAAATAAAATACCATTAGGAAAATACCATCATACTTCCTGCCCTCTCCTCTCTTATCTTATATGTTGTCTTCTCATTCTCAGGTGGTAATGTTCCTCCCTCAGCTCCTCCTTCCAGTGGTTCCTCCAGTCAGCCAGGTGGCATGAATGTGCCAGGAAGTCTTCCATCCAGCAGTCCTTACACCATGGCCCCGGAGCCAACCCTATCCCAAAATCCTCTTTCCATCATGATGTCCCGAATGTCCAAGTTTGCCATGCCTAGTTCTACACCCCTCTACCATGATGCAATCAAAACCGTAGCCAGCTCTGATGATGACTCGCCTCCTGCTCGATCGCCAAACCTGCCATCTATGAACAACAGCATGCCCGGTAATGTTTACGAGTCAATAATAAAAGGTTAGTGATAATGATGGCTTTTCCTGGTGCACTAAATAACAATATTTTTGTTCTCTTTATAGGTATGGGTGTAAACCATCACCCAGGTCATCCTCGAATGATGACACCCAATTCGTCTGGGCCCATGCCTTCCCTCAGCCCAATGGGGATGAGCGCTATGGGCTCTCAGCCTCTTTCCCATGGTATGCCAAACCAGCTTCCCTCGCCCAATCCCATGGGCCCAAATATGCCTCCTCACTCTGGGCCTATGGGTCCAGGCATGATGCCTCATGGTATGATGATGAATCCAGTCTCCCAAGATCCTGGTATGGGCAACAACCAGATGATGTCACAGGGGCGTATGGGTCTTTCTCATCGAGGACAGGGCTTCCCTCCTGGTCAGTCACCTCCACAGCAGGTCCCCTTCCCTCACAATGGTCCTGGCCACCAGGGCGGCTTCCCTCATGGAATGGGTTTCCAGGGAGAAGGGGGCCCACTGGGCAGAATGGGCAATATGCCTCACGGGCCTGGTGGTGAGCCAGGCATGTGTAAACCTAACACTCCAGGCGGCCAGGAGTTCAATAACATGCCGGGTGTCTTCGGTGATTCAGATCTACACGAGGTCATGCGACCAGGAGCTTCGGGTATCCCAGAGTTTGACCTCTCTCGAATTATCCCTTCTGAAAAGCCTAGCCAGACTTTGTCCTACTTCCCTCGTGGTGGGGATGCCCCTGGTGGGAAGCCACCACACCCGTCTGGGCCTCCTGGTTTTGCCCAAATGCAGGGGATGATGGGTGAGGGCAATCCAAGGATGGGCCTACCCATGCAGGGAATGGGTGGGCCTCCTGGCCCTGGACATATGGGACCACAGGACATGCCCATGGGTAATCCAGGCCACAATCCTATGAGACCACCTGGTTTCATGGGTCAGGGTATGATGGGGCCACAGCACAGGATGTTGTCTCCTGGCCAGCAACCAGGAATGATGGGAGGGCCCGGAATGATGCAGGGAAAGGAAAGGCCGATGTACAACCACCCTGGCCCAGTTGGCTCTCCTAACATGATGATGTCACTACAAGGGATGAGCGGTCCTCCGCAGACTATGATGATGCCCTCTCAGATGAGGCCTCGAGGAATGGCAGCAGATATGGGCATGGGATTTAACCCTGGCCCAGGGAACCCTGGGAATTTAATGTTTTGAGCCTCCACTACAGTTATGAACAGTAAGGAAACTGTGTAACCTGTGAAATAAAAACCTTCGTAATGAAATACAAAAAGAAACCTGTGCTCTTACGCAGATATTTGTGGAAACTGGGACATTTTCTGTGCACATACATCCCACCCTGACACCTGGTTAGAACAAGGTTTATAATTTACGCAGTGATGGGTAACCATTGCATACACATGTATGTGTTCACAGGGATTCCTCTCCAATGGTAATGTCATTTTACAGGTGGAAGTGTGAGAAGCTAATTGTGCTTTCCTCAAAGTTGGGCTCAGGTCCGGCACAGTTTCGAAGAGACTTTTTTTTCTTTCGGTAAATTGGGAATGTATATGGAATTTACAAGACTGACTCATGTCAAGGATATTTGCTTGACATAGTGGATGTGACGCCACAAAGTCCGCAGCAAACCAAGTCTGAACATTGAGGGGCTTCATTGTACTTTTATACATGGGTGGAAACTAAGATTGTTGAGAAAAAAAAAGTCCAAGAACTGAAAGAACAGTCTAAAAAGTCAAGGAACATTTTGTCACAAGGTGCACCGTCTTGGCTATATGTTTACATCTCATCGCATCACTTCCCTCCAAACAGGAAATGCTCTTTGTATGTGTGTACTGTACTTGTGTTGTTAAAGGGATTCTACCAGTGATTTCTATAGTTTTTTTTTTTTTTTTTTTCATCTTCATTTGTAATGGGGGGATTGAGGTGCTTGTTTGTGGACAGTAGGTGACACAACAGCACTACAAAATACTGTGTACTGTGGGGCGTACAGAATATTTTAAATTTAATTTTCTTTGCTACTCCAGTGTATGATAAAACCAAACTAAGACCTCATACAGATCATAGTATTATTAAAAAAAGCACAAACAAGAATTAACTGTAAAGAATAAAGTGTTTTCTTTTCTCTTTTTTTAATTGTAGAGAAAAACACTTTTGACAGTCAGTAGGAGCAGTAATCAGATGTATGCAGTGTGGTTTCCCGTTCCTCTTTTAGAAACTTCTGTAAGCTGGTCTGGGTACAGGTGAGGGTGACTGTGGAGGGGCATTTTTGAACCCCGTAAACCAGCACTCAGTTCTGCAGTGACGCTCAGGCTACTGTCTGCACATCCACGTCTGCCCGACAAGGACTGCAGTCAGGCTGTCGCTGTTTGCCACCACTGCGGAATACATTGAAAAGATTGTTTTTTTTGTTTTGTTTTGTTTTTTAATTGCTTGGCTGTGTACAGCTATACAGTGCAGCGCTGACAACATCTGAGCTACTGGAGGGTGGGCTTTTTTTCTTTTTTTTTTTTGTAGAAAACAAATGATTATTAAAACAGAAAAAAGCTAATAGGTTGTCCTCTTGTCCCTGCCCCTCCTGTGTTGATGCTCGTCATGTGTAACTCCATTGAATTTGGTACTGAACCACTTCCTAAGGCTGGGCTGTGGTGTTGGACGACAAATAAAATATATTGTTTGGTATAAAGAGTCTCATGCCTTTGTGTGTATCTCATGGCTCTTAATGGTCTTCTTCTGCCCCCTAGTGGGAGTCTAGGCTACGTATTCCTGTTGCATTACTAGTTGCACAAAGCTGACAAGACAGCTTTTACATTCATGTTATGATGTTTCCGCTAGAATTGAGGTAGTTTTGTGAATTGGCGATAATTTCAGAATTACTATGAATCTTGTTTTGGAAAATCTGTGGAATCCCAAAGGAATTGTTTGAATTTGTGACCAAATTTAAAGCATAATAAAGCCAGTCAATTATTTTTGTTAAAGCACCGTTACAGGTTCTGTGCTTTGTGAATATGGTAAAATTACAGATAGTGATGCTACTGTGTTGGAAAATGGGTAAGTTAACCAATACTGGGGTGAAGTCATTCAGGTGAGCAGAAGCAGTAAGCCCTTGCTCCATCCAACCGTCTTCAACTGCTTGTGTTTAGCCTATTAGTCACATATGTAATCCACGGCAAATTTTAATTTGAATATCCATATAGAATTCTGATGCATAGAAATAATGCATGTAAACTGCATACATGACTTACAAGTTCATATTCAGATTTCACATATATAAAATCATGTAATCATATGAATTTATGTAAAATATCTTTCAAAATATGACAAGAATGGCCATTTACACACATATTCAACCATTAGAATTACAAATATGGCTATTTATGAACCCATACAAAATTGTATCTAATAAATTTGCAGTCAGTATATGTATTTGTAATTCCAATGGTTGAATTGTTTTGTTTTTTTATATGTAAAGGGATATTTTTGCACTGTTTTTAATTATATGTAGAATATATGACTTTTTATATGTGAAATTCAAATATGAACTATGTCATAGCTACAACTTGCATATTTTGCCATATATAAGATTTCTATATAAATATGCTGCTAATTCATGCTTTGCTGCCCATGTCATGAACCTGTGCTGGAAACGATCTTACGCAATCCTCATTTGCTTTTCCCAAGTCGCTGTTGATCTGTAATGATTATTCACAGACAGATTTTAGCTGAAGCTAGCAGAGATTGTCAAGCAGCTGCTGTAAGGAGACATTTTTGGTCCCCATATATCTACGAGGACAAAATGCAAAGCACTTCAGTGCCAGGATGACGACACATGACCTATTAGCTTACACAGAGCATTCTGATGAGCTCACATTTACAGTGACTAGCATGGTATTGTAGTAAAGGATGATTGTGCCATCTAGTGGTAGTGATACTTTTTTCTTTTCTTTTTTTTAAAGGGATTGTTCACAAAATGAAAATTTACTGTTCATTAGTGTTCACCCTCAAGGGGTGCTAAACAATTACGAGTTCGCTTTTTTTCTGTTAAACACAAACTATATTTTTAAGAATGTTGGAAACTGCTAGCCATTAAAATATATGGGTAATATTCGAAATGAAGGAATACTAAGAAAAAAAAAACTGGACTTTAATGGCTGCTTTTAACAGCATTGTTCAAAAAGACGTCTTTTGTGTTCGACAGAAGAAAGAAACTCTTAATGCCTTGGAACAATTAGAGGGTGAGGGTGTTTTTTTTGGTGGACTTTCCCTTTAAATGACTGAACCATGTTTGCTTTACCCAAGTTGGGTACACATAACAGGACTCAAAGGTCTTTTTTACCCAATTTCTCTATTAAAGTCACTCAAAATACATGCAAATTACATGAGCTGCCCTGTTGTGAATGACAGTCTTTGGATTTACAACAGTTTCTTATGTTTGCAATAATATTGCATCACATTGGTGTTCATTGTCTTTTTCACCAAATCTACATGGGCTGGTGCAGTCACAGGAAGTCCTCTCAAATGATTGATTTGATGTCTGTTTTCCATTTGAGGTCTGCAAAATAGTCAGAGCAGTCCGGAATATTTTCATGCTGCTCACACCAGCGAATATAACATAACGTCTCATTTCAAAGTAAAAAAAACTAAGCAAAAAAACATTTACCAATGAAAACAGTGCATTATAGGTTAACTTAAAAGTGAATGAAAAGTGGTTAAGCCAACATGAAACAGTGGTAAAAATCAATGTGTTTTAAGATAAATAAAAATATATATATTTCAATAATTAATTAGGAAAAAGGCTGAAAAACTATTTTTCACAATCACCCGTTTACTGCTAGTTGAGAAAGATGAAAGTTTCCACATTTTGATGAAAGATAATGATGAACATTATATAATGTTCATGCTGTACATAATGTCAGTAACATGCACTACCAAACAGTTTATAATGAGTCCAGGCACACTTTTAAAGTGAAAATATTCAATAAAAAAATATTCAATATTCAATTCTTTTGTTGAACGTAAAAGGTAACAGCTAACCATTGACGTCCATAGTAGGGGGGAAATACTATGGAAGTCATTGGCTACTGGTTTCCAACATTCCTCAAAATATCATCTTTTGTGTTCAACAGGAAACTCATAATGTTTTGGAACCACTTGAGGGTAAGTAAACAGTGAATTCAGTGGGTAGCGATGTCGCCTCACAGCAAGAAGGCCGCTGGTTCGAGCCTTGGCTGGGTCAGTTGGCATTTCTGTGTGGAGCTTGCATGTTCTCCCCGTGTTCGCGTGGGTTTCCTCTGGGTGCTCCGGTTTCCCCCACAAGTCCAAAGACATGCGCTATAGGTGAATTGGGTAAGCTAAATTGTCCGTAGTGTATGTGTGTGAATGAGAGTGTATGGGTGTTTCCCAGTGATGGGTTGCAGCTGGAAGGGCATCCGCTGTGTAAAACATATGCTGGATAAGTTGGCGGTTCATTCCGCTGTGGCAACCCCTGATTAATAAAGGGACTAAGCCGAAAAGAAAATGAATGAAAAAAAAATTAGGATGAACTATTCCATTAAAGCAGGGTCCTGGAGGGCCGGTGTCCTGCAAAGTTTGGTTCCAATCCCAATTAGACACACCTGAACCAGCTAATCAAGCTCTTTTTAGGTATACTAGAAACTTCCAGGCAGCTGTGTTGAAGGAAGTTGAAGGAAACTATGCAAGACAGCGGCCCTCCAGGACAGAGTTTGGGCACCACTGCTTTAAGGAGATTGCATTTTGATTTCATGTCGACTTCTCTTAATGAATCATTCACTCACGATTGTGCAAATGTATGAACCAATTTCTCTTAGGCTCAGTCTGTTTGGCAGCATTGTTCAGTCAAGGTCAAGTCAGGTCAAGTGCAAATATTATGTTGGAGGTTTAGTCACAGTAGGCAACCCAATTCCACATATGATTAGCCAGTG
The DNA here is from genome assembly GCA_903798115.1 of Danio jaintianensis. Lineage (NCBI taxonomy): Eukaryota > Metazoa > Chordata > Actinopteri > Cypriniformes > Danionidae > Danio > Danio jaintianensis. Next base: position 8,379,515 of record CAIGQV010019186.1, on the reverse strand, counting down.
CTATACCGCAAGGTCATCTGGTCTCATGCGGGTGCTGGTCCCGCTGCTCTTGCTAAACCTCCGCTTGTCCTCAAAGTCACTGCTCAGGAATGAGGGCGATGCGCAGGAGTTGGGGGTCTCTGTAGGTGTCTGTGAGAAGCTCAAGAAGTTGACCCCTATGTAGTCTTGTCCTCTGTGCCGCTCAGTGACCATGTTCGCAGAGTTCTGCTGGTGCGCCAGTCGGTCGTGAAACGGAGGGCAGTTCGGATGTAAAAGCGAGTGTGTCTGTAAAGTAGGGGAAGACGGTGGCGAGGTCAAGCACTGGTTGAAGTCTGGAGGTGGGGTGCAGGCTCTGTTTGGGGTGGACGGATTTGGTGAGACTGCAGGCACGGTGGACGGCGTACTTGCCCGTTGTTTGGAAGCCTTGTATCCGTGCAAGTACTTCCTCAACTGCTTCCATGCCAAATGATACAGTTCCACGATACTAAGCAGCAGTGACACCGCCGCTACTGCTAGCATGAAGACAATAAACACATTCTTCTCTGTAGGTCTGGAGATGTAGCAGTTGACCAGATGTGGACACGGAGGGGCTTTGCACACGTAGAGTGCACTGAGGAAGACTCCATAAATCAGGTACTGGATTATGATGAAGATCACCTCCATTACGGTGCGGATGAGGATGCTGAGGACATATGTTTGCAGCAATGCCCCCTTCAATCGCACCTTCCCACCTCCACCCTCGTCCTCCTTGTTCTTGTTGTCTTCTGGGTACTTCTCTCCATCTCTCTGCGCTCCTTCATCGTCCTGCTCTTTCCTCCTCTTCTCCTCTCGGCGGACGATGTGCATTGCGTGGCCCATGTAGATCAGAGAAGGTGTCGACACAAACACGATCTGGAGCACCCAGAAGCGTATGTGCGCAATGGGAAAGGCTCGGTCGTAGCAAACGTTCTCACAGCCGGGCTGCTCCGTGTCGCAGGTGAAGTCTTCCTGCTCGTCGCCCCATGAGGATTCAGCAGCCGTGCCCAGAACCAAGATCCGGAAGATGAATAGAATAGTGAGCCACACCTTTCCCACCGAGGTTGAATGTTCCTGGACTTCTTCTAGAAAGTTCCCCAGCAGACTCCAGTCAGCCATGCCTAGTCAGAGGAACCTGAGGGGAAAAAAAGAGGTAGTGTGAATGGAAGGGAGAAAGTAACAGTGTTGGGTAAAGTGACTTTTAAAAGTATATACAGCGGGGCTAATAATCCAGGAGGGCTAATAAGTCTGACTTCAACTGTATATTACAATCTTAATTCAATTCACAAGTTACATTTTAAGGAAAGTAACGTGAAAGTGTGTTAAACCCTATTCACATTGTGTGATTTCAGCCATGATTTGGTCGTCTGAGACAAATTTGGGAAAAATCCTAAAAGATTCCTGTAATCCTAGGTTAAAGTCTGTGGTCTTTGATCGTGGTTTGACATGTTCATCGACAGCTGATTAATGGTGAATTTTCCCTGTGATAAGGTTCTGGCAGTTTCAGAAAATTTCAGACACTTTCCTGCAGTGTGATTCAGCTGACACGAACCAACAACCAATAGGAGCGGCGAATTTAAAGACGCAATCAGCATGAAAACTTCAAAGACAAATCTTCTCTTTTTTTCTGGTTTTATTATTGAGGCATGCTGTGAGCAATATTACCATTACAGATTGTTTATGTTTGCCATGAGGTATCATGTCAGATCCCATGATAGTGAAAGTGTCATGGATGGATAACGTCAAACTCCAAGTGAGTTTTCATGCATGTCCGTTTGGCGCATCTTCATTGTTGTTCAGTCTGACATTATAACAACTGAGATATAACAGTGTGAAATGGGGGTCATGTTTGTGCAGTCTGACAAGTTACAATCATGTAGGATTATAAAAAATTGCACAGTGTAAGCCAGGCTTTGTTATTTTATTATTATTTTATTTTTTTAGATTAAAATAGAACTACGATTGTAATATATTACTTTATTATACTTAATTATGATTATGACACTGAAAGTGTGTCTTGTGTTTTGAAACCTTGGTACTAAAGTGGGTAAATGTGTTGCTCAGTAGGGTTCAGATTTGTCCCCGTAGGGCCACTGTACTGCAGATTTTAGCTCTAGCCCTAATCTTGAGCTCTAATCAAGGGCTGTATCCGGAATCGCTCCCTTACCCTTGTTCACTCTTCCCTACATTAGTCCACTAATAGTCATAAGTCCACTTAAGTTGGCATGAAATCTAAATTTACTCTACTTGTTTTTTTTTTTAATAAACTCTACTAATATAGCCATGCTGCTTCTAAACGGTGTATCTGTGCACCACATTATTTATACCATACAAAACTAGGACAAAATGAGAATGCATAAATAACCTATTTTTATCACTATGACCCATTTTGACCAGAAATTGAAAAGTTGCCATAAAAGTAGTGTACGTTTAAGGACACATATCACGCAAAATCAAGTTTTGAAAGAAGAATCGACAGAAATGTGTGTAGGGATAGTGTGTAAAAAGCTACATTAGAGTGGGTTAAACACATTCCAAAACCCAGCGATTTTGTTTATCCGCTAAAATTTCCTCTGACCCAAAGGTTTCCAACTGGGTATAATAAATGATCTGACAGGTATTTTGAGTGGAAACCTCACAGGCACGTTGTGGAGACACCAAAGACTTATTTTACATCTTGTAAAAAGAGGCATAACACACTGTAAAAAACTATCTGTTAATTTTAACAGTTTACGTATTTTGTGTGTTCCGTTTATTTATGGTTGTGAATTGCATTATGGGATGTCGACTTTTGATATTGAAAATTCAATTCTGCAGTTTAACAAAATGACTTTTAGTTTAGTAGTTTAAGACAAGATATTAAGAAGTAATATATAGACAACTAAGTCTGTAAAATAACAGAAAATGTGTACTGGCAGCTTATTACCAGGTTTTTGCAGCGTAATATACAACACAAAGACAATATATCACTTTAAACTATTAAAAATATTCATAAAAGTCACTTCAAACTTCTCAAGGTTAAATGTTGTTGGAAGAAAGATCAAGGTCCCATAATGCAGTTCAAAAGCCTAAATAAGTGGGAAAAAAAACATGAATCACAAAATACAAAGAAAACTGTCGATTTACAGATATTTTTTACAGTGCAGGAGCCCTTTAACACCCAACAAAGCAATGACATTTGCTCTCTTTTCAAAACAATTGTGTGAAATCAAACATCCTCTAAATCAGAGATGCCCAAACTAGGACCTGTGGGCCAACTTTTGATTTGGCCCTCCATCCCGTCTGAGAGGAGAGGGAGAATGATGGGGAATTTTGAGGGGAATGCCTTTAACAGAGATTGTCATTTTTAATTTTACATAACTTTTGTTTTTTAACTGTTGAGCTACAAACAAAGCAAACTGAAATTACATGTTTCAATTAAATGTTGTGAATGAATCAGATTAAAAATAAATAAATAAATAGTCACTTGATGGATAGCGGACATTGCAGAAGACATCAGCAAGCGAATCAAGGCAAAGTGTATTTTTTTATGTTATAAATAGGATTGTTCATGTTTTTTATTGTAAGATGTTCATTAGAAAATGTATTATTATTAATACAATTAAAGTATTTTAAATGTAATAAATTATAGTATTAATTCAATTATATAATAAATTGTATAATTAATTATAATAATGGGTGGCGCAGTGGTTAGTGCTGTCGCCTCACAGCAAGAAGTTCGCTGGTTCGAGCCTCGCTGGGTCAGTTGGCATTTCTGTGTGGAGTTTGCATGTTCTCCCCGTGTTCGCGTGGGTTTCCTCCGGGTGCTGCGGTTTCCCCCACAAGTCCAAAGACATGCGCTATAGGTGAATTGGGTAAGCTAAAATCGTCTGTAGTGTATGTGTGTAAATGAGAGTGTATGGGTGTTTCCAAGTGATGGGTTGCAGCTGGAAGGGCATCCGCTGTGTAAAACATATACTGGATAAGTTGGCGGTTCATTCCACTGTGGCGACCCCTGATTAATAAAGGGACTAAGCCGAAAAGAAAATGAATGAATGAATGAATGAATTATAATAATAAATTAGGAAATTACATTGACAACTTTACAGTTTGGTATATTTACCTCAGGCCCACCACCCTTAATCAAGTTAATTTTTGGCCCTTCATAAGGAATAGTTTGGGCACCCCTGCTCTAAATGCATGCTTGTTGTGTGACAACGAGGCATTAAAGGGGGAAAAAAATAATTAAATGGAAACATATCAATCATAAAATGTCTCTCTTTTGTGGAATATGAAAGATATCTATAAATATAGGTCTTTACATTGTATAGACATATATATGGTTTCATATATATGGTTTCCAATAATCATCCAAATAATTAAGTTTTTATGGTTAAATAAATAATCATGGACACATTTAGGCTTGGGGTGGCGCAGTGGGTAGCACTGTCGCCTCACAGCAAGAAGGTCGCTGGTTCGAGCCTTGGCTGGGTCAGTTGTCATTTCTGTGTGGAGTTTGCATGTTGGCGTGGGTTTCCTCCGGGTGCTCCGGTTTCCCCCACAAGTCCAAAGACATGCGGTATAGGTAAATTGGGTAAGCTAAATTGTCCGTAGTGTATTAGTGTGAATGGGAGTGTATGGGTGTTTCCCAGTGATGGGTTGCAGCTGGAAGGCCATCCGCTGCGTAAAACATATGCTGGATAAGTTGGCGGTTCATTCCGCTGTGGCAACCCCTGATTAATAAAGGGACTAAGCCGAAAAGAAAATGAATGAATGAACATTTAGGGTTACAGTTTGTTCATTTATTACCAATCATCAGTATTTAGACCATTTCCCATCATGTGCTTAAAAAGGCACATTTAACCACTAAAGAAAAGAGAAAACTTTTACACAATGTACTTTTGATAGTCAAATCTGAGTCAAATGAGTTGCTTGCAAAAGCTGCTTAATTCTATATCATTTCAACATTTGCATTACTTTTATTTATGTGCGTTATGCTTCACCCACACCAGCAGGTGTCAGTATGAAGTCTTTTTGACAAAAGTTATCATTAAATCACATCCTTGTATGCAATATCATTCATTTTCTTTTCAGCTTAGTTCCTTTATTAATCTGGGGTCACCACAACAGAATGAACCGCCAACTTATCCAGCATATGTTTTATGCAGTGAATGCCCTTCCAGCTGCAACCCATCACTGGGAAACACCCCTACACTCCCATTCACACAAATAAACTACAAACAATTTAGCCTACCCAATAGCGCATGTCTTTAGATTTGTGGGGGAAACCAGAGCACCCGGAGGAAACCCACACGAACACAGGAGGAACATGCAAACTCCTCACAGAAATGCCAACTGGCCCAGCCGAGGCTCGAACCAGTGACCTTCTTGCTGTGAGGCGACATCGCTACCCACTGCGCCACCACGCCCCCCTTGTATGCAATATAATGTAGTAAAATTTAGAAATAAAATCAAACTATATTTAAAACTTAAGCATTTTGTCCTCTGACACCTTGTTGCAATTCCAAGTTCATTTTTTGTCATATTACCACACAATTTCTACATTAAATCCAGAAAAGGATGCTAAATAAGAGGAAAAATTATACTATAATTATATATCAAATTTAGTCTTTTATATCTTATGTCTCATGCAATTATAAATGAAAGATCTTTGGGTGTCCTCTAACAATCTTCTGAGTTCATTCTCAATAAAAGTATTCAAAAACAGGGACAGTGATGTCAGCCATTCAGAGATTGTATATTTAGGTTTGTGTTTCTTTTCTTCAATACAAACGTTTCCCACACACTCAAGCGCTGAGAGTCTGGGAAAAGCCGGCGAAAGAATTTAAGGGACCTACGGCTAAAAATACGCAAAGATGCAGATATTCAGTGGCATTTTCTGAGGATTCAGTAGCGGAGTGTTTGCTGTTAGTCTAAAGCCAATGGGAATAACATCGTTGTCAGTCAAATTAGAATTTTGCATCATTAAAAGACTATAAATCTGTTTATATTACTATAATATAATCTGTTAAAAGCAGGCACTGTATTAAAGAGCTAAACAACAAGACCCGACTGAAGTGCTAAAGCTTATGAGATGTTAGCAGCGTGGGAAATGTTTCATTCAAACGTTTCCTTAAGGGCAGATTGATGTTACACAATCATCATGTGTATCATTTTTGATTTAGTAGTTCTGTTTCGTCTTTGTGCTGCAATTAGCAGTGACAAAGTGTGAGATTGTTCTTTACTGCTCTCTGGATTAATGCAAGTTTAGTGTCAGAGTCTCAGTCCTCCAGGGGCTTTTTATGGGAAGAGGGAGCCCAGAATACTCTTTATCATGAGAACTTTAGTAAGTCGTCTCTCTGTGTATGTGTGTTTAAACGGCAGTTTGTCTGTGGGAAGCACTGGCAAGTATTTGGAGGTAAATTTAACTGTGTAAACAGACCTTATTTGGATCCACCCAGTTTATCGAGTTGGACCCCGATGCCCCACCAGCATTATTTTAAGAGTGTGTTTCAGCATTTTTTTTTTTTTTTTTTGTTTCTCAACAAGGGACAGTGTACATGAATCAACATTCCCCAAGAACATAAACGTGCCCAAATTAGCCCAAAGACTTGTTTTCATTGGTGGTCCCTTTGCCAGATGTTAAAGGCCTATAGCACTAAAAATGCTAATTCAGACTATAAACAATACTCAAATGAACGACCTAGTGTTCACTATGTTGATTATTAAAAAGCCATTTCTTTAAATTGTACTTAAATGATTTAAAAGGGGAGGAGCTAAACCATGCATTATATATTCATTCATTAATTTTCCTTCGGCTTAGTCTCTATTTCAGAAGTCGCCACAGCGGAATGAACCGCCAACTATTCCGGCATATGTTTTACGCAAAGAATGCCCTTCCAACTGCAACCCAGTACAAAGCCTATTCAATTCACCTATAGCGTATGTCTTTGGTCTGTGGGGGAAACCGGAGCACCTGAAGGAAACCCACACGAACACAGGGAGAACATGCAAACTTCACACAGAAATGCCAACTGACCCAGCCGGGACTCGAACCAGCGACCTTCTTGCTTTGAGGCGACAGTGCTTACCACTGAGCCACCGTGCCGCCGACATATATGTCGACTGTTTAAAGTTCACCACACACTGAACGGGATTTACTGATTTGAGATGGTAGATTTTCTTGTTTGTTTGTTTTTAAGCCTTGTAAAGCATTTAAGTCTGTTTGGCCTGGAAAAAGATGCATAAAGATTCCCCCCCAAAAAAGACTTTATTTGACAAGTGCTTTTAAAGGATTGTTCACCTCAAAATGAATTTGCTTCAAAGCTTTGTTTATTTTTTTTTTTTCTGTTGAACAGAAAAGAAGATATTTTGAAGAAGGTTGGAAATTTGTAGCCATTGGCTTCTATAGTAAGGAAAAAATGCTATGGAAGTCAGTAGCTATGGGATTTTAACATTCTTCAAAATATCTTCCTTTCTGTACAAACAGAATAATGACACTCGTCAAGTTTTGGAACATGTGAAAGGTGAGAAAATGTTGGCATTTGAACTAACCCTTGAAGACCTTTAAAAAAAACCAATATTTAGCATTTTCCCATATGATATATTCAAGTTAAAGTTATCAGGATTGTAATCAAAGCATCATTTTGTTTTGTAATATTTTGAAACGTAATTTGTACATTTCTAATCATTTACATCTATCTATCTATCTATCTATCTATCTATCTATCTATCTATCTATCCCAATCTAAACCCAATCTTCAGGCTCATTGTTATTTATTAAGAATTGAGGTATTTATTTCCCGTTTCCTGTATGCACAATAATTGTGTCAGCAAATAACTGGGAAGGGTTGTTTGGCATCAGATGTGGGAACCTGGTTTTTAAAGGGCAGACTGAATGTGCTGGAGTCTCTCTATAAGTGTGTCTCGCTCTCCTCCCCTGTAAGGAAACAATCCTGAACAATATAATTTCCCTCTTACAAGACACTTGAAAGGAAACTGGCC
>CAIGQV010019186.1:8332911-8361538 GCA_903798115.1 Danio jaintianensis | reverse complement strand
AAATGCTGGGTTCCACACAATTCTTTCATGTTGTCCCAACACAAATCGATTAAATTAACTTAATTATTTTTACAAATTTAAGTGGATTGAACATAAAACAATTAGGTTGTCCCAAAAAACTCCAGAATTGTGTTGATTCAGCTCAAATTAAATACATTGTTTGAACAAGCAGCAAAAAGCTTTTTTTTTTGCATGTGAGATTCTGTGGCAATAAAGGAAAGATGTTTGTACAAAAAAAAACTTGAGGCCTTAAGTGAAAGAATTGCCACTATTATTGAAAGATCAGCTATGCAAAATATTAATACAAGTATTCTGCATTAAATGTATAGTTCACCCCAAGAATGAAAAATAATTTACTCAATTTGCCACAATTTGACACGTTACTTGGTATCATTTTCTTTATGTTCAGTAAGTTATAACAATATCAGAAACAATATCAGACGAAAAGTCATTTTCAAGCATCAAAACAAATAAGATGTAAAACAGCTTTAAATTGTATTCTTTAAATTAGAAGCAGAATGTAATTGATATCCACTAAAATGTTTCATTTATATTTGTCACCATTTGAACATTTTGTTTTCTCAGCTATTTGAAACATTGAAACGTTACTTTCATTTAATATAATATCTATGTGTGTAAAATGTCTTTTAAAGATTATTAATCAATAATTCATAATAGATTTTCTGTTTGCATTTCCTAACAGAAGCGTTATATTTTAGTGATTTTTTAAAATGTATATATGGAATGTACTAATATATATATATATATATATAAATGTATAGAATTTTCAATTACAATAATTTAGCCTTGGTGGGCAGAAGAGACTTCTATCTAAACTCTCTACCTTTCTAAAAAAAAGTTTCTGTGTGTGTGTGTACTTGTTTTTATATCCAAAGAAGACTTAAACCTGAATGCACACAGACTCATGAGGACTGCGGGGACCAAAACTGAGGTCTCCATGCATAACATACTTGAACATCACGCAGAATAAAGTATTTTGAAAAGGTAAAAAAGAAGATTCCTGTGAGGGTTGGGGTTAGGGGGAGATAATATACTCAAGAATTGTGTTAATTCAGCTCATTTTAAATACGTAGTTTGAACAAGCAGCAAAAATCCTTTTTTTGCGTGTGAGATCCTGTGGTAACAAAGGAAAGATGCTTGTACAAAAAAAACTTGAGGCCTTAAGTGAAAGATTTGCCATTATTATTGAAAGATCAACTATGCTAAATATTATTACAAATATTCTGCATAATTTACTCAATTTCCCACAATTTGACACGTTATTTGGTATAATTTTCTTTGTAATATGTTCAGTAAGCTATAACAATATCAGAAACAATATCAGACAAAAAGTCATTTTCAAGTATCAAGATTTCTGTGAGGGTTGGGGTTAGGGTTAGGGATGGGGTAGGGGGAGAGAATATACGCTTTGTAGTAGAAACATCATTACATCTATGAGAGTCCCCACTGGGATATAGGAACAAGTCTGTGTGTCTGTGCGCATGTGTATGTGTGACACTTTCTACATACCTGATTGAAACCACTTAGCGTAGCAGCAGGTGTCTGTTTGAGATCTGACAGGTGTGTGTTTCTATGTCTGTTGACCAATGAATTAAAGCCTCTGTTATTTAGTGATGAAACTTGACAGACTCTTGTTCCCTCTGCCTCTTCACCCGAAAGCCCTTCTCCTCTGCTCTGCTTAGGATGTGGGATTAGTTGCCAGAACCACTTGGCGGTCTGACAGTCACACAGCCTCGGAGACCTCCGAACTCCAGCTAAAGCTTCCCTTTGACGAACGCTTGTGTTCGTATGCGATTAATGCCCGAGGTTAGAGATCCTGAATGGACAGGATGGAGTCAGATTGTTGATTACTGTTGGTGAAGAGACAGGTTTGTTGACACCTCAGCAGGATAAAAGATATTTTTCTTAAAGCATTGAACTTTGGACTCAGGAATTTTTGTAGACAGATCACTCGTTGTCAATATAATCTTCAGATTAATGCCCAAAATCAAGTTTTTATTACTCCGGTTGAAAAAATGAAAGGTCTCCTTCAACAATAAAGCTGAAATTGATGGATGAACCGCTGATTGTTATTGTTTTTCTAAACAGAACCCTTTAAAAAATCAATTCAATTTTCCTTCAGTGTCTCTTCTGTGGGACGAAAGATTACAGACACGCTGATGATCAGAAGCAGCTGCCAGCAGGCCGAACGGCGTCACGGACAATCTGGAAGTGCCCTCATATTCAAAGGGCATGCTAAGAAATACCCCCAGAGCCGTACCACCTCCTTTCCCTCCCTTTCCCTTCTTCTACTCCTCCTCGTTCCCCTCTCCTCTCACAATGCTCGACTGCCACTCTATTTTAGTTGGAGGAATATCTCCTCATCAGGAAGGAAAGTGAGATTGTATTGAGAAACAATGGGGGAAATCAACTTAGGCTTGTGGTCGTGATTATTTAGAGCTCCTTAAGTTCTGTTTGCTTTCAGTTTCTACAAATATGTGCTCTTGACTCAGTCCAAACAGCATTTATAGGTATTGCTGAAACATTATTCCTCTGTTTTAATTGACTTTAATTCAAACTGCACTTAAAAATAAAGATGCAAAGCTGAACAAAAAAGGGGCATTTCATGGTGGTGTCTCTGTTTTTTTTGGTTTCCCCAAGAACCTTTTTTAATAACATTTTCATAATTTAATGAAAGAACTTTATTTGTGGGATAAAAATTTCTAGCCGGATCTCACAAGGAAACAGAACTATTTTACATAATGTCAGAAAAGTTTCTAATTTAATTAAACCCCACTCAACCTATGAGCAAATCATACTAAAATGTATAAATGAAATCATACAAATGAATATGAATTAGCCACTAAATAAAAAAGTTATGAATTCCTGCAAGATTGCATTGAAATTTCGTCACTGAACCAGTGTTAATTTTGACAGCAAATTTTGATTTAGTTTTAGTCTTAGTCTTTTGACTAAAATTCCATTTTAGTTTTAGTCTAGTTTTAGTCTTCTGAATCATTTTAGTTTTAGTCTAGTTTTAGTCCACTTAATTTCATAAGATTTTAGTCGACTAAATCTACTCGAGATTTAGTTGACTAAAATATATTTGGTTTAATTTAAGTGTAATTTAATTAAATATTGTATACATTTATTTATACAAAATATTGTAACTTAAAATTAAATAAAACAGTCTAATTCAAATATGGAATATATAAAATATGTAATTTCCATTGAAGACCAAAAATTAGATATGCATTGTTTATTGATGTCATGAGTATGTAAAATTGTTTAATATATGTAAAATTATGTGTCGTGAATCAATCCACATGTAAGAACAGTAGCCCATGAAAAATGTAGGATTTTATTTAGCAAACCCTTTATTTTAACGTGGTAAACTACTAGTCTTTTTAACCTGTCTATTGAACAGTTTTAAACCATTAAATCTTTGAAGGGCTTAAAATAGTCCACTTTGCAGTGTCAGTGTATAGCAAGCTTTACTGTTGTAGTTGGTGTTACCGTACATGGTGCTCAGCTATAGGGCTGATTGAATAAGTAGGGTAATGACATATGAATGACAAATGATAATGTGCTATCTTGTAAAATGTGCACTCAGTCCCATGGCTGTGTTAACTTACATAGAGTGATTCTAAAGCGAAGATGTAAGTAAAAAATAAAAGTGCACTTCACTTCAAGGCAGTTACATTATCTTGTATGTTGTATGCGACTCCCTGATAAGCGGAGATTATAGCACTACAGTATCATTACATTCTTACAGACGTAAGAAATAATCACATCACTGAATGATGTCCTGAATAAATTGTTTTGTGGTATTGGTACACTGTAAATGGCTGTTTGATCGTGGCAGACGCAGACAGCGGGTGAACCTAGCGCGAGTTAGCTAAACTGTAGCTGCAGCTAAAATAAAACACGCCAGGAAACAACTCCTCACGAAAATGAATGCCATGATCATATGAATTTAAGATAACTTTTAATGTACAATCTAACGGAGTCAATTTTCTAAAGGTCAGCGAGAGGCTATACCGTTTCAGTTAAGCAAAAGCACACACACAGGTAAATAAAAAAGATCCGAGTTTACCTTTGTGAATTTCAGGATGAGGGGCGGCGCGGTGGCGCAGTGGGTAGAGCTGTCACCTCACAGCAAGAAGGTCGCTGGTTCGAGCCTCAGCTGGGTCAGTGATGAAAAAAAAATTTCATCAACGAAATTAACACTGCACTGAACCATCAATGCCAATAATGACCCTCGTATTTTTCAGCATCCGTACAGAATACGAGTTTCTCAGATCTTAGTGCAATGAAATACTTTGCGTGGGAACCATTCAAACCTTTTTTTTAATAATCAGCGTATCATATCAAAAGCCAACATAAAACATGAAAGTGTCTTGAGGCCTTTTCCAAAACATGTGGGGATTTACTCAATGATTAAAGCCTATTATGTAACAGTAACAATTTCTTATCACAACCATTTAAACACGTAAGATGCCACCCACCCCAACAACAAATATCTCTTTTATAAATCCATTTTTATTGGAGTGATGCAGGCACATGATGATTCCTCAGATGTGGAATTGCAACGGGACATTTAGGAGAGCCACCATGTGACTGGACTAGCTTTGGGCCATTGTTCAGATAGATCTGTCTGGAGTTTGCCTTCTTTATCTCTTTGTTTCGGATACTCACAGTTAAATAAAATCATTGACACCAATCTCAGAGTTGTGATCCATGACATTAAAACATTAAAATGACATAAAAGACATAAAAACTATCCGTTTAATAATAACACCATTGCTTGCTCTGACACCATTGCACTCTTGAGAGGCTGCTGGAGTATTGTTGTGTGGTTACTAGGGTGTTGTGGGTGGTTGCTATGCAGCTGCTGCAAGAACTGTGCCGAAAAATCGGTTGAGAAATTGATTCTGAGATTCTTGAGTCTTCTACTATGATGCACAGGCGTTTGTAGCTCCGCCCTCTTTTGAAAAGAGCACAACCTCATTTGAATTTAAAGCGACAGTCACCAAAATTGAACCATTTTAATCAAAGCCTAAAAGGGGCAGTTTCAATGAGTTATAAAACATATTTTTGGTGTCATTTTATCTGAAACTTCACATACACATTCTAGGGACATCAGAGACTTATTTTACATATTGTAAAAATGGGGAAAATAGGTCCCATTTCATATTTAATGAACATTGAATTATATTATATTTATTAAGATAAATGTTATTTATATGGCTTTCATTTTTCAATAAATTTGACAAGTAACTGTATAACTGCTTCATTTCTCAAAAGTTGAAGTTGTTATAGTTTGGTAAACTTAGAAAGCTGTCAATTGGAGATGACCACAAATAATTTTTTTTTTTTTTGCATTCAAATTTGCTCAAACAACAAACTTCATGATAATGTTTTCATGAGTTTCAGAAAAAAGACAAAAAAATGGAATGAGATTGATAACGGCAGCCAGAAGAGAGAACAATGTCAAATTTAGATGTATAGATGTGAAACTAGTTTTTGTGTAATTTAACGCAAAGATGATATAATACAAAGTACAGCATTATAAATGTACACGTTTAATTTTTAAAAATCCAAATATAAAAAAATTGAGGTTTTAAGACCGTTAAACACATAATCACAATATAGGCTCGATCGGTCAGTCAGTCAGTCGACAGTGGCCTCTGGTGGATTTGCGAAAATAAATACTGCAAAAAAAAAGTACCTTCTGGGATGTATTTGGCGCTCTCCAAAAACGTATATATCTGTATGTTTTTAGAATGAGCCTGGGTTGCATAATCACTATCTTGTGAAAAAGGCTTTTTTGAATATTCATTCATTCATTCATTCATTCATTTTCTTTTCGGCTTAGTCAATTTATTAATCTGGAGTCCACAGCGGAATGAACCGCCAACTTATCCAGCATATGTTTTACGCAGCAGATGCCCTTCCAGCCGCAACCCATCACTGGGAAACATCCATACACACTCATACACTACGGACAATTTAGCTTACCCAATTCACCTATACCACATGTTTTTGGACTTGTGGGGGAAACCGGAGGACCCGGAAGAAACCCACGCAAACACGGGGAGGACATGCAAACTCCACACAGAAACGCCAACTGACCCAGCCGAGGCTCGAACCAGCAACCTTCTTGCTGTGAGGCGAACGTGCTACCCACTGCACCACCGTGCAGCCCCTTTTTTGAATATAAAATTATTATTTATTCTGAATTTATATAAATTGCTCCACGAATGTTGCTCCAAGGGCTTGCATTGAAATATTAATTGGAAAAACCCTGGAGTGGTACCGAAGGTTATTACAAAACTTTTGAACTTTTATGACACAAAAAACAAATATATATATGTGTGTGTGTGTGTGTGCCTGATAAACTGTTAACAAACACTTAAATAATATAAAACCATGTTGCTTCTGTAGCTTTAACAGGCCTCTGCGGCTGCTCTGGGTGCGGGAACCGCTCGAGGTAAAGTGTGACTGCAGCACTCGAAGTTGTCAGCAACACCCCTGTGACTCGTGGCACTCTCTCATGGTCATACGGGACAGAGATAAAATGCCTCTCTCTTCATTTAGCACTGAAACAGGATTGTGTGAAGAGAATCGGCCATGTGCCCACGACACACACCACACCGCAACTAATCCTGAAACAAGGTCAGTGAAAGTGCAAAAGGCAGACTGAACCATCGCTATATATGTATTACTCAAACAGCTAAAGGGCAAACCTGTTTGTTTCTCACCTCTGCTCACAACTTATTTGATTTATGCATGTTAGGAAGATAACGGTGCTGTTAAAAGCAACTACACTGATAAAGCCATACACTTTAAAAATGGCTGGGTTCACTGTTGCCTCAAAACAGTTGATTCATGTTGTCCCAACATGAACCGATTAAGTTATCTTTTTATTTTTCACAAATTTAAATGGATTGAACATAAAATAAATAAGTTGTCTGAAAAAAATCTTAAGAAATGTGTTGTTTTGGCTCATTTTAAACAAGTAGTTTAAAGTCATTTAAAATCATTTTGACTTTCATACAATGATGAAGAGAGTTTAACATGCTGCAATTTTAAAAAACACATACAATTACAAAAAACGCCAGCAAATTAAGAAAAGATCCTCATCTGTTTGACAGCAAATGTGTTGCAAATCACAAACAAACAAATAAAAAAAAAAACACACTGCATTTTTTCACATTGCAAACAAATTAAGAAAATGCCTGCAACACATGCAAATAGCATGGAACACAACAGAAAAAACCCGGCTGGGATTTGCTTATGCTGCATCTCATTTCGCATACTATCTGTCCTAAATAGTATTGGAAAATAGAATTAGTATGTCCCAAACTGTAGTATGTTGAAAAGAGTATGCCAAAGGTTCCCGGGTGTTCTATTTCCGGTAAAAAATCGAAGTGTAGAACCGTCCTTACTCTAACCGCTAATATTGACCACATTACATTGCGCGTTGGATGTGACTTTGATTAGAACTACAAATTCGGGTAAAGAGTGTAAATAAACTACCAACATGGCGGACACGCGAGACCAACCATCAAGTAGAGAGGTTTCGGTAAAGTCGTTTGAATGACTATTAATTAATATCTAACCAACTGGAAAATATTTAAATCACGTTTTCTGTGTTATATTACATCTGCAACAACAATGTGAGCTTATATCAAGATATGATTGGACATTAACTTCTAAAGGCATAATTATCCAAAGACCTGAGGATATTTCTCTGCATGAAAGACCCACAAATGGCAGATTAACCTGCTGCTGAATCTGCAGTCAGGTAGGTAATTAAATATGAAAGAAATGTGGATGATGTGTCGAGATGATTGACAGGGGACGTAACTAAGCAACATAACGATCTGTTAACGAAGAAGTAGCATGTCCCAAAGCTTGCATACTCTTCTGTTACACACTCAAAACTATATACTTTTCCTTCACAAAAAAAGTATATACTTTTAGGGCGTAGTGTAAGTATGCAAATTGGCACTCGGCATTATTGTGCCATGACTATTACTCAGTGAAGTTGTAGGTGATCTTTGAGTTTTTTTGTTTATTTTAACATCCTGATTACACCATTCCATTGTCTTTTGTATATTACTTACTTACTTACTTACTCCCAGGGCCATTTATGTCAAAGTTGATATTTAGCCGCACCATATTGGTGTTTCGTAACATCTAGTTTTTACGAGGTGAGTTGTTAGCCCAACGCTCAACCCCCAATCTGGAGGACCAGGACATACACACAAACACTATGGTCAATTTAGCTCACCCAATTCACCTACAGCACATGTCTTTGGACTGTGGGGGAAACCGGAGCACCCGGAGGAAATGTCAATGGACCCAGCGGGGCTCAAACCAGCGACCTTCTTGCTGTGAGGCGACAGCGCTACCCACTGTGCCACCGTGTCCCCTTTTGTATATTATTAGCCTAAATAACCATAACCTAAAGAGCCAGGTCCGTCACATTTTAGAGTGCCCTTGAAACATTTCCCTTGTGTTCCGTGCTATTTGCATGTGTTGTGAGAAAATGCAGCATGTTTACTTTACTTGTTTGCATTGTGAGGATTTGCAATACATATGCTGTCAAACCGATGAGGATCTTTTCTAAATTTGCTGGCGTTTTTTTGTAATTGTATATGTTTTATTAAATTGCAGCACGTTAAGCTCTCTCGGCCACCATTGCATTTCAGCCATCCTCCATTTACCCAGAAATCATTGCGAGGATGGTGACCCGCCATGACCTCTCACGTTTCAACCACCTAGACAGCGTTAATCCACCTGACGATCATGCGTGAAAAGACAAACTTCTTCTTTACTTATTGCGTTAACCTTCTGTCACTCATATTGACCTTTATTGTCGCGCAAACAGACGAGCGGATTATTAAGCAAAAGGCTTCTCAAAACACATTCTCAAAAGCCAAACAAAACACTGGCAATGTGGCAAAGTGATATCGCTGGCCTTTTTTTCAAATAGACAAAAAAACAGTAGAACAACCTCTTGGTGTCTGTCTCGGCCTTGTGTTCTGGTTTCAAAGCGTATTTTCTTGTCCGCCATTCGGAAACAATGGCAAAAAAAGATGGCAGCTTTCCACACTCAGCAGAAATCTTTATCGAAATTTGCATTGGCCACAATGGTTGTGCTGATACCTTCGAGTCTTTTCACATCTGACATTCGCACTCAGCTTTAAGAGTTCAAAAAAGTGGTCACACTTTAATAAGGTCTCATTAGATAATGTATTTACTAACATTAACTAATTATGAACTACACTAGTAGAGCATTTTATTAATCACAGTTCAACATTTACTGCATTATTAACATCCAAAGTCATGCTTTTTAACATTATTTAATGCACCGTGAGTTAACATGAACTAATAATGTAATTTTGGTAACTAACATGAACAAATACTGTAATAAATGTATTGTTCATTGTTTGTTCATGTTAACAAATGCATTAACTAACATTGACTAATACAACCTTATTGTAAAGTGTTACCAAAAAAGTATGCAGGTGAGTTAGAACAAATCTCCAGTTTAATAATATTTACTCATAGTGGCAGATATCTGCAAACAAATGATGTGCGAGCTGTTCTCTGAACTAAGCTATTTTTATTTCATGTGTAAAGAGTTCTTCGCACTTTACACAAGCGTCCTAGCAGAATAAAGGGTGGCAAAAAATATTTATACGCATTTTATTTATCTGTTTGATTCTCATTTAAAATATATAATGCTATATCTATCATTTTTAATAACAGTTTATTATACAGGGCAGTAGGTGGCACGGTGGCTTAGTGGTTAGCACTGTCGCCTCACAGCAGGAAGGTCACTGGTTCGAGTCCCGGCTGGGCCAGTTGGCATTTCTGTGTGGAGTTTACATGTTCTCCCCGCGTTTGCGTGGGGTTTACCCCACAGTCCAAAGACATGCGCTGTAGATGAATTGGATGAAAAAAATTGGCCGTAGTGTATGAGTGTGTGTGTGTGTGTGTGTGTGTGAATGTGGGAGTGTGTGGGTGTTTCCCAGTTCTGGGTTGCAGCTGGAAGGGCATCCGCTGTGTAAAACGTATGCCGGAATAGTTGGCGGTTCATTCTGCTGTGGCGACCCCTCATAAATAAGGGATTAAGCCGAAGGAAAATTAATGAATGAATATATAGGGCAAAGCTACTGTGGTTTAAGCACATTAAAACTTGCATGACAATAATGTTCAAAAAAAAGTAAATAATTTTTGGTTGTAGTAAAATGAACGCCATTTACACACATCTATCCGCTTGTTAAGTGTGACGTCACGTGAAGCGGCTTCCGGGTCCAAGCGCTCTATCAAACTGTATGGGGAGACTCATCAAATGGTAATAATATATGTTATATATTATGTTATTTCGAAAATCGCATTATATATATATATATATATTTATATAACAGTTCTGTCTGGTTCTTGAATCTGATTGGCTGATAGCCGTGCGATATTTTGCCAGTAACAGCACTCGACCCGCCTCTTCACCCTTGAGTATTACTCCGCCCACATACAGCACAAGCAGAGGACACTCTACAGTTTGACAAATATTGCTGCTGTTGGGCAACATAATGTACTTTTGAGGCTTTTTTAGTCGATAATGTAGTTGTTTAGATTGCAACTATGCAGTTTATTTATAAGGATAGTGCCTATTTTAAAATATTTATAATTTCTGAGAGACAGCTCGTCGGCGGCCATTAACCTGCCATACGGAGTAGACCAAAGACGGTTGACGTTGTCTATCCACAAGATGGCGACAGGAACGCATAATAAGCCCTTAGAAGATTAAAACATCGTAATTTCTAACTTGTCACGGTCACACAAGGAAGAGTAAACTTCAAGGGTGTTTATTCAAGTGATATGCACAATAGTAGTTAGGTGAAGTGGGCGAATGGTGTCGAAGAAGGTGAGCGATCTCACACACACACACTTCAGCAACACAGTTCAGTTCAAAGGCTGTTGCCAACATTAGAACAGTCACTTCCCTTGAATCGGTGCATTGGCATTCACAGGAGGAGGACATCCATGGAAGAGAGACAGAAGACAGAAGAGAAGACGAGGGGGACCATGCGTCTTTGATTCCAGCCACTGACTGAGTGAGTGAGGTGAGAATTTATGGTGTGTGGTGATTAGTAATCAGGTGAGGGTTCACGGGTGTGGTACGTGGTGGATGGTGAGTGAGAGCGGTGATTGGGACTAGGAGAAGGAGCAGTGGGTGTGACATAACTACAGCTGATCAAATCATTATTAAACTGGTAAGTGATATTCTAAATCGATCTCTCTCATTTGTATGTTGTAGTGCTGTATTTATACCATATAATTGTAGTGTATTGTAGTGAGATGGGACTCGCATATCAGGAATGTGTGTTGTGTTGGCAGAAAGAAAGAAGAAATTCCCGCATGTGTTTAGCATTTTTCCTTATCGCAAACACAACAGCAATCTGGTAGTGATTGCGCAGCTTTTTTCGGGGTTAATTATTGTGATATTCTGATTGCAACAGAGAAAAACTGTAGACTGTTATAATCTTGGGAGATATCTTTGTAGACGGATGACATTTCATGTCACGTTCAGCCTTATAATCCTAATATGTCAGCAAAATCACCTGTTTTGTCATCACTTTAGATATTACCAGAGAATCATTCAAATACTAGCTCTAAAGTGACGTTGGTGAATTAGTAACGGTTTTACGTAATTAGTAAAAGGGTTTTAAGACTCTCCGTGTTTGATTTTCTTTTTTATATACACGATTGTGCCGTCGAACTGTTGTATAAATGCAATATCACACTCTTAGCAGTGCGATATGGCTGTATATCAGCACTGGTGGGTCACTAACGCACGCCTCCCACCAGTGCTGATATACAGCCGTATCGCACTGCAACTCGTGTGATATTGCTCATATATCAATGCCTACTATCAGATGGCCAGAAAGTGATACATTTTTCAGAAATTGTTAAACTTTTGGTATTTGTGATGCAGCAAGTCTAGAGACTGTTGTGTACACCATGATTTTATATAAAATTCACTTTAATGTGTGATATGACTAAAAAGTGGTCATAAACGAACATTTTCTCAATTCAAATGAGTAGCGGCTTGGACCCGGAAACAGTATCCCATACGTCACCGATATGTCACGACTTAACAAGCGGATAAATATGACTAAAAACACTGACATCACAAAATCCCTATTTGTTATTTACATGGAGATGGTAATGGTAACTTGCACTTTGAAACACATTTTTTAATGTTTGCATGTTCAAGCCCCCATAATGCAGTCGTCATGGAAATGAATCAGCAAAATGCATACAAATTTTAGTTTTTAGTATTAGAAATGGTGTCATAAATACCCCATACTGTCAACCAAAAAGTGTCTTATTCATTTATAAATATACAATAGCTTGTTTTGTATCCAGTTTCTTAGATATTTTCTTTGTGTTTCTGCTGATACATTAATTTCATTCATTCATTCATTTTCCTTCGGTTTAGTCCCTAATTTATCAGGGGTCACCACAGTGGAATAACCCGCCAACTATTCCGGCATATGTTTTACACAGCGGATGCCCTTCCAGCTGCAACCCATTACTGGGAAGCACCCCTAACATCTCGCATTCAAACACACTCATACACTACGGACAATTTAGTTTACCCAATTCACCTATACCACATGTCGGACTGTGGGGAAAACCGGAGCATCCGGAGGAAACCCACGCCAACACGGGGAGAACATGAAAACTCCACACAGAAATGCCAACTGGCCCAGCCGGGACTCAAACCAGCGACCTTCTTGCTGTGAGGCGACAGTACTAACCACTGAGCCATCGTGCCAGCGATACATTAATTTACTTCTTAAAAAATGTACATATCCTTACATAAAAAAAAACTATTACAATAATATACACAGGTTACCACAATATTATAAGGCTTGTGTGAAAACTTAAGTCAACATGTTTCTGTGTGGGTTGAATGAAACCTGAAACCACAAATGAAGATGTGAAAGACAGGAAATTGGGGTATAATCTATTTTTATTATTACTTGGAATGTGGTTTTGCACTTATGATACACAGGAGTGTGAAGCTGATCTTGATGCTGAAATAACCTCTATCTGTTTTTTCCAGAGAGTCGTGAAGCGACACCCTGTGCATGAAGGTTATCATCAGCTACGAGAGAGGACTGTGACCTGCTGTTAGAGATCCTTCTGAATAAACACTGACAGAATCCTGGCTGAAGAACAGCCCTGGCTTACAGTGCTCAACATATATGAGTAAATCACTCACACATCGCTCATTTAAATGAATATTTTCTATAGAAAGTTTTACAATATTATATTTGTGCATATACATTAGATTAGTCAGTACTGAAGCCAAATCTGGAGCTAATCTAACAAAATAACTTATGATAATGGTCCCAAATTTATATGTTAGGGAAAAATATTAAATAAAATTTTTTAAAAAGAGCAAAATTCAAGAGAAACAAAAAATGGATACAAATTTGTTGAAATTTTTTAGTTTGTAATTTGTTTTTTAATATTTCGTATTTTTAAAAAATGTATTATCTTTCTATTTCTAAAGATGTTCGGTGACTAAACTAGTATTTTAATAAATATATCCGTTTAATAAATCTGTTTTATTCAAATGCACCAAAATATATTACCTATAATCACTGAAAAATGGATAAAAATATTCATTTTCAAAATGGGGTGTACTCACTTATGTTGAGCACTGTATATATGTCATGTAAATGTTTTTTTTTTTGACAGTGCGATCACAAGCGGACATTGCTAGGATAATGCTGAGAAGAGCCATGATATTTCAGTGAAATGTTTACTGGGTGGTCAAAGGCCAGGGCCACAGGGACCCGATCTTTACATGGAGCCAGGATATTATTCAATATACGTAGATCTGATTGTGTTTGTTTGAAAATAAAGCACAAACACCCAAGATGATTTGAGATTGAGTAAATTATGGGATGATTTTCATTTTTTTGTGTGTGAACTGTTGCTTTAACTAGATTTAACTGTTCTGGATTCCTCAAAGCGTATGGTTGCATCTGCTGTAATAGCATTAAGTCAAAGTAGACAGTTTTATTAACTTTTGTTTGTTTTTAATTGTAGTTTAATTGTAACATTTTGACTATGCTAAAAGAATTAATATTTCTGAGGACATTGTGGGGGATAACATTATGTAAAACATTATGTAAAGAAGGTAGAGGGGAAAATACAATTGTAAATAATAACTTCATAAATAAATAAATTTAGCTGAATTGGAATTGAATGAAACAGAATGAAATGCAATGAAAGTGAAAATAGCTCATTTTTTATATTTTTTCCATATAGTGTCTTTCATTCATTCATTCATTTTCCTTTGGCTTAGTCCCTTTATTCATCAGGGGCCACCACAGAGGAATGAACTGCCAACTTATCCAGCATATGTTTTACACAGCGGATGCCCTTCTAGCTGCAACCCAGTACTGGGAAACATCCATTCACACACATAAACTACGGCCAATTTAGTCTATTCAGTTTACCTATACCGCATGTCTTTGGACTGTGGGAGAAACCGGAGCACCCGGAGGAAACCTATGCCAACATGGAGAGAGCATGCAAACTCCATACAGAAATGCCAACTGATCCAGCCAGGACTCGAACCAGCGACCTTTTTGCTGTGAGGCAACAGTGCTAACCACTGAGCCACCATGTCGCCCTATAGTGTCTTTATTATGAGCAAATATAAAAGAGTAGGGCAGGACTTTTTATCCATTGGCTGAATGCAAAAAGGGTGGGGTTTAAACTTACCAAATTGTTAGACAAGTTTTTTCTTCTGAGAAATTACTTTTAATTGTTTGACTTTTAATGAAGAATCATAAATTTAAAAAACATGCACTGATGATTTACATAAAGATCTGTAACATGCATTTAAAATGACTGAATTCATGATGCCGATTTAGTGAACAAGGCACTCTGAACCCAATAAACTTGTCAAGATGATTTCCCCCATTTAACCCCTTTTGTTGTGACATGTTTTTCACTTTTCAGGGCCATTGGACTTTGAGTCTGCCTTTGTGACTTGTGACCACTCTGCCTTCCGTCTTTCCATTGTATTGCCATGGGCTTTTCTTTCCTCTAGCTGTACCCTATCCAATGTGTACACACACAGGAAGTCTCCATATTCATTTCCTTTGAATTTGGACAGAACAATCGATCACCTTTTCTCCACCCTTTCTCCAGCCAATTCGGTTTCGTAGGCGATGCATTAAAAGGGCATGGAAAGCTTGGACTCTTGGTTAGGGTGTGGTTACATAGTTTTTTGTAAGCATACTTCCAGGAAAAATAACTATTTTAAACCTAATGCACTTTTACAGTTTATGTTTAATTTAGGCTTACTGTTAGGTTTATCCACTTCTACATGATTGTTATCCAACAATTATTCCCCTTTGATTTTGGGAATAATTTACAGTTATGGTTGGGTTTAGGGGTAGGGAATAGGTATGGATTACATTTTCGAACAAAAAATATGTTCCAGAATTGCATCATACTTGGCAAAATCATGACTTGCAGTGCTAACTATTTAGGTTGTATATGGTAACAGTTTTTATGCCTAGATGTTTTAGTGCATAAAGATCTGTAGTGTCTGCCTGAGGGGAGAAGTGTGAAGAGTTTGTGGCCTGGGTGAGAGGGGTCTTGAATGATGTTACCTGCCTGTTTCCTCATTTTGGAGAAGTTCTGGAGGTTGGGTAGGTGCACAGCAATAATCCTCTCAGCTGTCCTGACAGTCTGTTACAGCCTTCTTTTGTCTGATTTGGTGGCTGATCCGAACCAGACAGTAATTTAAGAATACAGAACTGACTCAATGACGAAGAAAGCTCCTGTGGCAGGTTGAAATTTCCTCAGCTAATGAAAGAAGTACAACTTCTGCTGGGCATTTTCACAATGGAGTCAATGTGAGTGTCCCACTTGAGGTCCTGAGAGATAGTAGTGCCCAGGAATCTGAATTATTCCACTGCTGCCACAGTGCTCTTCATGATGCTGAGTGGGGTTGGGGGATGGGGCAGAGGGGGTTCTCCTAATGTCCACAAACATCTTCACTGTTTTGAGCTTGTTCAGCTCCAGGTTGATGTGACTGCACCAGACGGCCAGCTGCTCAACTACCTGTCTATAACCAGATTCGTCACTGTCCTGGATGAGCCCAGTGACTGTGATGTCATCTATCTGCAAACTTCAGGAACGTGACAGAGCAGTCTTCTGCAGTGCAGTCATTAGTTAAGAGGGAGAAGAGCAGTGGGGAGAGGACACATCCCTGTGGGGTGTTGGTGCTTATGGGTGTTTGATGTGAAGTTTCCAAGCATTCACAACCTGCTGCCTGTCTGTCAGGAAGCTAATGATACACTGACAGGTGGAAGTGGGCACAGACTGCTGGCTAGGTTTAGTCTGGAGGAGTGATTATGGTGTAGAAGGCAGAGTTGAAGTCCACAAACAAGATTCTTGCACAGGTCCCTGCTTTGGCCAGATGTTGCAGGATGTAATGCAGTCCCATGTTGACTGCATCATCCACAGACCTGTTTACTTTTTAAGTAAACTGAAGGGGGTCTATTAAGAGTCCAGTAATGTCCTTCAGGTGGGTCAGTATTTCAAACAACTTCATGACCACAGATGTTAAAGCAACTGGTCTATAGTCATTTAGGCCTTTGATTTGTGGTTTCTTGGGTACAGGGATGATGGTGGCAGGTTTGAAGCAGACAGGGACTTCGCAAAGTATGTGTATGTGGATACTTTGTCTTCCAGGGTATTCCAGATCTTGAAGTAATCATTTAGCCACACTTTGTGCTAGAAGGATTAAATACAGAAACTGAGAAAGACTAGCTAGTGTTCCAGTGAGGGTGTGAGATTGAACCCCCAATTAAAGCTTCTATTTATTAGCTGGAAGTTTGTTACCAACATCAATGGTTCAACCAAACCCCAGTGTCTAGGATTTCCACAGACTGGTCTCCACTGTGTATCGATTATTTGGGCTACTCTAGAAAGTGATGTACAAGGATATGTTAAAGACATTTTAATAATCTCATTCACAGTAACTGTGCTGGAAGTCTGTAACAAGGCTTCATTCACTCTTCAGTCTCCCACGTGGAATGGAAGTGAACTGGATCAGGTAAATCCTCCTTATTGTAGCTGGTATCTCTGGTATGCACAAAGAACAGAGAAGAGAGAGACCAACAATGGATCCCATCAAATGGCTGGCGCTGAAATAGAGATTAATGGGGATTACCACAGAAGAACAAGAGGATGGGCTCCGCTGTTAAACCATGCTGGAGTTCTGTGTGAGCCTCCAGCAATATTTGGCAATCCAATGTTCTGTTAAATTGGGAATATTGGATTGACATTGCCTGTAGAAGTATAAGAGTTCAGTAAAATTGTGTAGTCGTAGCTGGTATATGCTGTGTGTTGGAGATTGGTCTCCAGAGTTGAGTTACTTGTAAACTGTCATTTGAAGTGGGTCAAAAACGTTCACATCAAAGTTGTCTTAAAACTATTGAACAATATCCATTCTTGTCTTAAGACAATTTTAAAAAACTGTTTTGTTCTACTTCAAATGTTATCTGCTTTAGAGCAATAATTTACCATGGCAGTTCTTAGATAAAATGACTATTCCTGGAATAGTTATTTACAACTTATCAAATTCCATGTGATATTACCTTCAATTTTTTACACTTGTTAGTTCAGCTCGCTCTGTGTGTTTGCTTGGACCAAAACAGAAAAGTAGCTGAGAACTTGTGAAGAGCTTATGAAATAAAGAATTCAATTCAATTCAATTCAATTCATCTTTATTTATATAGCGCTTTTACAACGTAGATTAAAGCAGCTTAACATAGAAGTTCTAGTAAATTGAAATTCTATTCTGTGTCCATCCAGTTTTCAGAGTTGAAGTTCAGTTTAGTTCAGTTCAGTGTGGTTTAATTTTCACTGCTGAAAATCCAAACACTGAAGAGCAAATCCCTTGATGCGCAGCTCCACAAGTCCCAAACCAAGCAAGCCAGTGGTGACAGTGGCGAGGAACAAACTTCACCAATTGACGAAAGTAAAGGAAAAAAAACCTTGCGAGAAACCAGGCTCAGTTGGGCACGACCATTTCTCCTCTGGCCAAACTTTTTGTGCAGTCTAGGTGCCGGAGGCTGGAAAACGCTGGACGTCCATCGTGGAGAGGTCAAAATAGTAGCAGGAATTCCTCCATTACACACACAAAGGAAGATCTGCTGTAATGAGATCAATTTCCAAAGCCTTTATTGGACTGTAATTGAACATTGCCACAATGACAAGCAAAATAGGCTATGATTGAAAATTATGTCCTTTTATGGTCACACCTTGTTACATCATTTCCTGTTTTGGTTTCATTTACATGTCC
Organism: Danio jaintianensis; assembly: GCA_903798115.1. Lineage (NCBI taxonomy): Eukaryota > Metazoa > Chordata > Actinopteri > Cypriniformes > Danionidae > Danio > Danio jaintianensis. The sequence continues at coordinate 8,343,111 of CAIGQV010019186.1, read as the reverse complement.
TTGTTTGTATATAAGTTGAACCTCACCAAAGTGTGTTTGTAAGTGGACTGACAACCATTATTTCAGTACAGTAATTTATAGTAAATACTATAGTGTTTTTGGTCCATATAGTAATATAGTTGTGGCAATTCTGTAGTTACTATGGTAACACAACAGTAATATAAACAAATTACCCAATTCTGTAGTGTTCTACAACTATAGGGTATATGATACTACAATACACCACAGTTTACTGTAGTAAAAACGTATACTACTTAGTTTATCAGTTTACTACGGTATGCTGGAGAATTCATTATCAAAGTGTTGTAAATACTATAATATATACAGTATAATATACTGTACTATAGTATGGTTCAAAAACATAATATGTCCGCCACAGCGGAATGAACCGCCAACTTATCCAGCATATGTTTACGCAGCGGATGCCCTTCCAGCTGCAACCCAGTACTGGGAAACGCCAATACACACTCATTCACACACATACACTACGGCCAATTTAGTTTATTTTAATTCACCTGTACCGCATATCTTTGGACTGTGGGGGAAACTGGAGCACCCGGAGGAAACCCACGCGAACACGGGGAGAACATGCAAACTCCACACAGAAATGCCAACTGACCCAGCCAGGACTTGAACCAGTGACCTTCTTGCTGTGAGGCGACAGTGCTAACCACTCAGCCACCGTGTCACCATTATAGTATTTACTATAAATTACTATAGAATATTTTTCATGTGGTAGGCTCAAATGAACCATTTTAATCGAGCAAACCTGGCCTTCCACATAAACCGACACTGTCTAACTAAACTACTTATCCAACAAACTGAAACAAACTTGTGGTGATTCTCATTACTGTACATTATTTTATACTGAGTTTGAGATTACACAGGATTTGTTGCATCTAGGCCTTTGCCCTGCTAATGACTAATGCTACATATAGGCTAACGCTAGCCTTGCGCACTATCCTATGTAGTTTTATGGCTGTCAGCTAATTCATCCCCCAGGAGCAGGAAACGTGGTGCACCAGCATGTAGGCAGATCGGCGTAAGATAACTTTGTTTGAGGGATGGTCCAATGCTTAGCCATAGCCTGGGGCCTGCTTCATTCGCACAATCTAGGATCACGCCTCAGCGCGCATGTTTAATAGACACAGTGGACTTCATCATGACATCATGCCTTTGTTTAAAATCCCAACACCCATTCACCACTCTGCTGCTGGCTTAGGCTGCCAGCGCCGGCAATATCAACAAGTAGCACCTTTAAATGAAGGCTCCAGGGTCAAGCTATAACATCAGGACTGTTTCATCAAGTTTTAGTTGAGCTAGCTGTTGAGCTACTCTGTTTAAACATAAAAGTAACTGCTTTTAAGCTAGTATGTTTTGTTTATTGTCATGCTACAACGGGTGAGTAGATGTTTTAAAATTGCCCAATGCTGACCTGTTGGTCTTGCCATTTCTCCCTTCTTTGTTTTGCTGGTTTTAGAAGGGGTGGAGGCTAGTTGGTAAGCCATGTGGACTAGCTTAAAATTTTGTCCAGACACTGGAGAATTTAAGTAGTCACTGTTGATCCATTTATTTTCTTCACTTTAAACAATAGTAAATAGGTATCTTTGTTTTAAACCAATTTTTAGGTGTACTGCCTGCTTGGGTTATTCAGTAAATACAGCCTGGTCTGTATGGGTTAGGGTTAGCATGTAAATCTATTATACTAGCTATAAAATACCTACTTGAGTAGTACTTTTCTCCGCCCACCAAACCACCATATAACTACCCACTGAACATCATTCTTTAGTATCAGCCAATGGGAACCCTTAGTCCATGATGTCATTTCTAGAGCACATTCCAGTTGGATAAAAAGTGGTCCACACAGGCTAAAGCATTGTCTAGAGGGGGATTATTGGTTGTAGTTTTCACTAATAAAAATAAAAAGTGTAGGAAAAGTTAGCTTCACCTATTGTATTTAAATGTTATACATTTACATACATTTTAACATTCAAATGTATGTCCTATCTCATGACGTTTATGTAAGAAAAATTAAACTGGTACCAGTTAACAACAGCAATCTATCATCAACTTTAGAATGACCTGATGGATTATTATGTCTCACAAATATAATAAAAACAAGACTAATTTCCCTCGAGTTGAGTTAGATCTAATAGAGTTAGCAACAGTCTGACAGGGATAGGTATTTTGAAAAAGGGGAAGTTCAAAGGACTGTATTAGTATAATAGTTGTTAATGTTCAAATTAGCCTGATGCTAGCTTTTAAGCTACTTTCCATTCTCTTCAAGGACAATGTGATGTAAAACCAATTTTCTAGATTGCTTTAGCATTTAGAATAACATTAATCTGAAATGTAATAGAAACATACATGTGAACAAATTATGGTTTTCTTTAATATGAAAAGCTCACTGTACCACTTTATTGCTCACTTCCTGTGTTTCTGAGAAATGTGACCAGAGTATACGATCCATTGATTGATAACGCTGCTAATTTAAACAAATTTAAACATTGTAGTGAATCTCAAAAGGGCTTGTTTTCTCACAATAATATTTTAGTTTGCACCATGTCTAAAAGTTTAAACTTTTAAAGTTGCCCTTTTCCCAGTGCCGGTGTCACATACATTCCCGTTTGTGTTTGTGAATCCTATTGTACTACACGTCACCATGCGTCGCCCTCTGAATAAAGGCTGTCTGGCTCCCAGCTTAAATATTGCAGCAAACTAAAAACCAACCATCAGACTGGATTCAGTCACTTCTGCTCATTCGGGCGACAAGGATTGGAGGCCATAGGTGGGAACCAGAGAGCAAAAAGTTCACTTCACACCACAGTGTGCCAAGAGAAGGGGGAACACAAATACTCTGGAGCTCTTACTGTGGCAAGTTGCCCATTTTATACTACTTACCTATATTGCTGTTTGTTTTATATGGAGCGTCCTTTTACCCGGAGCTCTGTTTTTTATTTAGTTGTAGACAATTTTGGATAACTTTTGGGGTATTTAATATTGTTGCTTATTTGGTTCAGAGTGGATTTGATTATCTTTCAAACTCTAGATAACTATCAGATGGAACAAATGCTCCAGACATTTCAAATCAAATGACTTTTTTATCTACACGTTTACAACTGTGTATTTTGGAGGCGATTTACATCACGGAGTGTAACACTTGTGTAAAACATATCTGCCTGCTTTCAAACATCTCTTTTGTTTGTTCCACAGTGCTGACAGTCAACCATGGGTGACTGGAGTTTCTTGGGAAACATCCTTGAGGAAGTAAATGAGCATTCGACGGTAATCGGTAGGGTGTGGCTCACGGTCCTGTTCATCTTCCGAATCCTCATCTTGGGCACGGCCGCAGAGTTTGTGTGGGGCGACGAGCAATCGGATTATGTGTGCAACACGCAGCAGCCAGGTTGCGAGAACGTTTGCTACGACGAGGCCTTTCCCATCTCGCACATTCGCCTGTGGGTGCTCCAGATCATCTTTGTTTCCACACCCTCGTTAGTGTACGTGGGCCACGCCGTGCACCATGTACACATGGAGGAGAAGCGCAAGGAACGGGAGGAGGCTGAGCTCAACCGGCAGCAAGAGATGAATGAGGAGAGGCTGCCGCTGGCGCCCGATCAGGGAAGCGTCCGTACGGCCAAGGAGACGAGCACAAAGGGCAGCAAGAAGTTTCGTCTGGAGGGCACTCTCTTGAGGACCTATATCTGCCACATTATCTTCAAGACTCTCTTTGAGATCGGCTTCGTGGTGGGTCAGTACTACTTGTACGGCTTCCGAATCTTGCCGCTCTACAAGTGCAGTCGTTGGCCATGCCCAAACACGGTCGACTGCTTTGTCTCAAGGCCTACCGAGAAAACCGTTTTCATTATCTTCATGTTAGCCGTGGCCTGCGTCTCGCTGTTCCTCAATTTTGTGGAAATCAGCCATTTGGGCTTAAAAAAGATCCACTTTGTGTTCCGTAAGCCAGTGCGGCCGCAAGTCGAGGGACCAGGAGCAGCCGAAAAGGCACTGCCTTCCATAGCTGCCTCCTCCATCCAGAAAGCCAAAGGTTACAAGTTGTTGGAGGAGGACAAATCCACGTCGCACTTCTTCCCTCTGACTGAGGTTGGGGGGATGGAGGCTGGACGCCTGCCGGCTTCGTATGAGTCATTTGAGGAGAAATCTGATGAGGCCATGGCACCTAAGAAAGACATGTCTAAGATGTATGATGAAACGCTGCCCTCTTACGCCCAGACGACCGTGATCGGCCCGAGTGCAACGTCAGGAGTTCTGCGCAGGGATGAAGATGAGGACGAGTTAGCTGTGGAAGCAGACGTGGAGGCCAGTGAGACGATAGAAGACACACGACCGCTCAGCAGCCTGAGCAAGGCCAGCAGTCGGGCAAGGTCAGATGACTTGACGGTATAAGTGATGTGGAACTGGATTAGAAGTGCAGCAGTGTAAGTTGTAGTTTTGGGGAAAGTGGGTAAACCTGAAAGAGAGTTAGACAGAAAGGTCCTTTCGACAACTGCGGCGACACTTATAATACCAGCTTCTTTTTTTGAGGAAGGAAATAATTTAAAAAAAAATAATGCTGTGCAATTTTCATGAGGAAACTTGAGAGCTTGATTCATTTTTTTTATACAGCAGTATTTTTCGTACTGTTTTTATCAAACAGTTAACAAACCAGAGCTAGAGATCTGCAGCAGCTAGATCTACACATAGGGAGAAGTCGGGAGAACGTATTTAGCTAACAATATGTGGTGTTTTTTTTAATAATAACATTTTCTATCCAGAATTCTACCGAGATGAGATTCTGATGTTTACATTTTTGGATTAGCCATTAGCTGAATGTTGTTTGTGACATTTTTTGTTCTTATTCTGATAAGAAAACTGTCAGGGCATCATCCTTTTCACCTCAATCATTTCAACCATACATGATGATGAATACTCGATCAATCTTCTTGATTTGTATGTGAATGGTACTGTAATGGATAGGTGTATGTGAGGTGAAACAAATGCTGATAGTTTTGTTGCACAGTCGTTCATCATGGCATAATAGTGAAATAAAGACTATTTATTTAAAAGAAATGACCACCACTGATATACGTCAAACATGATGACCTTGTTTCTGGTTTCACTCACTTACATTGAGAGTCATAAACTGAGTGTATCTAGCGATAACTGTAATAATTGCATTAGCCATAGAAGAGATTGTAGGCCACATTCTTTCTAGTCTCTCTGCGCAAGCAGCCATGATGATGATGATAAAGATCACGCCCAATCAGCACAAAGTATTGTTCAACAGGAGACAATAAAACAACATTACATGACATGCCACCACAGACAGTCTGACATCCTTGATGTTGTTGGAAACAACATTTGCGTGCTTTTCCCGTTCAGAAAAGAACAGGAAAAAATTCCGAATATTTCAAAAGGCCAGAACAGAAGTGTTTTGCCCCTTTATTAAGTTCATATTTTTAGCAGAGACACCTTGTTTTTGGTTTTAAATATGCCTAGGAATTTAGAGTGATGTATAGAAAGACAAAAAAATTCAGTTGTTTATTATTTCATCTTTATCTGACCAGTAATAATGTCTGTTTGTTTGTAAAACTTCCACAGTTCATCCAAAGTCATAACACATGATTCACTGAAATGTATTTAACTTGTTCATTTCATGTCAAATGTGTGCTTATGAAAACATGTATGCCAACTTGCTTTTTTTTTTTTTTTTTTGCGTTTATACCCTCTATAATGATTTCGTATTAGTTTGGTCTGAATGTAAAACTGTTTTATGTCACCGTTACTTTTCCCAGAACCCAATGCGTTGGCATAAAAGACAATTTTAAATTTTCTGTTGTATGTGGATGATAAACGCTTGATGCCTGAGGTAACATTAGAAACATTTGACCCAGACCTAAACAGCACAAAGGCCATTAGTAGGTCAAATAAAAATGAGGGTAGACACAAATGAAAACCATTCTCAAGCAGACGAATGGTCATAATTTTGCCTCCTAGTTACTGTACTAATGTGAAGGATGGCATTGTCTGTTCACAAAGCCTTAATGTGGGTGTTTACAGCAGTCTATAATATCTCCCCTTTAATCTTTCTGATAAACAGTGCTTCACTATGTCTTTTCTGAGAACTGCTCGGTGGAAACAACAATGCAGGACTGAGGGCTGTATTTTTACGATGCATGAGATTACTTCCTAGAGAAGCCTGTTGAAAATTCAAAACAAAAATTCGGACTGGTTCTACTTTTTGCTGTGGTCACTGAAGACAGAGATTGGTCTGTTTGCTGCACTTTGGATTATGGGCTGATAAGAGTATATCTGATTGATTATTGGTCCTTAATTGAGTTTTATCAGCAATCTGTACCGAGAAGTAACTCAAGGCTGTTTATGGCCTGATTTATTTATTTATTTTTAATCATTTTCACTTCAGTTCTTAAACAAGAAAAGATATAAGTGTTTTTCACTAATTTGTAGTCCTTTCCTGCTCCTATACAGAAATGATCGTCAGTTGAAACCATATGCGGATATAGCCAATAAAAGTCATGTGTGGTCAACAGCACTGTCTGATGCCTGTTATTAATAGCACACACACGCACACACACATATTCATATAGTCTAAAATCTATCTCTCTTTCTCAGAGAGACAGACATGTATAGATAGACAGATAGATAGATAGATAGATAGATAGATAGATAGATAGATAGATAGACAGACAGACAGATAGACAGATAGATAGATAGATTTTACATTTTAATTATTTAAATGAAGTGGATTTGATGGGTCTGCACGGGACCAGAAAATCTTTAAAAATTCTAGTAATGTCAACCTTTTAGTCTTGTTTTATCAAATAGGCTATCTGACAGTAAATTTAATATTAAAAACAAATGGTACTTTTTTTATTTTCAATTCTGATCTATATTATATTATGCTATATTATTCATTCATTCATTCATTTTCTTTTCGGCTTAGTCCCTTTATTAATCTGGGGTCGCCACAGCGGAATGAACCGCCAACTTATCCAGCATATGTTTTACGCAGCGGATGCCCTTCCATCTGCAACCCATCACTGGGAAACACACTCATTCACACACATACACTACGGACAATTTAGCCTACCCAATTCACCTATACCACATGTTTTTGGACTGTGGGGGAAACCGGAGCACCCGGAGGAAACCCACACGAACACGGGGAGAACATGCAAACTCCACACAGAAACGCCAACTGACCCAGCCGAGGCTCGAACCAGCGACCTTCTTGCTGTGAGGCGAACGTGCTACCCACTGCGCCACCGTGACGCCTATGCTATATTATATTATATTATATTATATTATATTATATTATATTATTCATTCATTCATTTTCCCTTTATAGTCCCTTTATTAATCTGGGGTCGCCACAGTGGAATGAACTGCCAACTTATCCAGCATATGTTTTACGCAGCGGATGCCCTTCCAGCTGCAACCCATCACTGGGAAACATCCATACACACTCAATCACACACATACACTACGGACAATTTAGCTTACACATGCAAACATGGGGAGGACATGCAAACTCCACACAGAAACGCCAACTGACCCAGCCGAGGCTCGAACCAGCGACCTTCTTGCTGTGAGGCGAACGTGCTACCCACTGCGCCAGGTACACAGACAACAAGGACACCGTAAATTAAAGTTTACCCGTAATGACTAACAAACTATTCAAAACATCTAAACTGAATGAATATAATGATGATAATTCGGCATTATTGTTTTCTAGGTGGCCTACTTATCGCCGTTTCTAAACTCAAAACTCTTCTGCTACTCTCTTCTGGTCATTTGGTGAATTGTTTTATTTCCAGTATAGGATTTGCACAACAGTCATGCACTGTAATTCACAAGGCGTTTATGAAAAAAAATATTAATCTGTAGGTTTTGTGACAAATTTTAGCTTGTTTCAGTAACTTTTAATACCCCCTTTCGTGTTTTGCATATAAGCCGTGCTTATCTGCAGAAAATTCTGGGCGGGTGTGAAAAAACATTAAGTTCATTTCCTGTGCGAGCGCGAGAATAGCCCGCAACATTAAAGTGATGCACACACACACACGGCATCTTTCTACGAAGCTTATCAACAGCAGACATCAGACGGTGAGTTTTAGTGATTTACTCCACGAATTATGTTTTATTTTTACAAATGGAAAATATCAGTGTAGTAGTTTCACTAATATTGTTTCACCAGTAGGCTAAGTTATGTTATCCTGAATTCAGCAGATGAAGGGACAACAATATGAATGCAAGCAATACAGGTGAGCTTGTAAGATTTACTGTAGCCTAGGCTGTATGACATTTGGTTACTTTGGCGTTTTTCTTCTATTTTAAGTGGTTAAGTGAAATAAGGAGACAATTCTGGCATCAGTTAGCTACTTATCCTTCTTTTCCAAACCTGCTTGACTTTGTGAAACCTGTAACCATTGACTTTGATAGTAGGTTATCTCTTTCTATGGATGCCATTGGCTACAGATAGATTTCCACAGGGTTCCCATGCTTCTTGAAAGTACTTAAAAGTACTTGGATTTCAGACATATGCATTCAAGGCCTGGAAAGTACTTAAAAACAAACCCAGGTCAGTGAAAGTGCTTAAATTCAATTCGAAATTAAATTTGTGTATAAATAATTGTCAAAAACAGAACGAAAATATCAGAAGTTCTTACATTTAAAATCTTACATTATATCTTGTACAATAACACTGACAAATAACGCCCAGTTTATCAATATTTCAGAAACCGCATTTGAATATACCAGTATTGAATTCAACAGATTTGATTAAAGTTCTTTGAATATGACTTTTTAAAACGGTCAAAATGCTTTAATTACTCTGACATTTTTATAAATATTGAGTGTAAGTGAAATGTTAAGTACAGTAAGGACTTTCATGGCGCTACATATGCTGGTGGTGTGAATTACAAAGGTGTCTGATTTAAAATTATTGGTGCTTTAAAAATTCCTTGAATGCTGTTCGTGAAAGCATGGGAACCATTATTCTTCAAAATAGCTTCTTTTGTGTTCAACAGAAGAAAGAACTCGAAGGTTTTATAGCATGAGTAGGTCTATATACTGAGTAAATTTTATTTTTTGGGTGAACAATCTTTTAAAGGGGCTAGCACCATCAATAAACAGTTGATGTAGCACTTAAAGTGGTTTCCTATTATTACTAGCCAAAAAACACTTTTAGTGCTATTCTCTGCTTTTTTTAGCGAATGACTACGCTACTTGTTGGTATGAACATCGAAATGGAATAAGGTCTAGCTCGAAACCCCATTAATATACAAGCACGTAACATGTATTTTAATTTGTAGGTGAATTTTCCAAGTCACTGCACATGTTTTCAACAGTGGTCGTGTTGACTGTGGTTTGGTGTTTGGTTTTTCTTCTGGCGTTCACAATCTGCCTGTTTTTATTGAAAAATCAGCAGGAAAGAATGTAAGTCGAGTAATTTCCTTTTGAATGCTATTACTTAATCGCAATACTACATAATTAAAACTGTTTTTCTCCTCAATGTAACAGGACGCAGTTACAATCGACAACTGAGTACGAGGTAAAAATCATTTGAATGATTCAATTACGTTGAAATAATTAATAATTTGAGTACATCTCGATGGTCCTATCACATATTCTTAGTTTCCATCTGCACCAAAGTCATTTAGGCCTAATTTAAATCTGCTCTACTGCTTTTCAGGTGCCCGAAAACATAAAGAAACGAGAAAAAAATCGAAGTTTTAGAGAGAGGGTGAACTCGGTTTACTACCAGTGGACTGCTGATCCGGATAATTGCCCACAGATGAAACAAGATTCAAATGCCAGTACAGTTGAAGTGAATGGGCTAATTTAAAAACAATTATTATTGTTCTTGTCATAAGAAATGCCTTAGCAATGCATTATAGACATTTCTGGTAAGACTTTATTTTAACATGCTATCTGCTATTATGAAATTAAGAACAGTCTTTTTGTATCGTTTTGTAACTATCCTGTTAGCTCAACAGAGGGCGGTGTTGCACTAAATCACTAATTATGTGAAATACTCTGATATATTTTTTTGAGTAATCTTGAACGTTTTTGTTGTTGCTATTTCTCTAATACTGTTTTGTTACCAACATTCTTCAAAATGTCTTCATAATGAAATAAAAAATTAACTAATTCATAGCAAAGAAGTGTGTGTGTGTGTGT
>CAIGQV010019186.1:8309248-8332811 GCA_903798115.1 Danio jaintianensis | reverse complement strand
GTGTGTGTGTGTGTGTGTGTGTGTGTGTGTGTGTGTGTGTGTGTGAAACTCAAAAGTGTGCTAGATCTTACAAAATCTCTGTTTGGGCATGTCCTCATTTATAACCAATTTATGAAAATTAAGATATATACAACAACAGAAGTCTATAGAATGTCCCCATTTTGTATGTGTGTGTGTGTGTGTGTGTGTGTGTGTGTGTGTGTGTGTGTGTGTGTGTGTTTGGGGTGGGGTGGAGGTCTGGGGGAGGGTGATTCACTGGATATATCCAGAAGTCTGGATGTCCTTCAGTTTTCACTTTGTCCATGCAGCTGCTTCTCTCCTCTCTCCTCTCATCTCCTGATCATGGTAAGTCTTGATGAGACAAACATGATATGTAGAATGATACGTCTGATATAATTGGATTTACACCTTTTTGTCTTTCCACAGATTATTAGGACACTTTCTCTATGTGTTGTCCTCTCCATAGTCTGCTGCTGTGCAGAGGTAAGACAGAAAGCTTTCATTCTTTGATAAACATTCTCTCTGACTCACATGTTATTAGTTTAAATAACTGCCAATTTAATTTTTTAATTTTTTTGGCATGTATAAATTTCAACACTTAATAATGTGATTCAAATCTTGGAAACATTTTTGAATGAACAAAATGTAGTTTTTTTTAATTTTTAGGTTTTATTAGAGAGTATGTTTATCTCTTTTAAATGGGCTTATGAGTGTCAAATTATGCATTGCATTGTGTAAAAGAGTTTATTTTATTTATTATAATTTTTTTTTATTTTGTTTTATTTTATTGACAGTTCTACGAAGAACTTTTAACATCCATGCAATTTTTCCATTTCATTAAAGGTTCTTTATATTGGAGAAAGGTTCTTTAGACTAAGAAAATCTTTTTTTACTTTTAACCAACAAAAATGGTTCATCTATGTAGCATTGCTGTGAAACAATCACAAACAAACAAAAAAACCTAGAAAATAACTAATATTTAAGGAATAATTCACTCAAAAATGAAAATTATGTCTCCATTTGTTTTTTTTCATTTTTTACACAATAAAAGATATTTTGACGAATGTTGGAAACCGGTAACCATTGACTTTCATAGTATTTGTGTTGGGCGGCACGTTGGCTCAGTGGTTAGCACAGTCGCCTCACAGCAAGAAGGTCACTGGTTTAAGTCCTAGCAGGACCAGGTGGCGTTTCTGTGTGGAGTTTGCATGTTCTCCCCGTGTTCACGTGGGTTTCCTCCGGGTGCTCTGGTTTCCTCCACAGTCCAAAGACATGTGGTATATGTGAATTGGGTAAAAAAATGGTCCATAGTGTGTGAATGTGAGAGTGTATGGGTGTTTCCCAGTACTGGGTTGGGGCTGGAAGGGCATCCGCTGCGTAAAACATATGCCGGAATAGTTGGCGGTTCATTCCGCTGTGGCGACCCCTGATAAATAAAGGACTAAGGAAAGATCGAAGGAAAATGAATGAATGAGTATTTGTGTTTGGAAGTCAACAGTTACCGGTTTCTATTACTTTTCAAAACATCTTCTTTTGTGCTCAACAGATAAAAAATGACCTCCTAATAGTCTCGAACCACTTGAGGATGAGTAAATTGTAACAAATTTTCAATTTTTTTGGGTGAGATATCCCTTTAAGAGTGTAGGGCTTAAGGAAATGCTAACAAACAATGTCCTGACCTTAACTACAGAAGTCCTATAGCACATTGTTAGCTGCGTAAACCTAAGATAGAAGGCATAAGAAGTGGCCTCAAGTTGTCTTGTCTAGCAGATGCATGAACAGCTGCTGTTTATTTTGGCAGGTAAAAGCAAAGTAATTGCTACGTGGAGTAATGGAAAGCAAGACAACAGCAGACGTTCCCACCTGGGTAGGATTAGGGCATTGTAACACTATGACACAGATGCACACTCATCCTGTCCGTCACAAACACAAGCATGTGATCAGTCTGCTGATCTTGTGCAGACTTCAGGTGTTGACACACACACAGACATGGCAGATGTGCTGCTCTTTTCATGTGGGCGCCTGGAGGTCTGGTACATCTGCACATCACCAGGACAAATCACCTCATGCCCTCTCATTATAGGAACCAAACAACAGGGCTCAAACACTGAGCAGTCAGGGCAGTTGTTTGCAGGTAATATTTTTAGAGATTACTTCATAGATGTCATCTGAATGATGATGAGCTTGAGGAACAGATTGATCTTTTTTTATTTTGTGGTAAGCCTAGTAGAACCAGTGTGGGGCAAAAATACACTGTGCCATTCTAACAACACTCTTAAAAATAAAGAGTTCTCCAACACTCTTAAAAATAAAGGATCACACCTTATTTTAAGGTACAATTCATGCTATTAACAAACCATTAACTAAGACTTTAGCTCAATAATCGACTAATTTAAGGCTTATTAATAGTAATTAAAGGAGTTGTAGGTAGGATTAGGGATGTATAATAAGATCATACTTTATAAGTACTAATAAACAGCTAAAATCTTAATAATAGGCAGCTAATAACACCGTAATTAACATTGGGAATTGGTACTTAAACTAAATTGTTACCAAATTAAGATTCTTTAGTGTCATTGGTGGTTCCAGAAGAACCTTTTAGATATGCGGAAACTTTCCATTGCAAAAAAAGCTGAAAATGTTTCTTAAGATTATAAAATGCTCTTTACATTAAAAAATAAATGGTTCTAAATGTAATTTAGTCCTTTGCTGTCATACGATCTCTCAGAAATAGTTTAAATATTCTATCTTACTCATTCATTTTCTTTTCGGCTTAGTCCCTTTATTAATCTGGGGTCGCCACAGCGGAATGAACCGCCAACTTATCCAGCATATGTTTTACGCAGCGGATGACATACACACATACACACTCCTTCACACACATACACTACGGACAATTTAGCCTACCCAATTCACCTGTACCGCATGTCTTTGGACTTGTGGGGGAAACCGGAGTACCCGGAGGAAACCCACGCGAACACGGGGAGAACATGCAAACTCCACACAGAAACGCCAACTGACCCAGCTGAGGCTCGAACCAGCGACCTTCTTGCTGTGAGGCGTACGTGCTACCCACTGCGCCACCGTGCAGCCCTATGCTAGCTTACTAAGAAACATTTCTCATTATAATCACTGCTGTTCAATACAAGAGAATTTGTTTGAAACTGAAATCTTTTGCAACATTATAGAAGTCTTTATTCAATTCAATTCCTGTTTATTTATATATCGCTTTTACAATGTAGATTGTGTCAAAGCCACTAAACATAGAAGTTCTAGTTAAGTCCAGATTTCAGAGTTGAGATTCAGTTTAGTTCAGTTCAGCGTGGTTTAAATGTCACTGCTGAAAGTTCAAACACTGAAGAGCAAATCCATCTATGCACAGCTCCACAAGTCCCAATCCAAGCAAGCCAGTGGCGAGGAAAAAAATACATCACCAACTGACGAAGTGAAGAAAAAAACAAAAAAAAACAACAACTTATAATTCACTTATAATTCATTTAATGTATCCTTGCTGAATTCAAGCATAATTTATTTCTTTATTTTACAACCCCCCCCCCCCAAAAAAAATAAGGATCATTAATTTCTGAATACATTTTAAAAATGTAAACAGCCTTTTCCACTAAAAGAGTCTTTTATACAAATTCAATGGAAGTAAAATGCTATTCATAGAACCAATTAAGAACCTTTTTTTTTTTCCAGGATTTGTTATGGTGCTTGGAGTTCACTCTTTTCCAGCATTTTTGATCCACGAAAACAGAGCATTTTGAAAATGTTAATGACCTCATTTAGTTTGCAATTTTTGGTGTTCTGATGCAGTATAATGGACTGAAATGCTAGTGTTTGAAAATGGAGGGGCGGCTTTCCAAAATTGCGCTCTGATTGGTCTTCTGGGCTATTGCGTATTGTCCACTGATTCGTCAAGCCCTGCTCATTTGACCACTTGACCAAGCCACAGACTATATGGATGCTGGTACAATTTGTGCATGCCTATAATGAGCATGAATGGTATCGTGACTGAATGTTAAGCATGAATGGTAAAAATGCCAGTCTGGACGAGGAGCGTTTTTATTTTTAAATGCTGTTCACTAGTGTAAACAACAGTGTGTATGGAGGTTTATAACATATACCGATGTTTAAATTGGCCTTATTTTCTTGTGCTCACCTTGTATAAACGGGTATTAAAGGCCTAAATTGCATTTTATATTCAGACAAATTGAGTATGAGAACTTGGCGTCCGGAGGTGGAGAGGAACCTAAATGCGCAAAAATAAAGCAGCTAGAGACAACACAGGATGCTCTCAGATCATATGCAGATCACCCCATGCCAGGCTACTAAAATAACGAGTGTCTGTTTGGTGGCCTGTGAGTATAAATAAAAGTCCTATTCTTTCTGCATGAGACTTAACCCGTGGTGATTGTTGAAAAAGGAAGTTGTGAGTGGTTGCTTGGATGTTATAATTTCATTGCTTAGCTTATGTCATGAACAGGATTTCTGAGTTGTTACGTGATTGCATGTGGCATGGTGCATGTCTATTACACCGGTATGAGAGTATAGTTCCTACCAATATTGGCGTAGAAAATAGCCATTTTCTATTGATTTACACGATGTAACTCCAGAGGCTTAAAATAGGAAAATGATTAAAACTCTTTTTCTGAATGAAAGAAATGCTAATGGTCAAATCCAATTCAATTCATTATGCTAAGCTAAGCTAAAAGTGACCATAAAAGAACAAGAAATCAGCTGAATGGATTCAGAATTGGTTTAAAACTTTAGAAGACACCTCTACTAATATTCCAGTAGTAATAATCAATAAATATGGATGTCTTAGATGATTGAAATATGGATTTATGGATGCAGAGTCTTGACATTGAGCATGAATGATTTAGCAGTAAAACTTTTTTTGAGATTAGTAATAGAGTAGTTACATTTATTTTTACCACATGGCCATTTTCTGTTGTTTCCATTGTGGGGTTTGTATTTGACACATATAACCACATTTCTGACTAACGATAAGTTTAAGGCCACAGCACAGGGGAACAAACAGTGCTAATTTATCAGCATTTACTGAAAGGTGTTGCAAAGAAACATCACTGAAGTTATGCACATTATTTTAAAACCATTTTCAGTGACCAGGTTTTCTGTTTTACATGGTATCTTTGTGTCTGTGTCATACTTGTATTGTTTCATGCAAAGGGTGTCAACATGGTAAAATGGTCAAAATGTGGACAAACCACTTTTTTTAAAGCAGTATTTTCTCTGTTAAGATAATGGTTTAAGCAGAGTGTGAGTTACGGTTGTTTAAAATTATCAACGGGACACCTGCAAAATTATTATATGTAAAAATGAATTTAAAAAAGGCAAATAAATTGGTATTTATCAATCTCACTAAATTTATTCAAACTCTTTCACGGCAAGTAATGGAAACATTTTTTTCTGGTATAGCATGGTGTGTGCATCATGGTTTCAAGTCAGAAATTGCAAATGTAACTAATCTTACACAAATGTTGTGCAGGAGCAGGGCGAAACTTAAATATTGATGAAAAATCTGTCCGACGCAGGTCTAGTCTGAGCCCTCTCTGTTCCTTGATTGCTCCATTCATGGTCTACCTGCTTATGGCAGCTGGATTTTGGTTTTCTTGTTTCCTGTGTTTATTGAAATCAATGGCATTTTCTTCAATAAAGACATTTAACAGTCTAGCGTCTGATTAAGTTACCAATCCGCCACAAATAGTGGGTTCATATAAAAATTGCAGTTGGATGTGGAAATATATGGGTTTGGTTTAGAAGGCTGTGAGTAAAAAAAAGATTGGGAACCACTGTAGTTGGCAGTGTTTGGTGGCCGAAAATCAGCGTGGACAAGCTCAAAATGCTTCAGACCCAATTTACACCTATATTTATCACCATCCTACTGTGAACAAACCAACAAAATATCTTAATGTGAATGTGAAATCAAAATTTAAAAAGTGTTTTTTTTATAGTGCACATTGTTATTCTTTAGGTGAACAATTAATACGTGTAAATTAATACACTAAAAGAAATGTTGTTTTGGTTACTTCTATCAAAGTCTGACCATTTGCTTCTGCATTTGGAGTGGTGGCATCAGTTTGTCACAATATTCTTAACCACACCCCTCTTACCGTTAGTTTGCTATAAGGTGTTGGAATATCTAGCCAATTCCATGCGTGTTCAATAAAAAAAAGGTCAGGAGAGTGTTTTCTTAAATGTCAAAAATATGAGTAATTTATTAGATACAAATGAATAAATCGAGGACATCGAGCTCTGGGTTATGTTACCCCAATGCAATACAAGAATTACATTCAGGAGGTTTGCAACTAACTTACATTTCCTTGACTCCAGCATACATACACAACTGATATTAACAGGTGGAGTTTTTGTGTAACATCGCTTATCAGTCATTGTGCAGTCCTTTGGCTGTTGTACCCAAACATACTTCTTCTTTCTGCAACCCTTCTCTGCATACCAGAACTGAACAGTTAAGTGACCTTCAATATATTTCACAACTTCTACAAGCATCCAGCTCCTTGTGACATGTCTAGACTTCTTATTAGACAGAAGTCTGGAGCAAGCCCTAATGCAAAGTCTGGAGCAAGCAAGCCTAATGCGGGCGCGTGAGGTCCAGGCGTGCTCTAGATGCGCGCTCTTGTCCTGGTATTTATGTTCATTCTGTCTGCAGCGTGGTGTTTCATTCCCAGCGTCTCAGTCTAGTTGGTTTCGGTTGGCGCTGGTATGAAACATGCACATTGCATGTGTGAGTGCACGGTGAGTGTTTTCATTTATCGTGTACTCGTGTCTTGTGTTCAGTCTTCTGTTGGTGTTGTGTTTAGCACGTGGTACATGTTTACATGCGCCGCATGCTTTGTCTTGTGTGAACATGCGGTTAATGAGTTCTCTCATTGGCTGCGTGTTCTAGTCTCGTTTCATGTGAGCACATGGCTTAAGTTGTTTCTATGTGTCATGTGCTCTCCTGTCTATTGTGTAGTCCCACCCTCCTTGATAACCCATTATTAGTTTATCCTGTTCACCTGTCTCTTTGTTAATTATTTTCTGCTTATATTCTCCTCATGTCTGCTGTCCTGTGCCAGTTCGTCGTCGTTTCCTGCCTTGTCTTGTCTTCCAGTCCTGATCCCTGCCAGCCTGCCCAGTCTAGTTTGTTTTGATTGTTTATTTGTTTTGTTAATTTTTTCCCGCTCGGGGTAGTTTGTTTTTGCATTTTATTTAATTTTATTTTAAATAAATACCCATTTTCCCTGCACTTGAGTCCTTGCTACTTTCCCCACCCACCGGCCGTGATACCCGCACTATATTTATTCTTATTCTGCTATTTCCCTCTTGTCAGCAGTTCCTTCAAAGAAGTATGCAACACAGTAAGAAAGAAGAAGTATGTTTGGTTAATATATGGTATCATACAAACAAAAAAAGGTTTATTAATCTGTTGTTAGTCTAAACATTTTTTCTAATAAAAAATAAAGACACAAAAGTAATAAAAATAAATTCCTTTTCCCGCACAAAGAGAATGACGCACAAAAGTAAACCCTGCCCCCTACTCAATATTCCATTTCAGTTGGAAGTGCATCAACATTCCGAAATAAAAGTCTCTGCAACTCTTTAAAAATCAGAGATCTTCACTGCCTGATTGATATATGATATAAAATAGGTCTCAGCCAGGACAATAAGCACTGCATTAAATTCCATTTTTCCCCCCATGTCATTAAAATATGAAAATGTATTTTCAATGGAGTTTCTGCGCTAGCCTGCTGCTACTGACGGTCTTTCATCACGTTTTATGCTTGAACAACTAAATGAATGCTTAAGTTTATTTAACTGAATGTATTTTAATTCCATTGCAATGTCAATGCTGTAAAAGGAACCGTATAAAATTGAAAATAGACCACAATAGTGAATGTTTGTTCACTAAAGCTTTGGTGTCATCTTACACTCGTCCGAGTATACTCTAATCTCCATCAGATCTCAGCTGACACTCTCTGGAATGTCAGGAATGTACTGTCTGCCCTCTGGTTTAGGTCAAGTCTCAGTATATATGTGTGTGTGTGTATGTGTGTCATCTATGCTCTTTACAGCCTGCTAGGTGTTAAAGCCTGCGTGTGTTAAGGGTGTTTCCACTCAGCTTGTGTTGGTGTTGTGTTGAATCTGGACTGGAGATTCTGACTTTTTTAGAGTGTGAATCCCTCCGTGTCTCATCTCTCTCTCTCTTTCTTTTTGCTAGATTAATATGTTGCACCCTAGAATTATTTCCCCTTATTCATGAGATTTGAAAAGGGAATGGTGATTGTTTTGAAATACTGAAAGCAATCTAATAAGATAGTTCACCCCCCCAAAATAAGACTTTTTGTATGTTTAAGGAAAGGTTTCATTGATGTTATTCATATTAGCCATTCAATAGCCAATGCGAAGATTCAAAACTGAGGCATTATGAAGCAAAGGATTGGTCTGTACAAGAAACTGTACTTTATTCCCAACGTTTAATCAAAAGCCTCAAGCAAATAAGTAAATATGGTTATTTTCCGCAAACTAGCTGAATTGCTTATGAGCTGGCAAATATGGGATCATATATTGGCTCATTTCAAGAAGGAGTGAATGTTGGGCAAGTCTGAAACTTGTAGATCTGTGGTGGTATGAGATGGAAACTGTTTTAGATGACTTTTAGAGGTTTTAGAGGTTTTTTTCTTCTTCCCCTGTGCACCATTTGCAGACCTTTTACAACATTATTGCAATGGGTAATAATGTTGTAAATAATGTTCGGTTTCTTGCCCACGCTAATCATTTTACTTTAGTGACCTTAATGCATCGTCAGGAGCTATGAGTATTAATGTTCTGTTGACTGTATATATGTTTTTTAACACCCACAATGTGCCAATAGCAGTTGTGTTGCTTTTTATGAATCGCCAAGAACCGCAATCTAAAAATCTTCTTTGATGTTCTAAATGTCCAACTAAAGAAACATCTATAAGATTTTTTGGGTGAAATATTTTATAACCATGCTGCATAGTTTAAATATGTTAAAAGAAACCCAGTTAAGAAAGTGAGGAAGCATTTGAAAACAATTTTGGGTCTGTTAACAGATCCACTAGATGTCTCTCTGGCAATGGTCGACACGTGCTCACACACTAAGACTGGAAAATAGTGACTCACTGCCCAGTGAGCTCATGTTATTGGCAAACTATGCACATTTTTTGTGAAATATTCATTGCACGTGCACACATTCCCATGTTTGTGATAGAAAAAGAGAGAAGCATCTGCCAGCTCAAATAGGCTTTTCCACCTTGCTTGATGCCTTAAAACAAAATCCCTTTCCCTTACTTCCTTGGGAAACCTTTCCATTGTGTCCCACAATCTTCCCAGTAAGAGGTTAAAGGTCAGTGTTGAGGGGTCTCCGGGAATGGAGAGATGGACAGATGTCCCTGGGGTGTATGTCAGCATGTGTGCAACTATTACAGCTGATGCACTGCAGTAATTGCACTGCAACTGTATACACTTGCTTTAGTGCACACTTCTTTCTGCTATGTTAAAAGGTAATATTGTATTCTTTAAACTTCCCCTAAGTGTGTAATGGGTGTCATACAATGTGTAATGCAAAGTAAAAATGAATTAAATGTAATTATTATTTTTTATTTAGCTTTCTGTACCACTTTTTATTTTGTTTTAATTTTAATTAGCTAGGGCGTCACGGTGGCGCAGTGGGTAGCACGTTCGCCTCACAGCAAGAAGGTCGCTGGTTCGAGCCTCGGCTGAGTCTCCCACAAGTCCAAAGACATGTGGTATAGGTGAATTGGGTAGGCTAAATTGTCCGTAGTGTATGTGTGTGAATGAGTGTGTGTATGGATGTTTCCCAGTGATGGGTTGCAGCTGGAAGGGCATCCGCTGCGTAAAACATATGCTGGATAAGTTGGCGGTTCATTCCGCTGTGGCGACCCCAGATTAATAAAGGGACTAAGCCGAAAAGAAAATTAATGAATGAATGAATTAGCTAGTGGGCGGTGCAGTGGTTAGCACGATCGCCTCACAGCAAGAAGGTCGCTGGTTCAAGACTCAGCTGGGTCAGTTGGCATTTCTGTGTGGACTTTTGCATGTTCTTCCCATGTTCACGTGGCTTTCCTCCGGGTGCTCTGGTTTCCCCCACAAGTCCAAAGACATGCGCTACAGGTGAATTGGGTAAGCTAAATTGTCCGTAGTGTATGTGTGTGAATGAGTGTTTCCCAGTGATGGGTTGCAGCTGGAAGGACATCCGCTGTGTAAAACATATGCTGGATAAGTTGGTGGTTCATTCCGCTGTGGCGACCCCTGATTAATAAAGGGACTAAGCCGAAAAGAAAATGAATGAATGAATTAGCTTGTTAATTAAGTGTTGTGTTTTGTCATTTTTTTAAATTGTTCTCTATTTTATTTTTATGTTTAGTTATTTTGCTACACCAAATTAAACTAAATGAAAATGATAAATATCTACTAACTGAAATAAAATGTTAATTTTAATTTATTTAAGTACATAATGAAGTGTTTTTTTAGTGTTCATTTATAATAACCTCTAATAATCTCTCTCTCTCTGTCTCTGTCTCTCTCTCTCTCTCTCTCTCTCTCTCTCTCTCTCTCTCTCTCTCTGTCTGTCTGTCTATAGGGTAACATTTCGTCTGATGTTGCAGATGGTTATTTGTGTATACGTGTGGGAGTGTGTGCCATCTGTCTCGCAGGCGTGTGGTGTTTTTATATGTGTGTGTGTTTTTTCAGTGAATGACAGCATGCACTGGTGAATTGTTGTGGTCAGACTCTTTGTTACTCACTCTCTTCATGAAATGGCAAAGGTCAACAGGTCTGGCATCTGGAGCTGTTTCAGTGTGGCTTTCACTTCAGTCTGCAGCAGTCAAATACGCACACGCACAATAAAAGGCCAGCACATGTCTGAGAGAGAGTGAACAAGGCCTGTTTATTTAGCTCAGGGGTCCTCAAAGTCTCAAGTCAAATCTGAATTTTCAACAATGACAAAGCCCCCCCCCCCCCCCCCCCCAAAAAAATGATAACCAACTTTGATTTTAATAAACACACCTCAACTTTTTTTTCTCTCTTTAAAAATACATCAATAACAAGGGGAAAAGTGGCAAAATAACAAGTGACAGCAAATTTTTTTAAGAACGAAACAACCACCAGAAGTAGGTCAAAAGGAACATAGTGCAACATAAAGAGCGGTCTAATGTTATGTATTAGCTGCCTGAACTTTTCTTTCATAGTCGCATTTGACATTTTCAACTTCACAACTCCAACTATTTTATTACAAAACTGTTTTGTGCTGGACTGGTGCAGAATGAATGCATACCTCCCTGTCTAATCTTTGAAAACTCAATTTCTTCGTCAACTTCTCTTTTAAACTGACATCCTCATCCGGAGTCTAGACTTTGAGAAGCAATGGTTTATGAAGACAAGAGCATATAAAGTCATTTCGTAGGATTCTTTTGTGTATTTAATGGCATTCGTCGCAATTTGAGGTTTCAAGATAAACAAAACAACATTTTTTGTCATTTATTTAGACGTAAATCTTTTCTAGGTAAGGTGTGCAGTAAAGTCTGCCATCTTGTGGTTCAACGAAAATCTGCATGTTACTATCTGTAAAAACGGGATTAGTATTTAGCGTTTGGAGTTAGCGTTAGTATTCGGACTAATTTAACTATTAGCTGCTTTCGATATCAAGCAGAGTACTGAAAAGAGTACTAAAACTTTTACTTCAGTGTGATAGTATAACTTAATTTTGAAGCGTTTACCATCCTTCACCGCTATTTGGAGCCAAAGTCCAAACATCATGTCGACAAAACTGAGGATCTGGTTTAGTTCAGCAAATATTTAATTTATTTCTTTGTTTGTGTTTTGTGCAGGAGGTGAGGAGTAAAAGTAAAGTTTGCGCTAATGTATTCTGTGGAGCTGGGAGAGAATGTTCGGTCGCAGAGAAAGGCGAACCAACGTGTCTGTGTATCGAGGTGAGTCATGTAACCTATTTATTTATTTTGCCACATGGTCACCGTGACCCTGAAAATACCACTGTGACTGTGGTTTGAACACATGCTGCGTTCACAACCAGGGTTGCCAGATATTTTTCAGTTTGGTATATCTTTTTAAACACAACATACTAGTTCTTATTTATTTGACACGAGTACTCCTGCTAGTACCAATTAAATAAATACTAGCGCACACGTTTTGTTAGATAGTTGTACATATTAAGAACATACTATTGTTTATTTAGTACATATTTCAGTAGTGACTAATACCTATTGCATATTGCAACTGTGAGTAGTGTATTTATTAATAACAGTTAGTTAGTTATTAGGTACTGTTCTAATACATTTATTAGATATTCCATACTCAACTATTACATTAAAGGTACTCAAGTATTTGATGCTACTTCCTATTTAATACATACAAGTTAATTCATTAGGTTTTCTTACCTAGATATTAGTACTTATTTAATATACACTTGTATTTATTTATTATTCATTCATTTTCTTTTCGGCTTAGTCCCTTTATTAATCTGGGGTCGCCACAGCGGAATGAACCGCCAACTTATCCAGCATATGTTTTACGCAGCGGATGCCCTTCCAGCTGCAACCCATCACTGGGAAACATCCATACACACACTCATTCACACACATACACTACGGACAATTTTAGCCTACCCAATTCACCTATACCACATGTTTTTGGACTTGTGGGGGAAACCGGAGCACCCGGAGGAAACCCACGCGAACACGGGGAGAACATGCAAACTCCAACTGACCCAGCCGAGGCTCGAACCAGCGACCGTCTTGCTGTGTGGCGATCGTGCTACCCACTGCGCCACCGTGACGCCCATTTATTTATTAGGTACTATTATCTTTATTAATTGTTAGTAAAACAATTACTATTTCAGCACTATTTTTACTTATCTTATTTTGTGACTAGTCAAAATGGCCACTGGAGAGTTCAATAAAAAAAAAAAAAATTAAGATTAAAACAAAAATATATTTCTTGAATAAGCACTAGTATCTAATAAATAAGAATGTATATACAGTGAATAAATTGTAGTATGTAGAAACAAATACTTGTATCTAGAAATTTTTGGTAACTACTAAGTACTGTAAGTAGTATTATATGTATATGTATTATAAGTATATGTTAGTCTTTAATATGTAAATTAATCTTTAGTATGTAGGTACCCTCAAATCATGGATCTGGCAACCCTGTTTCCACAATGATGGTAATTACCCACATTCACCCTTACTGTTCTCTGAACTGTTTTATAATCAGACTGGAGTGGAGTGTTTTACATAACAAAACTAAGCCTTACGTTTGACCATGACGTTAAAAAAAGACTATATGTTATTAGTCTCACATCCTTTTACACCAACAACATATAGCATATGGAAAAAAAGTTATCTCAAATTTAAATACCTTTTTATTTATTTATTATATAGTAGTTATTAATGTCATTATGTGTTTTTATAGCATTGTTTTATTCTTTACTTGCTACCATAACACACAAGGGAGCCATTTGAGTCATGACCCATCAATATGTAACCACTGATATTATAAACTCCATAGATATCATGCACACGCACACTTATATTAATGTGCATGCATTTGTGTGTTTTGATTAGCAATGTAAACCCCATAATCGTCGAGTCTGTGGCAGTAATGGGAAAATGTACCGAAATCACTGTGAGCTGCATCGTGACGCTTGTCTCACAGGAATCAAAATACAAATCACCCATGATGGACAATGTGAAGGTAAGTGTGTGTGTGTGCGTGTATACTATATGTGTGCATTCTTTATAGTTTATTTAATGCCTATAATGGGTAATCTAAATAGTATCATACAGTAACAAGCTATGTTTCCATCCAAAAATGCGAAATAACTTTATGCGCAAAACTGGAATATCGCATAAAAGATGTGCGAATAAAGCAGCGTTTCCATCCAACGAGTCAAAGAGAACAAAATCGTCACTTCCTGATTAAATGGCGCCAAATATCAACAGTAAAAACGGAATTTGCTGAGGTAGGAGAAGCTGCGTGAATCTTTTCTTCATTTAATAAATGACTTGCGCCTCAGAAGGCAATGCTGACGCGCAGTGAACGCTTGGCGGCGTTTGAAGGCGTGAGACGCGGAGCACAGACGCTTTTAACAATTCTGGAGGTCATTAATAATATAATAACACTAATACTGAAATGCTTAAGGCGTTTTAGAATGACCAAAACAACATTTCAGATGTTTTACAATGTGGTCAGCCTGCTGGTTTGTCCATTTACACACATTTTTATCATCACATGATCTCTTATAACCAAATCACATGACCTTTTTTTAAATGCACATACTGGAATTTGTTCGGTAAAAGTGTTTCCATCGCAGTTTATGCGCATCTTTTCTTATCGAATAAAAAGTTTATCCTACTCAGTTATGCGCATACATTTTTTATGCGCATTTCCTAAATTTATGCGCATCTTAGCGTTTCCATCAACCGATTTTTTATGCGCATATCCAAAATGCGCATAAAAATAGGTGGATGGAAACGTACCTACTAACACTGATGGAATGCTAAAATAAAAATTACAGACCTTTGAATGACTAGTATACAGTCGTGGCTAAAAGTTTTGAGAATTACATAAATATTGGAAATTGGAAAAGTTGCTGCTTAAGTTTTTATAATAGCAATTTGTATATACTCCAGAATGTTATGAAGAGTGATCAGATGAATTGCATAGTCCTTCTTTGCCATGAAAATGAACTTAATCCTGAAAAAAACTTCATGCATTTCACTGCATTTCATTGCTGCCATTAAGGGACCTGCTGAGATCATTTCAGTAATCGTCTTGTTAACTCAGGTGAGAATGTTGACGAGCACAAGGCTGGAGATCATTATGTGAGGCTGATTGCGTTAGAATGGCAGACATGACATTTTAAAAGGAGGGTGATGCTTGAAATCATTGTTCTTCCATTGGTAACCATGGTGACCTGCAAAGAAACGTGTGCAGCCATCATTGCATTGCATAAAAATGGCTTCACAGGCAAGGATATTGTGGCTACTAAGATTGCACCTATATCAACAATTTATAGGATCATCAAGACCTTCAAGGAAAGAGGTTCAATTCTTGTTAAGAAGGCTTCAGGGCATCCAAGAAAGTCCAACAAGCGCCAGGATCGTCTCCTAAAGAGGATTCAGCTGCGGGATCAGAGTGCCACCAGTGCAGAGCTTGCTCAGGAATGGCAGCAGGCAGGTGTGAGTGCATCTGCACTCACAGTGAGGCGAAGACTTTTGGAAGATGGCCTGGTGTCAAGAAGGGCAGCAAAGAAGCCACTTCTCTCCAAAAAAAACATCAGGGACAGATTGATCTTCTGCAAAAAGTATGGCGAATGGACTGCTGAGGACTGGGGCAAAGTCATATTCTCCGATGAAGCCCCTTTCCGATTGTTTGGGGCATCTGGAAAAAGGCTTGTCCGGAGAAGAAAAGGTGAGCGCTACCATCAGTCCTGTGTCATGCCAACAGTAAAGCCTCCTGAGACCATTCATGTGTGGGGTTGCTTCTCATCCAAGGGAGTGGGCTCACTCACAATTTTGCCCAAAACCACAGCCATGAATAAAGAATGACACCAAAACACCCTCCAACAGCAACTTTTTCCAACAATCCAACAACAGTTTGGTGAAGAACAATGCATTTTCCAGCACGATGGAGCACCGTGCCATAAGGCAAAAGTGATATCTAAGTGGCTCGGGGACCAAAATGTTGACATTTTGGGTCCATGGCCTGGAAACTCCCCAGAACTTAATCCCATTGAGAACTTGTGGTCAATCCTCAAGAGGGGGGTGGACAAACAAAAACCCACTAATTCTGACAAACTCCAAGAAGTGATTATGAAAGAATGGGTTGCTATCAGTCAGGATTTGGCCCAGAAGTTGATTGAGAGCATGCCCAGTCGAATTGCAGAGGTCCTGAAAAAGAAGGGCCAACACTGCAAATACTGACTCTTTGCATAAATGTCATGTAATTGTCGATAAAAGCCTTTGAAACGTATGAAGTGCTTGTAATTATACTTCAGTACATCACAGAAACAAAGATCTAAAAGCAGTTTAGCAGCAAACTTTGTCAAAACTAATATTTGTATCATTCTCAAAACTTTTGACCACAACTGTAGATCATAGATGTGAGGGGGTTATGATGTTAAGTTGTTACGGTGAAATTCCACCTGAAAATGGAAATAATTACAGCCATTTCCTTTCAGAAATGTCACCACGTTTAATTACAAATATGCAACAGAACTATGCGCAAAGAAAAAAAAATTGTGACCTGTTTTTTCGTGTCTTCTCATTTAGAGAAAAAAGTGGAAAAGATCACCAACAGCCCAAGTGAGTATAAATGCATCTGTTCGATTGAGAACTGATTAACATAAAAGTCCGCGTAAAATAAAAATTGATGATGTTTTATTTTGCTAGCTCATTTTGTTATTCTTAAAGTGAATAAATAATCCATGCATGTTAATCCACTGAAAAAAATAGTTTGTTTTGGTAATCTTCAATCAAAGTCTGACCATTTGTTTCCTCATTTGGAGTGATGGCTCTTCTGTTGACGTCAACTTGAGGGCTTCCATAGCAGCTCTATATCAATATTCTTAACCACGCCCCCTTACCATTAGTTTGCTATGAGGGAATGATGCACAAAAGAAAGCCCTGCCCCTACTCAATATTTCGTTTCAGTTGGAGGTACATCAACATACTGAAATAAAAGTCTCAGCAACTGCTGGTTCACTCAGACTTTATTGAAAATGTTAAATTATGCCAACATTCAGGTTTAAATACTTTTTTGTAGTTTTGATTGCACAGTATGAAATGTATTATATAAGACATAGAAATAGATGGTGATTGAAAGCACAATTGTATAAAGCATTCATTCATTCATTTTCCTTCGGCTTAGTCCCTTTACTCATCAGGGGTCGTCACAGTGGAATGAACCGCCAACTTATCCAGCATATGTTTTACACATCGGATGCCTTTCCAGCTGCAACTCAGTACTAGGAAACATCCATACACACTCATTCACACACATACACTACGGCCAATTTAGCTTATTCAATTCACCTATAGCGCATGTCTTTGGACTGTGGGGGAAACGGGAGCACCCGGAGGAAACCCACGCCAACACGGGGAGAACATGCAAACTCCACACAGAAATGCCAACTGACCCAGCTAGGATTCGAACCAGCGACCTTCTTGCTGTGAGGCGACAGTGCTAACTACTGAGCCACCATGTCGCCCCTATATAAAACATCCTTATTATTATTCATTCATTCATTCATTCATTTTCTTTTCGGCTTAGTCCCTTTATTAATCTGGGGTCGCCACAGCGGAATGAACCACCAACTTATCCAGCATATGTTTTACGCAGCGGATGCCCTTCCAGCTGCAACCCATCACTGGGAAACATCCATACACACTCATTCACACTCATACACTACGGACAAGTTAGCTTACCCAATTCACCTGTACAGCATGTCTTTGGACTTGTGGGGGAAACCGGAGCACCCAGAGGAAACCCACACGAACATGGGGGGAGAACATGCAAACTCCACACAGTAATGTCAACTGACCCAGCTGAGGCTCGAACCAGCGACCTTCTTGCTGTGAGGCGATCGTGCTACCCACTGCACCACCGTGACGCCCATTATTATTATTATTATTATTATTATTATTATTATCATTATTATTAGAATAATCTATAAAGCCCCTCCTTCCCAAATAAATGGTGGGCTCCAATTGGCCAGTCATGTTGTGATTGGCCAAACACCTCAAAAGTATTAAATTAAAATGTATTAAAAATGTAAAAATGTATTAAAAATGTCATTTCCCTCAAAATAATTACCAGTTTCAGCATCTAATGCAATAGTATACATAAATAGTTAATGATAATAATAATAAAAATAATAATAATATAATAAAGCTGCTCATTAAATGAATGAACATTTTTAACTATTAAAATAGTGTTGAGGGCACAATAAATGCTTGAATTAATGCTGCAAAACAGGACATATGTTGTTTTTTTTGTTTCCAGTTTGTAAGATGTGCTTTTTTGTTTGATTATTTAGTTGTTTGCTATCTCGCCGACCGTAACGAGTTGAGGAGTCGTGTGATTGGATGGTTACAGTCAGAAGTAGAGCCCGATGGATGGTTTTCTAAGGGATCCAACTTCTCAGATGTCCTGCTCAAGTACTTCCAGGTTTGTGATTTGTGTGTGTCTGTGTGTGTGTGCGTCTTAACATATTGATCCACTGAACACAATGCATGTTTGTTTATCACTATTCAGTATTCTGTTAATTCTTTCAACAGAGCTATGATAACGGAGACACTCAGCTGGATTCAGCAGAACTATTGAAGTTCATTCAGCATAATGAGACCGCAGTAAATATCACCTCTCCTTACGCCGAGGAGGAGAACAACCACTTGCTCAGGTCAAACATCTATTCATATTCATAACAAAGGCTACGTTCACACTACAAGGCTTAGTGCTCAAATCAGATTCTTTCTCAGATTTTTCTGCATACCTGTTCACACAAATGATGTAAAAGTTACATGAATTCCTGCATGCTTGTATTGGATTTAATATCACGTGTGAAAATGGCACAAATAATAATTGAACAATCATGTCATGTGGTTTGTGTTGTTTACACTGTCATGACAAACACAGATCTGAATCACATATGGGGAAAAAAATTGTATTTGGGCCTGCAGTGTGAACGTAGCCAAAGCCTCTGTTTCTCTCTCTCTTTTTTTTTTATGTAAAATTGAATACTAATGTCAAACGTTTAAGGTTGTTAATAGTTTTTTAACAAAAAAAAAATATATCGTAGAAACAGCTGCATAGTTTTTCTTCGAAGGACAAGGATGCAAGCTCTACTAATAAATAAATAGTATTATTTATTATAATATATGTTTTCAGTGTTTTCGATTTTTTTTTGCATGTCTTTGGGCTGTGGGCGAAACTGGAGCACCTGGAGGAAACCCACGCCAACATGGGGAGAACATGCAAACTCCACACAGAAATGCCAACTGGCCCAGCCAGGACTCAAACCAGCGACCTTCTTGCTGTGAGGTGACAGTGCTAAACACTGAGCCACCATGTCGCCCTCCATTTAACGATTTTAATAATACATTTTTTAAAAAGATGTCACATTGACATACTCTCTATAATGTCCTCTTGCCCTCCCTGGTTCATCCCCATTTCAGCATGACACACAATCATTTGCTTTTATCATTTGACCTGCACAAATCAGATAGAGACAGTTTGAAGACAGTTTGCGGTTTGTGTGGTTTATTAACCTGATTGCTGTCTTTATCTTCATCTTTCTGTGTCAATACTATTATCAATACTTCTTTACAGCCGCTTCTGATAATCTTTCTTAAGATTTTGAGAACCCTCCAAAGCGGCATATATCTCCGGGCTACAGTATAGTCTATAAAACATAATGATTATGGCCTTGCTGTCCTTTCAATATGCTTACAGTTTACTCGGCACAAAGATTTTGGTGTTGTATACCGCTCTCTGTATAACTTTGTAAAATCCATCATTAGGTAAATATGAATCCAAAAGATTGATTGCTGTAATTATTCCAGTGGGCGATGGGGTGATATGGGTTCCTCAGAAGGTCACTGCTGATACTGATATCTAGAAACGAAGCCGGCGATGCATAAACTGTATGTTATACAGTTTGCAGATTGCACTGTACAAATGTAGAAATGCTTTTGTATTTGACACTATTAAACAGCCCGTTGGAATCCAATCACAGAAGAAAATATTGCGAAGAAAGCAGGAAACAGGTAACCATTGACTTCCAAAATACACTGTAAAAAGCGATTAGTTCACTTTACTTAAAAAAGAGAGTAAAGTCGTTGCCTTATAATTATTAAGTAAACAAACCATGTGCATAATTCTAAAAGTTAAGTCAATGTCAATGGGTTTACAGACTTTTTTTAAAGTAAAGTAACTAATCGCTTATAACAGTGTATTTGTTTTACCAACTATGGAAGTCAGTGGTTACCGGATTCCAGCTTTCTTCAAAATATCTTCTTTTAGGTTCAGGGGAAAAAGAAACTCATAAATGTTTGGAACCAACTGATTTGTTAAGAACTTATAAAGTCTTCATGGGGATTATTTCATAGGAAATATAATGCTTTGGAATTTGAATTGAATTTGGATTGAATTTGATATTTGGCACAGATAACAGTTAATTGGTTTGTACAATTTGTAAATGTATTTTTTTTGTAAATACTTTCAATGGCTAAAACATTTTTGACATTTTATGCATTTTATCTGATTTGATCTGAAACCGCAGTAATATTTGAGCTCAAACATTTTGGGGCAGTTTAATATTAATAAAAGAAATGGATACTTTTATTATTAAGTGACAGCAATGATATTTTTTGAGACGTTACGGATTCTTTCAATTTAAATATAGACATTGATGATAATCACAATTAATTTCTAAGCACTAAATCAGCATATTATAATGATTTCTGAAAGATCATTTGGCATTAAATGCCGCATTTAAAAAAAACACTAAACATTAAACAACAAACAACAACAAAATTAAACACTATTAATACAATATTCAAATAGAAAAGTTATTTTTTAAATCTAAAATGATTTATGGTGAGCATAAGAGACTTCTTCATTCATTCACTTTCGGCTTAGTCCCTTATTTATCAGGGCTCGTCACAGCGGAATGAACCGCCAACTATTCCAGCATATGTTTTACGCAGCGGATGCCCTTACAGCCGCAACCCAGTACTGGAAAACACCCATACACTCTCACATTCACCCACACACTCATACACTACGGACAATTTTGTTTACCCAATTCATCTATAGCGCATGTCTTTGGACTGTGGGGTAAACCGGAGGAAACCCACTCGAACACGGGGAGAACATGCAAACTCCACACAGAAATGCCAATTGGCCCAGTCAGGACTCGAACCAGCAACCTTCTTGCTGTGAGGTGACAGTGCTAACCACTGAACCACCATGCCGCCCTAAGAGGCTTAAAAAAAAAAAAAGTAATTTTTGCCAAAGTAATTTTTGTTCTTACTGTGGACGTCAATAGCTGCTTTTATCTGACATTATTCAGAATAACTTGTTCAGTGTTAAACAGAGAAAGACATTTGTAAAATTTTAGAACCACTTGAGAATGAGTAAATGCTGAGTAAATATTTATTTTTGGGTGAACTGTCCCTTTAAAATGTTTCAGACCCCCTTTACACTTCTAATTAGTATCGTCTAATTTCTGTGATTAACCACAAGCCACATCTTACAGTTTGTGGATGTTCATGTGCATAAAAATGATTGTAATGTGAACAGATTTTTATTATAAACATTATTGCTGCTCTGGATGCTTCAGTACCCTATTAAAAACAGTGGTGATCGTGTGTTCTGCAGGAGTCTGTGTGTGGATGCGCTCATTGAGCTTTCTGATGAAAACGCAGACTGGAAACTGAGCTTTGACGAGTTTCTCAACTGTCTCAGGCCCGGATTCAACCCTCCAGAGAGAAGTAAGATCTACAATTCTTTACTTCACTTTACCTGTGAATATACTGTGCACTATTTATTGATTACAAGATTGTATCTTAATTGCTATTTTAATGCAGGACAGCGTTAAGTATCACTCACTGTGCAATAAATAAATAAAAACACAAAAAAGCATTGACTGTGCGATGAACACAGTTAGAAAATGACCCTGTAATTCAAGCTATGAAAGCAAAAATTGTATAGTGAAGTAATTTCAAGAGTGATTTTCTTGAATATCAGTTTATTCAGCATGTAAATCCAATCCCTGAAGTGATATGGATTTTATACAACAGTTCAAGCAGGTTCGTATTGAGAGAGTTTCGTTTTAGATGTGAAATTGTCTGTTTTTTTATAATTTGTCAATGAAAGTAGTTCAAATCAAACCCAGAGCAGATTGTTTGTGGGTCTCAATGTAAAATTACAGTGTTTTGTTCCTGAATAAATTTGTTTTGTTTTAGCAAATTTTGAGTCAGCGAAAATTCTCAGATTGTCTGCATAGAATTATGATTTAAGGAGTAAAACATCTGTAAACCACTGATGATTTCTTCCCAACTTAAAATAAAGAAATTGCTTTTTTTTGTTGCATAAAATAACAAAACAAAAGGGTCATTTTCTGAGATGTTTATATTCATTTTTAAAAACACAGTATCAAAATTCAACCAAAATTTTGACTTTGAAGAGTTACAGTTTTTCTCAGTCGCTTTGGTGCATTTCTCACAACACTATTTACATTTGCACAACAGTTAATGCATTTCTCAAAACAATTAGTCATTTGTGCACATCATAGTAGCACTTTCTCATTCCTTCCAACAACTTGCAAATGCTTTTGGACATGCATCAATTGCTTTCATACAACTCTCTGCCGTTTTGTAACATTATCATTTGCTTATGTCATGTCAGTCAAAATTAACTAAACTTGTGAATGCTGAATAGTCATTCCATATAAAACTAATAGTCCTCATTTCATTACTTAAGTCATTACATACAAAAATGTTGAACTAGTTGTCAAAATCTGTCAAGCAAATTTTATAAAAATATTTAAATCTTTTTTTTTTCCTGAAAATGTCTTCTAAATTGAACAATTTCATGAATGATTTACAGACCTATGTGTGTTGTAGGTTCAGTTCCAATATGTACTGCAATATTGTTTACAGTTGTGCACAGCTCTACCCAAAGGGAGTTTATGTTTGTTGTAAATAAGGGTGTATTTATTATAGACAATGCTGTGAAGAAATTAGAATTGCAAAGAGCAAATGCAGTAAAAATGTGAAACATACATATTCAGTGTCTTGTACTCAGTTACCTCATAAATACAGTAATGTGTAACTTTACTGTATTTTTTCCAATGCCTGTGCAAATAGTATTTATTGCTGTATTGAGCATTTTCAGGTAGTGTCACCAAGATCTGACTTTTTTGCATTGGAAAACATTTACAGAGTAAACTGTCATAATGAAAACATGACTAAGCCATTTGATTATCTTGTTCATAAACGATGGTGTCAGGACTTTTCATTTTGATGACACTGACACATTCATTGACATAAATACTTGCTTTTGAGGAATGAGCTATCCATTTTAAGCAAGTGACATGCTTTTGCAGGTTATCAACTAGGTTTTGCAGTTTGTACTAATTGTTTTGAGAAATGCATTAACTGTTGTGCAAATGTAAATAGTGTTATGAGAAATGCACCAAAGCGACTGAGAAAAACTGTAAGAAATTAATGTTCACAACAAATGAAATATTTGTTATTCTGACCAGTTTTCATTTTCTGAAAAAAAAAAGCTTTATTGTAATTACAATTAGAAAATTTCAAAGTCATCAGACTAAAACAATTAACAAAGACCAATATTAACATTTACATCAAACCCATACCTATAGAGGTTTATCAAGTGGTCACTTAATTGTTTTTCCTAGCATAGATAGATAGATAGATAGATAGATAGATAGATAGATAGATAGATA
>CAIGQV010019186.1:8294675-8309238 GCA_903798115.1 Danio jaintianensis | reverse complement strand
TAGATAGATAGATAGATAGATAGATAGATAGATAGATAGATAGATAGTTTGCAGTATACTTTGCAGTATTGTTACAGTTATGATTTAAGGTGTTAGAGTAAAACACATGTTATTGTTTTATTCTGTAACTGATGACATTTCTTCCTCATTTAAAATATAAATGTTATCATTTAGAGCATTTTTTTTGCATAAAATAACAAAATATGTTTTCTGAGATTCATTTTTAAACAACACAATATCCAAATTTTTGACTTTGAAGAGTTAAGAAAAAAGGTTTAATTACAATATTTGAATTTAAATTTGAAAAATTTAAACAGTCTAATAAGTCATTAGCCTTGTATAAAGTAAAACCAAAATTAACATTTTACATCAAACCCATACAGTAGGCAACATTTGAAATGGATCATCACCTTTCATCAAAGTTGTCCTAAAGCTATTGAACAACACCCGTTCTTCTAGGAAAAGTCTCAAAAATATTTTTGATTCACTTCGAATGTTGCCTACTGTATATAACTCCAGAGATTTATCAAGGGGTCTTTTAAATTTTTTTCCTAGCATAGTTATATATAATGAGATACCTTTTTCTGTCAATATTGCACACCCCATAGTATGAACATATATCCTGTAAAATAAATGTGTATGTTTTTAGAGTGTGCCTTAGAAGACGAGACGTATGAGGATGGTGCCGAGACTCAGATGGAATGTAACCGCTGCGTTTGTGCCTGCGGCAACTGGGTCTGCACTGCTGTGATTTGTGATGGTGAGCCCCAAATATTAACGTTTTTTTTTCTGCAGATTGAGGCTAAGGCTGGGATTTGGACATAAAAGCTGGATAAGATGAGTTTTTTTCTATGGAATGTGCTCTGAATAGCTGTGTGCTTCATCTGGACAGGTTCAAATAAGTTACAAGCTCTTGAGGAAATGGAGGGAAATGATCAAGAAATGACAGAGGAGGAGTGGGTTCAAAGAGTGGCTGAACTCAATAAACATCAGGTTGGTGTAAATTGTCTTCATAATTTACATTCTAGGACCAGCTTTTGAAACAGTTAATTCGAATATTTGCGGTCTCATTTATAAATGTGGTGTAGACACAAAATGGGGGTAGAAATCTGTATACACTGTACAAAATATCTGTTAATTAACAGTTTCTGTATTTTGTGATTCACAAGTGCTTTCCGTTTATTTACGGTTGTGAAATGCATTATGGGACCTTGATCTCTGCTCTGTCCACTTTTGATGTTATAAATTCAACAGTTTAACAAAGTGACTTTTATTGATACGAAATAATATAACGTATAAGAAATAATATAGAGAAACAAGTGACAGAAAATGTACTGGCAGTTTATTACAAAGTTTTTGTACCATAACATACAACACCAGCCCAGACAATATATCACTTTAAACTATTAAAAATGTTTATAAAAGTCACATTTTCAAACTTTTTAAGGTTAAAGGTTGTTTTAAGAAAGATCAAGATCCCATAATGCAACTCAAAAGCATAAATAAATGGGGGAAAATAAAAAAAATAAAAACAAAAATTATGGAAAACTGCTAATTTACTGATATTTTTTAGTGTACACTTCTCACGCAAATCGCTATCCTAAATCGAAAAAAAATACAAACTTGAGAGGAGAATGTGTGCAGCTGTAAGTAAACACTAAGTTTACATATTTAACTTAAATAGTGACTTAACTGAACTATTTTAAATAATCATATGAGCCATAATCATTAATAAATAAATTAAAAATGACCCTGGTTTACGTTTACTTTTAGGAAGGTTTTTACACAAAGTTTAATGGTCTCTCTAAGCTTCTCCTTTCTGAGAGTCTACTCTGCTCTGATTGGTCTGTAGTGATTGATCTTCCAATCGCAGCATGTGTCAGAAAACCAAGCACATATTATTATATCTGAATTTCAGCTCCCTTGGGCTTTCCCAACACTTGTAGTATGAACATTGATGGCTACATTGGTTTTACCCAATCAAATAGAACTTGGATCCTCGTCCAAAAAAAGTGTTTTCTGAAAAAATGTCAACAACACAAACTTTTCCAGGCATCGGCTACAACTAAGGTGTTAGAAGAAGAATGAAGACCACAGGCTGGCATTATTCAAATTTGTTACAAATAATACTACAAAAACATAGATTTATGCAGGAAACGACTTGTTCTAAGGACTTCAGAGTTTATTCTTTTTTGTCCAAGACAGTATCTTTACAGATCTTATACATTCACAAAGACTATATTACACTACATGAGCAGTCATAATTTAAAAAACTGTGATAATAGAGGGAGTTTTAAAGGCACTACTGAGTAATTAAGTTTGATTGAATGTGCATTTTTCTTAACATATTGTGACAAACAAATGTATGACTTTTGAATTCTTTTTTTGTCCCCTCAGGAAACTGTGGAGAGGATGAAAATGGGCGCTAAAGAAGTCTGAAGAGAAATCGAGACTTTCAGTATCACTTTTACTCTGGCTGTGTTTGAATGGGAAAAGATAGAGATTTTCTTTGTACTTTATTAAATTCATTACTGAGGTTTTCAAAAATGGGTTGTATTATTTGTCACAGTTTCATTTGTACAGGGGTAATAGAAGTCTGTATGAATTGTACCTGGAGTGTAAATGACTGCAAATCTTTTTGAAATATCATAATTTTTTACATTCAGGGTAATTTTAATCTTTCCATTAAAAGCAATGGTGCTTATATTTCACTTTACAGTTAGTAGAAAGTCGAAAATTATATTTGCATAAAAAAAAGGGTTTTTGTATAGTCAAATATTGATATTTTTAGCAAAATTAAGCTTTCTGTCCAAATAATTAATGTATTTTGGGTTTGGGTTTTGGACAATTTAGCATAAATTCATATTTATAAAATAAAACAAACTTGTGTGAACAAACCAAATACAATTGTGTGTGTCTGTTTACTTCATTTAACTGCTGGTCAGGCAGGGACGCCGGTTGAATCTAGCTAACCAGATTAGAGCTGGTTTGAGCAGGGTTTTATATTAAGCAAAGAAATACTACAACTATTCATAAATCATCTCTAAACTGCCTTATAATTGCTTATGAATTTACTTAATTTGCAGGCAATTGTGTTCCACACAATTGATTTGTGTTGGGACAACATGAAGGAATTCAGTTAACTGACAAATTTAAGTGGATTGAACTTAAAACAATTAAGTTGTCCCCCCAAAAAACTCAAGAATTGTGTTGTTTCAGCTCATTTTAAATAAGTAGTTTGAACAAACAGCAAATGTCATTTTTTGAGTGTGGATATGTTGTCATTATGTAATCAAGGTCATTATTGCTTTCGTTTTAACAATATTGCATTTAAAATGACATTAGATTCTTTCCAAAAGAGAAAAGCCCATTTCAATATTGAGTTTTTGGGGGGTGGTGTCGAATAAAACAACATTTTATGCTTTTTAATGACAGAAACTGTATTTATAAAAAAGCATGATGCATTCTCATGCCAATAAAAATAGTACTCTACCATAAATGCCATCCAAAGTGGATAGTACTTAATGCATTTAATACCATTACTAATCTTTCATAAAACAAGACCTGCTGAATGTCAACACTTTTTTTTAAACTAGTGTAGTGTTGCATAAGAGTTATGAGACGAGGCAAAATTGCATCATGTTTGGCCCCTGGATGACCAACCATAGAGTGCAAGAGGCGTGCCATACATATACACGCGCACTCCAGTACAAATAAAAATCCTAAATCAGGCGCGCGCACTTCAGACAGCAGCAGTAAAGGGCATCTTCTAACGTTATAATGTAATATATGTGTATAGATTACACAGCAAGAACTTAAGACATAAGATAACTTTCTTTTACATTGTCGCACCATTAGAAAGTGTGCTGCCTAGCTTTATTTTATTCCCATAGTGTTATTTTTCCTTTACTATAAAAAGTCCATATGGCTCGTTTCCCAAGCATAGACGACAAGTGTGCAGTTTTACATTTATCCCGTCTGCACCTGGACGACCTGAACTTGGATCATCTGGCGGACAGTAAAAGAAAACAGATCCAGCAGCTGCACCTCACTTTCAACCGACTGACGCTTCTCCCGACTTCCGTTTGCTTTCTGTCCAACCTGGAGTATCTGGATATAAGCAATAACGCGGTCACGGTCATACCAGATGACATTATGCGACTGAAGAACTTAAAGACGTTTGTTGCAAAGAACAATCTTTTGAATGAGTGCTCGTTTCCGAAGGACTTCGACTGCATTCGTGTGGAGACTCTGAATCTGAGTGGAAACAGGTTTGAGGATATTCCCGCGCAGTTTCTTAAAATGACCACATTACAGTCCCTGTCCCTAGGAGGAAATAGGCTGAAGAAAATTCCTGAAGAAATAGAGAACCTGACCAGGTATAGGTTTGTTTCTATAAGGCAAAATAAGTAGTTGAGCTTGCCAGATAATCTGAATGGTATTCTAATAAGTTTGGTGGGAAACGACTTGCAATCCACAGCTGTTCTGAAGGGATAGTTCACCCAGAAATGATTATTTTACTCACTGTTTACTCACCCTCAAGTGGTTCCAAATCTTTGAGGTTTATTTTTATTTTGTAGAACACAAAAGAAGATGATTTTCTGAAAGCCGATAACCATTGACATTTGTAGAAGGAAAAACAAATAGTATGGAGGTCAATGGTTACCAGTTTCCAGCTTACTTCAAAATATGTTGGGGTAAAGTGGGTTTTATATTTGTATTTTCTCCTTAATAATGTATTTTCAGAAAAAGTATTCTTTACTCATTTTAAATAGTGAAATCACATTAGCAGCCAATGACTATCAACGTACAACATTCATTGTTCACAGGCAAATAAATGGTGATAATGTTGTTTTGAAGTTATATTTACATATGATTTCAGACCAAATATTCATGATAAAAGTAGCTATAATAAACAAGGAAGCGTGTCACAAGTTGTCACTAAATGAATGTGTGAATATAAAACCAACTTTACCTCAATTCAAAATATCATCTTTTGTGTTCAACAGAAGGAAGAACCTCAAACAGGTTAGTGAAGGGTGAAGTAGATGATGATGAAACATTTAGTTTTGGGTGAACAATCCCTTTAAACCACAAAATACTACTAATACTAACAATAATATGATAAATAAAATACAGGTCCAACAACAACAATAGCAATTACTATGCTATATAGCAAAGGATGTATTAATTCTTGATTATATGGTATATTATAGTAACTTTAGCAGTAACATTATAACAACAACCAATACAGTATTTTATTGTAAGCAAAAGGGGGGAAATGCTGCATAATTTTTCACTTAATTGACTTTTCAACTTACTTTTTTAATCGTGTGAGTTTGACGCTATATAAAACATTCTTCTGGTATTTCTAACTATTAACTCATTTCTAACTCCTGATGTCATGCATTATAGAATGGAATTATAATTGTAGCTTATATCGAGGATCCTCTGTGCACATGAAAAAGTTATTTAAATTGAGACCGTCTCATTCCTAAAATTGGTTGGTGGGTGTTTTTGGGTAAAAGGCTAACCATTAGAATGGGAAAAATGGTTAAATACTCTTAAACAAACAATTAGACTTTACATAACACACTGTTTACTTTACGTTAATGATCTCTGGTTTCATTCAAACCTAGAAAGCTAAAATTAGATTTTCCTGATTCATCGTTGCATTGCTTTTTCCCCTCTACTTCTCTGTATTTAGGTGAACTTTGAACTTCCAAAGTTGGTGTTTTTTCCTTTGTAATTGTGTTTTTGTCCTCTTTGTATGATCGTCTGATTTAGCTTTTCCCAAACTAATCCTTATATAATCTACATAGCATAAATATTTTAATAAAGTTGCAAATATGTAAATGCTAACAAGTAAAAATTAATATTTTGGCCAAAAGGTGCATTTTTAAATAAGTATATCTGCTAAAAGTTTCTTTTGCCAACTGTTTTGTAAGAGTGTATGCTAAATAATATTTTTTTTTAAAGAGATTTCATAAAGGAAACATTTTAGGTTCCCGAAGGAACCCACACGACTCCCACAAGTGAACAGATTTTATTGTGAACACTAAAAAAGTTTCAAGAACTTCTTTCAATCTATAAAGAATCAGTTGTAAAATGGAAAACTTTTAGGGATATTAAAGGTTAATGCTTTGTTTATTTATTTAAAAAAAAAAAGGACTATATGTAAAAATGTTTGTATATTAATTGCCAATGTGCCAACATCTTATGTGAAACCTTTAAATAATGAGTGCTGTTCAGTCCCTAGTATATTGCATGTGCTGCAGTTCACTTAACAACCACTGATGTCGCTATTTACAAGAGTTTGAATTTTTTTTATATTTGTTTTAAAGTCGCCATTAAATCAAAATTTACTCTTCTTATTTTTACATATATATATATATATATAGTAGTTATAAACGATGTATCTGTGCACTTCATTATTTTGTAAAGATTCATTTACCCTCATAATAACCTTCCCTCCCTCTCCAAATGACTTTCTTCACTTCCTGGTCACATGGAATTCCTATAGGGCGGAGCTATCAGTGGGTGTCTAATTTCTTTTCCGCTTTCGTCTTTTCATCAATCGTCATCCATTTTTTTTTAGCAACGCCCATTTAAAAAAAAAATCCAATCGTTCTAAATCATGCACCGCCCTACATTTTTTTTCTCATTTAAGGTCCGTTTCAAGTGGATGTACATCACAATAGCGAAAAAAAAGGCAATCTTAACTTCTGTTTCATGGCAACTTTAAGAGTGTAAAAGCTATAGGACTTTATATTGATATTCTGTCTTCTGTTATGTGACATTGCAGTCTAGAGATGCTGTATTTGGGAGGGAACCTCATCTCCTCTATTCCGCCTGAAGTGGCTAACCTCACCTGCCTGAGATACCTGGTCCTGTGTGACAATCGCATCCAAAGTGTACCACCCCAGCTCAACAAGTAAGATCTCCTCTTCTTCCTGTATGTTCTAAAGTCAAAGCAGCGAGGTGATTCTTAAAAAAAATTGACATCTGATTTCTTTTCTTGCAGACTACACTCCCTGCTCTCTCTCAGTCTCCACAATAACCTGCTGACCTTTCTCCCTCGTGAGATCCTCAGCCTCGTCCATTTGCAGGAGCTCAGTCTGCGTGGAAACCCTCTGGTGGTGCGCTTCATCAAGGACATGACCTACGACCCTCCGTCTCTGATGGAGCTCGCAGGGCGCACCATCAAGTCCCAGAACCTTCCGTTCCGCTCGTGTGATCTACCGGCCAATCTGATCTATTATTTAAACCTGGCTAGCGAATGTCCCAACCCAAAATGTGCAGGTAGGAGTCCATGACCTCTACAAAAATTTTAAATACTCTAACTCAATTAAAATTTTGCAAGAATTACATTATTAAATTATGAACCACTATATCAAGCATTAATAGACATTAGTCAGGTTAAATGCTTGTCAGACACAATTATGGCACTACCCTGAAAAGCTTTATTAAATTAATTTGCTAAGAGACCACCAGACTGATATGTAAAACAACCAATAAAAGTAATTTTTTTTGTGCCTGAATAGGCTAATATCTGAGGGATTTAAGCTGAAATGTGCACATACTGAAATTACTGTTAAAATATGTGTATTCCAAGTTAACGGAACATTCGCAGAATATTCAGTAACGTTGTGCAAATGTTAGCATGCATTGTTTTAAAAATAATGCTCCTCAAACATTCTTCTAATGTTCCAGAGAGAAAAATGTTCTTAAAACAACATTCTTGGTTGTTATTGATGAATGTTCTGAAGATGTTGATAGAAAAACATTAGAACATGAATATAAAGAGATTGGAATGTTCTAATAAAGTTGCAAATATAATATAACGTGACCGAAATGCTATTAAAACATTTTGAATAATGCTATTATAACCAAAAAATAATGACAAAAAAACTGGACATTGTAAACATTCAATGAACATTACAAAAAAATAACATTATATAACTTAATGACAACGTAAGGGGAACTTTTTTTTAGAAACTAAAGATGTTAGCAGGGATATTTTAGCTGTAAAGCTGTAATTTATAGTAGTTTTAGTGTTTAGCATTACACTTTTCTTGGGAAAATCTTAACCACATAGATTGATACTGATGAATTTTCTAATAATGTTGATAGAAAAACGTTCTTAGAACATTAATATAATGTGATTGGAATGTTCTAATAAAGTTGTAAACATAATTTAACATGACTGAAACGTTTTTAAAGCATTTTGAGTAATGCTATTATAACCAAAAAATAATGTTAATACATTGACTAAAAAAAAAAAAACATTCAAAAAATAACATTATATAGCTTAATGAGAACGTTAGGGGAACATTTTTAGAACCTAAAGATGTTATTTTAGCTGTAAAGCTGTTTAAATAATTTTTATAGTAGTTTTAGTTTGTTTTGCATTAAACTTTCTCGTAAGAACAGAAAATGCATGACCAACTTTGCTTGACTGTGAAATTCTACAGATTTGAGATGTTTGCAAAGAGAGAATGTTTTCATGCTAAAATAATTTCTAACATGCATATTGATAGTTACATTCAGTATTTAATCTTTACACTGTAAAAAAATCTTGCTGCCTTAAATATTTGAGTTGAATCAAATGAACTTTTCTAGTCATCTCAACTTACATCAATAAACTGACTAAAAATCTTAAGATAAACTTTGTACAACTTCAAAAAATTTGTTGAAACCTGATTAACTTATTAAAGTTTAAGCAACATAAATATATTTGTTGTCTTGACTTTTTGTCATATAATTTTTTACAGTGTACAAATGGGCCCCATTCACTCCCCGATTTTTGCCTTTTTTATTGAACAGTATTTTGTCACAAATTCTGTCGACTGATGTTGCTACTCCACTGATCAATTCTCAATTTCTCTTCATGCCCTCCAGGTGTTTACTTCGACTCGTGTGTGAGACACATCAAGTTTGTGGATTTCTGCGGGAAGTACCGCCTGCCGCTCATGCATTACCTATGCTCCCCGCAATGTTCCTCTCCCTGCAGCTCAAACCCACAGAGCGACGCCGAGTCAGAAGAGGAGAACAGCGTCCCTGCAGACAGGCTCCAGAGGGTCCTGCTGGGATAGGACCAAAATCCAACAGGGCCAGTAACCTAGCACATGATTTTGCATTTAACGGCTAATTTCATGTTTTGATAGTCCTACACAATGCTAAAAAACACTTTGAGGTGAATGCGTTGGGCTGTAGAACTGTTTTAGTGACTCCGCAAAACAGCTTTTTTAATTTAACTGATAAATACAGGTAGGTTTGACCTAAAAATCATAATTTGCGATCATGCTGTCATTCCAAACTGATACATACAGATATTGTTGGATGTCCTTACTGTGTATCGTCACATGGACTACTTTTGTTGTTTTTTTGTGATGTTTTTGCCTCCTTTATGTGTTTCACAGAAAACAATATCGGCAAGTTTGTTTGCTGGGGTAGATTCTGAAATATTTGACTTTCCATCTTGGAAATGCTGCTCATACGGCAACTGAAAATGTTTGCATATTACCGAAAACAGTGTTTCAAATAGGTATCCTGCAAAAAATAGAAAAAGAAAATGAAAGAAATCGTCACAGACGTTCTAATGGTTTTCAATACAAATAACATTAAAAACATTACATTACATTATCAACATTTAACCATTAAAACCATTACATTTTAATGGTTTCCAATGTGTTTTGAGACACATTCTGTTACACTTTGGTGGTTTTAAACATGCCACCAGTAGAAGGCAATGGAATTACCAGAAAGACCCACAGGGACTCACTTAAAACCAATACAACTTCCATTTTAACCATTATTCAATGAGTGTTTCTACTGTTTTTCAGCAGGGTACTGGCAAATAGAGACTGCTTTGTACTTCTAGAAAATGTGATCAATACGTAACGTAACGTAACGTGAGTTACCCTTTGACCTCTT
Source organism: Danio jaintianensis (assembly GCA_903798115.1). NCBI lineage: Eukaryota > Metazoa > Chordata > Actinopteri > Cypriniformes > Danionidae > Danio > Danio jaintianensis. The sequence continues at coordinate 8,299,302 of CAIGQV010019186.1, read as the reverse complement.
CTTTATATTGACTGTTAATCTGCCCTAACTCTTCTGTCCAAAGGTCAGGTCGTGGACTGCGATGGCTGCTTCACACGGTTCAAGAATTCACGTAAAGCTATCATCCATGGCACAGCCTTGAAAATAGTTACAAGCTGAAGGACACTTATTTTTTGGCATTTTGTCTTTTTGTCAGAGGTTTGGCTACAGGTTTCAGATCAGTATTACGCAGCAGTGGTTTACAGCCTCTAAAAGAGCTCCTAATGGTCCTAACAACAATAAAACAGAGATACTACAATCTTCTTATCTGATATGTGTGTGTTTCTCATCAGCGCTGGTTGTTATTTGAGTCAGTCTGACCATTAGATCATACAGGGATGATCATTTTAACAGTATTGCACAATTGGCTGAGGGCTCTGGGTCAGTGAGTTTGCATCAATATCTGATGGCTGCATTTATGGCCAATTTCGATGCACTCTTCTCGCAGCAAATGCAGCTATCGCTCTTATTGCAAATATCAGTCTTCTATCACCGTTTACGATCTTACGGTGACAGGGCACAGATTGCGACATCTCACGCCTCTCGAATGATGGCACAGATTTACAAAGCAATCTCAAAGGTAGGATGACTCAGAAATTCTCTCTGCTCCACAGGTCTGACGTTGGACATCATTACAGATTTAGACAACAGAAATGAGCACTGTGAGCATCTAAAAACCACTCTGTGCTAAAAAAGGGTTCTACTTGGTTAAACACTGCACAACATGAAAAGCATACTGCACAACGTCTTGTCCAGGCACTTGTTTTTTTTTCTTTTTGGGCAATCAAACATCTACAAAGGACTCAAAACTGGCCTTCAATGAACCTAGAAAGCCATGGGATCTGATCTGCACCCTCCAACCTCCACATGTTGCATTCCCTTTAGAATCCTGCATAGTCTTATGATGCAACCATTGAGAGAGAAAAAAAAATCACTTTCCAGAATCTTTTCATTAACTATTCCTTGCTTGAAGAATGATCTTCCCAATTTCATCCTACAGTAAATGCTTCTCTTAAATTTTTTTTTAAGAGAGCTGAAATACTGTGGCTCAGTGGTTAGCACTGTCGCCTCACAGCAAGAAGGTTGCTGAAAATATGCTGGATTAGTTGGCAGCTCATTCCGCTGTGGCGACCCCTGGTGAATAAAGGGACTAAGCCAAAGGAAAAAGAATGAAATTCTGTAAACACTTAACAAATCAATGCTTTGCATGTTTCCCTCCCTATTCTAGCTTTTATTTTCTAATAATGTCTGAAACTATGTATTGCTAGCACTTCTTGTGAACCCTGATTATTTGCCTCATTATGATGGATGGCTTGACATTAGATTAACCAGAAATAACAATATAGGCCTACTATATGGGATTACTGCCTCGCCATATTAAAGAATGGCGAAATCACTACAAGTCACACTAAAAAAGCAAAACTACTATAAGGTAAAATTTGCTGCATTGGCAGCAAGTTCTAGATAGCACTTAACCCTTGTGTGCTGTGTGGCACGTTTTCATCCACTCTGGGGTGATTTTGAGTCTTAATTTGGCCGCAGCTTTCTCTCTGTTTCAGCAAATGGAATGATTTTTGGTGACAAACCTAATTTTGGGGAGAATGGCTTTGAAAGTTTTTAAAAGCTCAACAATACACTCTGGGCAAATTTAGTACCATTTCGTTATGTTGGCTGTTTTTTCCCCATTGACTTTCATTAAAACAACATTTTCTGATTGCAAAGCCATTATCATGCATTCTTGATTGGTGGTGGTTTTCCCTGTTGGGAAGAGGTCAAATTACCTATTTTTACTGTTGATTAACAGTTGCAGTGCAAAAAAGCTTAGTTTCTGGCTTTTATATGGTGTATTGTGTGTGTTTGAGAGTGTAAGAGAGACATTTGCGCACTTCCCTTGATATATCATAGAATATCAAAATAAGCATCTGCTCTAAGAAGACAGTAAACATAGTAAATATTTGTGCATAAATATGTTTTACTCCATAGAACTACATATATAGCCAGAAACGTTTTTGCAAAATCTAAATGGTTAATGGTGCCAAATTATGATCAACAGTAAAAATAACAAATTGTACCTCTTCCTAACAGAGAAAACCACCAACAATCAAGAATGCATGATTATATGATGTCATGGCTTTGCAATCAAAAAATGTCGCTATAATGGAAGTCAATGGGGCAAAAACAGCAACTAACATAACGAAAGGGTAGTCAATTTGAACAATACACAAGGGTTAATGGCTGTAATTGGCATTCGCTAGTCTTAATTTCAAAGCGCATGTAATCTGACATGATTCAAACCTGAATCACACAACAATCACATAAATTAATGAAACATTATACAATAACATTGACATCATATAATGCCCTGTAAACGTCAGTGAAGATTGAGTGCATTTTCACATATAGACCATTTCAATGTGGTCATGTCATTGGCCCATGAACATTTCCTGCTTGTTATCAAACTATTTCATAACTGTAACAAGAGGCGATTCAATCATAACTTAATGTTAAAACAGCTTTCATAACATTATTTATCAATATGTGGCTCCTTTTGGATTCTTGGAGACTATAGAAATTAAAAATGTAAAACAGGAAATACATTGGGACCATTGTTTTTGTTTACATCCCTCAAAATGGTCTATACATTTTCATAGTGCGAGTAACACTTGTCACCATCAAAATCAAAAACGTCTGCTTATATGCTCAGCGCTCCCTGGTGGTCTAGTGGTTAGGATTCGGCGCTCTCACCGCCGCGGCCCGGGTTCGATTCCCGGTCAGGGAACATGTGTTTTTTATTTTTTATTTTAACTCAACTTCAAAAAATTCAATGTGTAACGTACTGTGTCGTAAGATATACTTAATTATCACCATCATTTTTCTGGCATGAACTTTGGATTTCTTCTGTCTGTAAAGAATATTAGTTTGTTTACTACTTGCATGGCGCCCCCGCCTGGACATTACATGCCATTTTTCCTCATCAGCAATCATAGTTTGACACAAATTTCAGTCTTATGGAAGAATTGCTTATTATTTTGTAGAAGATAAATACTTGGCCGCATTTCACATCCTTATATGCAAATTTACTAATAAAAAATAATGTTATGCTTGTGTTCGCAGTGTATGTGTATAAACTTGTGAGCTTGTAAATTTCTTTCAGTAAATTTATTGTATTTATATATACATATTTTATTTATTATATATTTTTATTTATTATATTTCATTTTATTTTATTTCCTTTCTCTCTTGTTGACTAAATTTAAATAAGAACTCTTATTGACGACTGTTAGAAAAAGCTTCAATTACTATGGTAAATACACATCACTCCACGGATTATAAATATAATATGAGATTTCATCAATTTATTTGTAAATGACACGCAATAAATATGTTACAAAGTCTTATTAAAACATATAACACAATGTATTATGTTCCGATAAATGACAAATCTCATCAATATGAATGAATGCATGAATATTATAATTTTTTATTGAACAATATATGGACAGTAATAACTACAGTATTGTGAAACATTGTGAAATAAAGAAGGGACATAGTGGAAGCCAGGGGGATAAAGCAGTAAAGAAAAAAAGGCACAATATTCAAAAAAATAAGGATAAAATACAACAAGAGAAATAAGAAATATATAAAATAAAGCATAAAATAAAAACTAGATACAAAGAGTGTTAGTAATTCAAAATGAAGTACTGATGTTACAGGGGAATCTTAAATAGGGCATGACAAGATAATGCTTTCCTAGCCTTAGTGTTTCCTGAACCAGAGAGTTTCGAAATATTGTTGCAATTCTTTTATGAATACCTTAAAAATCGGTTTATTATTGGAGAATTTGCATTTGTGGATGTGATATTTAACAAGTAAAAGTAAAAGATTGATGAAATAGAATGCTGACATGCATGAATATTAGTTTTGCGGGTCTTCGGTACTTTGACAATCAGCCTTGAGCGTCCACGTCACGTAAGATAATTAATATTCATGAACCAAGCGTAATTTCCTATTTCCTATGTGCGCAGTGACCCAACTGCGCAGACAGCGGAAAAACACAAACATGACTCTGTGGGTTTTTCAAACTCATTCAAAAGTTGCTTGCACAAGCCAGTAAAACGAGTAGAGTTTCATGAAGATCACTTTAGTGTACATGTTTGGTTGTGTTTTAGTGTTCGCTGTCGTCAGTGATGTCTGATGGCGGTGAGTCTGGGAGATGCTGATGCGGTTGAGCTGCCGTCTATGTTGTGGGGTCTGGACCCCGTGTTTTCCTCCTATTGCAGACTCTACATCACTGACATCCTACTGATGAAAGAGTCCAGACAAGTGCCTGGTAACGTCAAACAGTCAGTTTTTAGTCTGTTTAAATTTGTTCGTCGGATGTGTCTCACTACATTGAGGTAAAGTTGGATTTATTTTCACATATTCGTTTAGTGACAACTTGTGACACGCTCCCTATATTGTTTAATTGAGGTAAAGTTGTTTTTTATATTCACACATTCAGACATTCTCCTTAATAATTTTACAAAGGTATTCTTTGTCAATTCTAAAATGGGTAAATCATATTAGCAGCCAATGACTATCAAAGTACAGCATTGTTCACAGTCAAATA